>CAJHNH020000813.1:175000-757606 GCA_905116865.2 Candidula unifasciata | reverse complement strand
AATGTGGCTCAAAGACATTGTGTGTCCTTACTGGTGATAGAGACTTGCTAAATACCGGTACAGTTGCTGTATAGTGAAGTACTCTTACTACTTGATCCAGTGGAGCAGAATTCCCAGAGTCAAAGACAGTCGAATCATCCGGAGCTGAGGGAGGCATCATAGACAGAAAGAAGAGAAGATAAGTCTGATGCTTCGCATGATGTTGTGTTCCTCACAGCTCCTAGATTGTCCAGTGATGAGAAGATGTCATCTCCAAGACCTTCTGTCTGTGTAGTATCTTTGTGATTTGGACATGATATCCTGAGATCTGGCATTTGTCTCACTTTTATATATCTAATTTATATTGATTACATACATTCATTTTCATGGCTGACTTAGGTGTCTCTATTTCACCTTTTTAAGTGTTTAGCAGTTGTGTATGTATGTGTATCTTCATTATATGTGTTAACATGGTTATGATAATGAACTATCATAACCTGGGGGCTTTCTTTAGTAAGTAGTGGGGGTGTCCAGCCAAGTGTGCCTAGAAATATTATATATATATATATACTGACATATTTTGTAGTGCCAATACTTGAGTTGCCCTACTCCAGAGATAAGTTGATCGTATATTGGCCACGGGGAATCCCTTAGACCAATACGAGCCAAACGACTCAACATAATTATCTCTGAGTGCTGTTGGTTCTGAAGGAGAAATCCTTACATTAGGCACGCGACAGGAGTGATATGTGACACTGGAGATCAGGTATGTTGTGAGAATTAATGCAGAAAATGGGACAAGCTTAATTGTAAATAGCTGTACACAAAATGATGATGTAATTGTTCTTCTGTTGTGTTCGCAAATTAAATGGGCTATTGGCAAGTTGTTAAAAAAATTATTTTAAAAAAAGTTTAGAAGTCGAGAGGGTGGGCTTTATTGCACTGGCTCGGTTTCTCTACACAGAATGGCTTGCCACCTGCCGACAGCATAGCAAGAAGCAGCACGAACACCGTAGCCCAGGCGATGATCTCCAGGGATCTTCGTAAATATTACCCTTTACAACTCGCCGTCCGTGGACCAAATCTGACCCGCGGAGGCCTAGCTTTTGGACCGCTGATCACTGCCAGTTGTATTGTGTTAATGATCTTTCTACGCTGGAATTCGGGCATCTGGCCTGTGATGTTTTCTATTTTCACAATGTAGGTCCCCTTAGCTGAATAGCTCTACTGTAATCCGAACAACGCAGCCGTGAAACGAACCCACGACTTCCAGGACGCGAGGCAAACCGCTTCACCACTTCGTATAATCTAAGTGTTGTGTTGTGGTTTACAACTAGCCTAAGATATCTGCGCCTTTCGGTCCTAACAGTCTATTTTGTAAACTTCTAATTAGTCGTCTCTTACGACATGCTTGATAGAGGAGTATTTAGTCTATTCTTCTTTTAACCCCAAAATGAGGCCCAGGAAGCAGCACAGGGAAGTGGTGTTATGAAGACATAGTTGAACTTTATTGTAAGAATCTGTACATAAAATATTGTTTTAAAGACAGACTGAGCTGAACTTTATTGCTGTCAGCTATACAGGCCCTAGAGTCCAAACCTACCGACAGCACACTACAAAGTCTAACACAGGAACTTGCTATGTTGTCAAATAAGGCAGAAATTCACTTGCAGTGGATTCCGTCCCACTGTGGCATCAAAGCGCAGATGCTTTAGCCAAGGCAGGCAGTAACAAACCACAGACCTACCAGCCACTATCTTTTCTAGAAGTCAAAACTCTCATTAAGAGAAAATCAGAAACAGATTGGAAAACCAACACTGGTTATAACTACGGAAAAGATTTTCTGAAACACTTGAACAGAACAGACCAAGTCACAGTTTTTCGCTTACGCACTGGACACTTCAGACTCAATAAACACTCACATAAATTAGGTATGAGCCAAACAGCTCTCTGCCAGTGCCTTCGTGCTGAACAGACTCCAGAACATGTCCTGCAAGACTGTCCTCTCCTGGCGGAGCTGCGGAGCGACATATGGCAACACCCAGTAGAACTGACAACTAAGCTTTGGGGAAACCTAAGAGACCTTGAAAAGACATCCCAGTTTATGACCCACAGTGGATTATGTGCATGACCAGAGATCGCTGAAGAAGAAGAAGAACTTTATTGTTGGAACCTGTGCAGAAAATAATGATATAAAGACAGACTGGGCGGAACTGTGTTGTAAGAATCTCCGCAGAAAATAATGATAGAAAGACAGACTGGGCTAAAATTTATTATAAGAATCTTCGCAGAAAATACTGATATAAAGACAGATTGGGCTGAACTTTTTTTAGGAATCTTCGCAGAAAATACTGATAGAAAGACAGATTGGGCTGAACTTTATTGTAAGAATCTGTGCAGACAATACTGATAGAAAGACAGACTGGGCGGAACTGTGTTGTAAGAATCTTCGCAGAAAATAATGATAGAAAGACAGACTGGGCTGAACTTTATTATAAGAATCTTCGCAGAAAATACTGATAGAAAGACAGACTAAGCTGAACTTGGTTATAAGAATCTTCGCAGAAATTGGGAAATTCTAAAAGCCTAAATGAACAAATATTAACCAAGATGCTAAGATCCCATTTTTCTTTCCAGAAAACACGCGGTTGAGAACTCGTCTCTCCCAGATTAAAGGCGATGCCACAGAGGGATCCTATAATAATTTTGAGAAATATGTGCCAAAACTACCCAGTCGCCGCCTACTAAACTGATAAAGAATGTTACATTGGAAAGCTAATTACCGCATAATTAAACTTGACGGGAAAATAAGAAATGTTAACTCTTTCCTTAACCAAGTAAAACTTCTGTGGTCGTTGAATAGACCGCTGACGTCAAGAGGATTAAATAATTTCTTCTATGTTCTTCTCTCTGATGAGATTGACAGTTCGGATTCTCCATCATTGTAGGGATTTGAACTTCGGGGAAGACGTCGATAAATTAGTGACGTGTGTTTCTTTCCGTTATCAATTATGTTTCTACACGTGGACGACTTCTTTTCTCGCTTTTCTTCCAATGTCCCTCATCTGAATATTGCTACTGGCTGCGTGGTCTCGAGGCATGGTGTCCGACTCGAGTGCTGGAGGTCCCGGTGAAGAGCTGGGATTTGTTTTACGTGGGCTTCTAGTAATTTTCCCCTGGTCTCCAGGCAGTAAGATCGGACGCCCGTGTGTATTGTTGCCCACGTAAAGAAATCCCTTGGCAGTTGGAAATCGAAAATGAGTAGCCTAACGGCGCTGCCCAAGCAAAATTTGGAGTTAAGAATCTACCCAAAAGTATTTAAGGATCCTCATCGGTGCTACGGAGTTCGTGCACTGCGCTGAGATTCTTCTTGCTGAGGCTTGAGTCAGAAGTAGAAGGGAGCAGTTATGGGTTACTACCCTTGTGACATGATGTTGAGCCGTCGCCTAAACCATTAGATGCGTAAGGACTTGAATGTTAACATCCCTGTGGAGATTTCCTTAAGTAAAGGTAAAGGTGAGGTAAAGGTGAGGTAAAGGTGAGGTAAATGTAAGGTAAAGGTGAGGTAAAGGTGAAGGTGAAGTAAATGTAAGGTAAAGATGAGGTAAATGTGAGGTAAAGGTGAGGTATATGTAAGGTAAAGGTGAGGTAAAGGTGAGGTAAAGGTGAGGTAAAGGTGGGGTAAATGTAAGGTAGAGGTGAGGTAAATGTAAGGTAAAGGTGAGGTAAAAGTGGGGTAAAGGTGGGGTAAATGTGAGGTAAATGTAAGGTAGAGGTGAGGTAAATGTAAGGTAAATGTGAGGTAAAGGTGAGGTAAAGGTGAGGTAAATGTGAGGTAAAGGTGAGGTAAATGTAAGGTAGAGGTGAGGTAAATGTAAGGTAAAGGTGAGGTAAAGGTGAGGTAAAGGTGAGGTAAAGGTAAGGCTAAGTTGAGAAGATCGACTTCATTGTACCAGGTTTTATCCCATATGGCTCAGTCTCTCTATTCACAGAACATTCTGTATCCACCTGCCGGCCGAGAGCGTCACACAGAGCACACTCCAGGGATCCCGGTAAACATTTCACACCTGAACTGAACGGCGCCGCCGTAAAACGAACCCATGACTTCAGAGCATGAAGTAAACGGTTTGTCTTGACCACTTTGCCACGGTTTATTAGGTGGGGAAAAGGGAGAGAGGGGGCATACATAACCATTGCCTCTTTACAATGACACCATGAACGGTAGCTAATTACGGGTTTATTGAAATAGGACATATCGGACCGTAAGGCGCTAATTTCGGAGCCTAACTTTAACCATAACTCGACGTCCCAACCAGGGCGGCCGAAATTGGTGCTTTCGTACAAATCTGGTACTACTTTATCCTTGCCGAAAAACAGTGCACTTTTGGTACCACGCCTGATGTTTTGGTACGTTTTGGAAATTGTGCATCAGTATTTTAAATGTTGGCATTTTACGGTGGAGAGCCACAGTGGTGTAGCGGCTAGACGCTCGTCAGCGGGTTGGAAGGTTGCGGGTTCGAGTCATGATGGAAGGGGATTATATTTTTGTTTAAAAATGACCTTGGCTTTTAGGTTGACCCGGCCTTGAGTGGGTACCAGGTAAAGTCCTGGGAAGTAAATGTGGCAGGGTTGATGCTGACCACTTCACCCACCCAGTGCCGATCGGTCTATAAAATATAGGTCTAGCCTTATATGCCCATAACACCTCAAGGTGAGGAAAGAGGTCATTTACCTTATGTACGCTGGATCCAGTACCTAATTCCTCTGCTACTAGAGAACGATTTTTCCTCTGCTTTAGCATACTGAGGTTTTTTTTTAAAGGCTTCTGTTTGAAGACTTCAACAATAAATGCATTGATGAGATCAAAGTTATAACCCCAGGACATTACCTGCACCCATAGGAAGCCAGCACAACAGCTTTGTAACCAATTCTGTAGAGACAGAAATTGTACAGCAATGATGTAATGGACGAAGAATTTCGGTTGTGATAAAATATAAGGCAAGCCAGTGTTATGTATATATGTGTGTGTATATGTATGTATATGTATGTATATGAAAATATATATATGTATATATATATATATATATATATATATATATATATATATATATATATGTGTGTGTGTGTGTGTGTGTGTGTTTACATGTGTGTTTATGTGTATGTGTTTTACCTGGTGTTTTTTGATCAAAATTTAAAAATTTGGTACTTTTAGGTGTGTTTCAGCACCATTTCAAAAAATATTTGGTACTATTCCCAAAATAATTTCGGTAGCTCTGGTCTTAACCACGCTTTCAAGGGCAGATGCAAACGAAGAACAGGAAGCCTGGTACATTGTTCTTTACCCCGAGGAAGCCAACAATTCAGTTGCTGGAGACAAAAGAAGAAATTACACAGAAGGTGCGAGTTTAACATGGGAAACCTAGAAACACAGGACAAGTTTTAAAGATCCATCTCACTGCTAGCATAGAACCCAAGACTATCTAGTCGGTAAGCAGGAGGGCTAACCACTGCGGTACATTGGTTCTCTTTATTGTACATGCTTCCCCGTGTAGGTTCTGGAACCTTATTGTGGGGAAAACAAGAATAGACTCACGCCTGCATGCAATTCTGTGGTAAGAGTCGACTAATTGGGAACTTCCTTTGAAGTCGAAGTACATCTGCCTGAGAGGCAAGGAACCAGCAGTCTGCATACAAATGAGTCAGACCTGTGAAATGAATGAATGTGCACGCAATACTCAAGTTTCTGGAATAGGACTAGAGTTAAGAAGGGGGCAAATAACCAGAACTTTCAGCCAGGTTTCAGCCGGTGAACGCAAAGAAGAAGAACTGTGCATGCTAAGAAAGAAATCAGATCGTAAAGAAAAAAAAAATATATAATTTAATGAAGAAAATTTGTAAATGCATCATTACAAATAAGGTTCAACATTGTAAAAAACAAAACACGGCTATTTTGAAATTACAATTCAGATTTACGAGGGGGAAAAAGCTTGAACTAAGAATGACAGGTCGGGTTTGATGCGGGAAAATGGGGCGACCCACAATCTTTTTCAGGTCACCGGGAAAAGTAAATCCTCTTAGGTTCAGCGTATTTTGACAAGGCGGGATAAAATAATAGACACACGGTATTATAAGTGTAACACTGTCAATGAACGGCTGAGATGCCATGTCTTGTTTTTCCATTATTGGAATATCTTGGAGAAGGTCAGGTGGCCCTTTGTGTTTGCCAGATTGGTTTTGAGGAGATGCGGTGTCTGGCTCGTGGTTTTTCCCCAATGTATAAACTAGAATCAAACTTAGAACATTAAGTCTATATTAGTATTCCTAAACCTTTTTATACCCTCGGTGCAGTAACACCGGAAAAAAAAATTGGTTTGTAGCCCAATTGAGAATAGAGGCTTTTGAGCTGAAACTATATAGAAAGATTCTCAGAATATCTTGGACGAAAAAAGATGAGAAATACTGACATCTTGAAAGATCTGAACATCAAGGAAGATTGGCTAATAAACAGCATCCTGTCTGGAAGCTGAAATGTTTTGGTCATATCAAGTGCCATGACGGATTAGAAAAAATTATAGCAGAAGGCACAGTACCAGGAAGGAGAGGGCAGGGGCCGACCAACACGAAGATGGGCACACGATATAAGTGACTCATTGAGTACGAAGGTGCATGAGACGGGAGAGCAGGCGAGAGACAGAGTTTTCTTTTAGGCACACCGTGATGAGAGCGACGTTCTGCAAAGGACCTGCTACATGATGATAAGCGCAACTGACAGCTCGCTGAAGATGACGGTCAAGAGCAGAGCACGTTCTCCATAGCTATGGCGACAATTCTTATAAAATGAAAAATTCATATTTTAAAGTTAAAACGGTGCAGGAAGTATGTCCCAGTATGCAACAGTTAGTATTTCCCTTCGGTCACACAGTAAGTATTCCCCTTCGGTCATACAGTTAGTATTCCCCTTCGGTCACACAGTTAGTATTCCCCTTCGGCCACACAGTAAGTATTCCCCTTCGGTCACACAGTTAGAATTCCCCTTCGGCCACCATAAGACCCCAGAGTGTATCTTAACGGCACAGTTGGATATGGAGATGTATTTGTTACAGTTGTAGATGTACCTAACGGGTTGATCTTCTTCTTCTTCTTCTTTGTGTTCACCAGCTGAAAGTGTTTAAATAGTCTTAGAGGGGCCCATTAAATCCTCTTCTTCCTATAGTCCACTCCGTGTGACGTTGGCATTCCTGAATGAATGAATGAAGTTCAAAGTTCAACCTAACCAGAACCGCACAACAAGCGATAAACACCCGCTGCAACAAGTTGCCACCATTCAGGTGAGAATCTCCCGGGCGTATGTCCCAGAAACCCTCTTCAACCAGTGTTACATAGATGCCCCCTTTTTAAAAAACAAACTAAAAATTGCGTCCCGTACTGGGACGACCTGAATGAAGTATTGAAGTCTTTTCACAGCCCTTTATCTCGTGCACTTTCAATCAGTTATAACACATATGATCTTCCATGCCACCGATGTCACGATGTCCAACATCTTCTCTGGGTCTCCCTCTGCCTCTTCTCTCAACCAACTTTCCCTCTGTCATGAAACTTCATTTTTCTTCTTCTCATCACATGACCAAAGAATGTTTAACCGTCTTCTTCTGATGTGGGCAGACAGTTCTCTACGTGAGTCAGTTTCCTTCAAGATGTCTTCATTACTCTTTATCTTACCAGAGTGCTGTCATCATTTGTCTATAAAACCACATCTCCGCCGCTTCAAAATATTTCCTCACTAAACAGACAACTGTTCATGATTCACCTCCGTCTTCTAAAAGTGAAAAGTAAAGGACCCTTTTCTACTCCTTTCATGCGTATTGCGTATATAGGGTTAGATCTATATTATTTTATAGACCAACAGCACTTGGTGGGTGATGTGCTCAGCATCACGCTAGCCCTCTTTACTTACCAGGACTGTACCTGGTACCCACTCAAGGTTGGGTTGACCTGGGCGCCAAGGTCATTTTTGAAGAAAATCCGGAGCTGTCATGAACAACCCACTACCTTCCGATCCGCAGGCGTGAGGCATGCCGATTTACCACACTTAAGTCATCTACGAATCTATAATTTACAGTAGATGCTGTACTTAGCAACTTAATCTACATAAATAAACATGTAAGTCTTTCTGTCTATATCCCTCCCCTCTCCCCCTTTAATTCCCCTTTCTTCCTTCTCTCGCCATTTCTGTCTTGTATATCTTTCCCTCCCCCCCCCCCTCTCTCTCTCTCTCTCTCTCTTTTTTGTGTCTATCTATCTATCTATCTATCTATCTATCTATCTATCTATCTATCTATCTATCTATCTATCTATCTATCTATCTATCTATCTATCTATCTATCTATCTATCTATCTATCTATCTATCTATCTATCTATCTATCTATCTATCTATCTATCTATCTATCTATCTATCTATCTATCTATCTATCTATCTATCTATCTATCTATCTATCTATCTATCTATCTATCTATCTATCTATCTATTTTTCTATCTATCTATTTTTCTATCTATCTATCTATCTATCTATCTATCTAATCTATCTATCTATCTATCTATCTATCTATCTATCTATCTATCTATCTATCTATCTATCTATCTATCTATCTATCTATCTATCTATCTATCTATCTATCTATCTATCTATCTATCTATCTATCTATCTATCTATCTATCTATCTATCTATCTATCTATCTATCTATCTATCTATCTATCTATCTATCTATCTGTCTGTCTGTCTGTCTGTCTGTCTGTCTGTCTGTCTGTCTGTCTGTCTGTCTGTCTGTCTGTCTGTCTGTCTGTCTGTCTGTCTGTCTGTCTGTCTGTCTGTCTGTCTGTCTGTCTGTCTGTCTGTCTATGTCATTTACAATCTCAGAAAAACAACAACAAAAACTACTATTACGGCCTGTTATCACTTTTCTGGTGTAGACAGTCTTTATGCAATATAAGGTCGCATCGATAAGTGCTGTCGCAACGGACTGTGCAGAGTAGGAATTTATTCTTGCACATAACAGAACAAATTCACAACTTTACCGAGGATACGAACCTGGGTCTCCGGCATGAAAGCTCAACGACTTTAACCGTTCGGCCTGCCCGCTCCTCATTTACAATCAACTTTAACTAAAATTGTGACTTTCACAAAAACTATCCTGTCTGATTACGAAACAATTACCAAGACGCCACCGTGTGTAACATCGGTTATGTCTTCTCATCGAAGCTGAACTTATCATAAAATATCAAGAATGAGTTAGAGAGCCCATTATTGCCTCCAGACGTGATACTAAAAGATTGATAGAAGTTAGAGTGACTGGAAATGTGGCTAACGAAGGACTATCAGAGGAAACCAGACAGAATACAAGACAACTACATGGAACCAACAATGAAGAGCAACTATTAGTTGACCACGTCCGATAGTATCGTGTGCCTAAATATAAAGAAATGAAGTGGAAGATCGAGAAAATGAACAACTAAAGTGTTCTAAATGATGTTTCCTTTTAAATACAAGTCATGTTGGTATCGCGGAACTAAGGTTGAGTTAGACTGTCAAAGGGAAAGTGAGGTGGGATATTTTGTTCATATGGAAGTGAGGTGGGGTTATATTGTTCATGTGGAGGTGAGGCAGGGTTATATTGTTCATGTGGAAGTGAGGCAGGGTTATATTATTCATATGGAAGTGAGGTGAGGTTATATTGTTCCTGTGGAAGTGAGGTGGGGTTATATCGTTCATGTGGAGGTGAGGTGGGGTTATATTGTTCATGTGGAAGTGAGGTGGGGTTATATTGTTCATGTGGAGGTGAGGTGGGGTTATATTGTTCATGTGGAAGTGAGGCAGGTTTTTTTGTTCATGTGGAGGTAAGGTGGAGTTATTTTGTTCATGTGGAGGTGAGGTGGGGGTTATATTGTTCATGTGGAGGTGAGGTGGGGTTATATTGTTCATGTGGAGGTGAGATGAGGTGGGGTTATATTGTTCATGTGGAGGTGAGGTGAGGTGGGGTTATATTGTTCATGTGGAGGTGAGGTGGAGTTATTTTGTTCATGTGGAGGTGAGGTGGAGTTATTTTGTTCATGTGGAGGTGAGGTGGGGTTATATTGTTCATGTGGAGGTGGGGTGGGGTTATTTTGTTCATGTGGAGGTGAGGTGAGGTGGGGTTATATTGTTCATGTGGAGGTGAGGTGGGGTTATATTGTTCATATGGAAGTGAGGTGGGGTTATATTGTTCATGTGGAAGTGAGGTGGGGTTATATTGTTCATGTGGTAGTGAGGCAGGTTTTTTTTTGTTCATGTGGAGGTGAGGTTGAGTTATTTTGTTCATGTGGAGGTGAGGTGAGGTGGGGTTATATTGTTCATGTGGAAGTGAGGTGGAGTTATTTTGTTCATGTGGAGGTGAGGTGAGGTGGGGTTATATTGTTCATGTGGAGGTGAGGCAGGGTTATATTGTTCATGTGGAAGTGAGGCAGGGTTATATTGTTCCTGTGGAGGTGAGGTGGGGTTATATCGTTCATGTGGAGGTGAGGTGGGGTTATATTGTTCATGTGGAGGTGAGATGGAGTTATATTGATCATGAGGAGGTGAGGTGGGGTTATATTGTTCATGTGGTAGTGAGGTGGGGTTATATTGTTCATGTGGAGGTGAGGTGGGGTTATATTGTTCATGTGGAGGGGAGGTGGGGTTATATTGTTCATGTGGAGGGGAGGTGGGGTTATATTGTTCATGTGGTAGTGAGGTGGGGTTATATTGTTTATGTGGAGGTGAGGTGGGGTTATATTGTTCATGTGGAGGGGAGGTGAGGTTATATTGTTCATGTGGAGGTGAGGTGAGGTTATTTTGTTCATGTGGAGGGGAGGTGGGGTTATATTGTTCATGTGGAAGTGAGGTGGAGTTATTTTGTTCATGTGGAGGTGAGGTGGAGTTATATTGTTCATGTGGAGGTGAGGTGGGGTTATATTGTTTATGTGGAGGTGAGGTGGAGTTATATTGTTCATGTGGAGGTTAGGTGGGGTTATATTGTTCATGTGGAGGTGAGGTGGGGTCATATTGTTTATGTGGAGGTGAGGTGGAGTTATTTTGTTCATGTGGAGGTGAGGTGGGGTTATATTGTTTATGTGGAGGGGAGGTGGAGTTATTTTGTTCATGTGGAGGTTAGGTGGAGTTATTTTGTTTATGTGGAGGTGAGGTGGGGTTATATTGTTCATGTGGAGGTGAGGTGGGGTTATATTGTTTATGTGGAAGTGAGGTGGGGTTATATTGTTCATGTGGAGGTGAGGTGGAGTTATTTTGTTCATGTGGAGGGGAGGTGGGGTGATATTGTCAGTATGGAAGTGAGTTGTGGTTATATAGTTCACGTAGAAGCATGGAGGAGTAAGACTCGGTGTTGACACATGGCAGAGTTCTACTGTCAGTATGGAAGCAAGGTGCAGTTATGATGCCGTTTGAAAACATGGTGTAGTTGAAGTGTCAGTGTAGCAGCTAGTTGTAGATATAATGCCGGTTTGAAAACATGGTTTCGTTAAAGTGTAGTAAGGGGCCAGACTAAAGATGGCCCCCCGGTCCTCCAGGTTTGCGGGTTGGGCGCAGTGTTGACAGCTCTGTCCTGTAAAAAAACTACAACGTTACTGAAACTTCCAGAGGAAATAAGTGCTCTAAACGTCCAGCGGTCTTGGGACAGAGTCTCTCTGTCAGCATGAACAACATGGGTGAAAGCTGAAAGGAAGCCCATGATGGGAAAACAAGTCTGCTGAATGTTAAAACCGAACGATGGAAAGTGACCTGAGTGTGGCATCTTTGACATGGAAAACTGCATCGAAGATTGCACAGGACAGGAAAGCATGGAAAGTCCTCTCTAAAGCCTCATGTGCCACTAGGCATAACGAGAACTGATAATAGACGCTAGGTGTAGATATGTTGCAGGTTTGAAAACATGGTTTAGTTAAAGTGTCAGTGTAGAAGCTAGGTGTAGATATGATGCCGGTTTGAAAACATGATCAAGTTAAAGTGTCAGTGTAGAAGCTAGGTGTAGATATGATGCCGGTTTGAAAACATGATCGAGTTAAAGTGTCAGTGTAGAAGCCAGGTGTAGTGTGACAACCCGCATGGAATTAAGGTGGCGTTGGATTGTCTGTATGGAGTCATTTTCTTAGTGTGGATCTAAGTAGGTGTGGAAAGAAGGTGGAGTTAGACTGCCAGAGTGGAAATAAGATGGAGTTAGACTGTCAGAGTGGAAATAAGATGGAGTTAGACTGCCAGAGTGGAAATAAGATGGAGTTAGACTGCCAGAGTGGAGATAAGATGGAGTTAGACTGATAAAGTGGAAATAAGATGGAGTTAGACTGATAAAGTGGAAATAAGATGGAGTTAGACTGCCAGAGTGGAAATAAGATGGAGCTAGACTGATAGAGTGGAAATAAGATGGAGTTAGACTGCCAGAGTGAAAATAGGATGGAGTTAGACTGCCAGAGTGGAAATATGATGGAGTTAGACTGATAGAGTGGAAATAAGATGGAGTTAGATTTTCAGGGTGGAATCAAGCTAGAGTTCAGCTGTCAGAGTGGCAATAAATGGAGTTCGATGGCAGTGTGTACTGAAGATGGCTTCGCAAATAAAGACATTAACTAGTAGCAGCTTGTAATGTCAAAGTAAAGCATAAAAAGGGAAAAAGAGAGAGGGAGAGATAGAGAGAGAGAGAAAGCATGTTGTAGTGCTTCGTGTCCATTCCTTAGAGCAGTAAATATATATATATATATATATATATATATATATATATATATATATATATATATATATATATATATATATATATATATATATATATATGCTTTCTCTCTCTCTCTATCTCTCCCTCTCTCTTTTTCCCTTTTTATGCTTTACTTTGACATTTTAACCGGAAACTATATGACATAGGAAGGGGTGCGGTGTTATGGGTGTGTGCTACCCTGGGTATCATTACCGACCCCCCAAAAACAGGACGAAAGGGGAGGACAGTATGGTGAAAATATGTTTTTTTTTATAAGAACAAAAGTTGGGGGTGGTGCCTCACGAGATTTTGTATATATATAAATATATATATATATATATATATATATATATATATATATATATATATATATATATATATATATATATATATATATATATATATATATATATATTACTGTCCTCCCCTTTCGTCCTTTTTTTTGGGGGGTCGGTAATGATACCCAGGGTAGCACACACCCATAACACCGCACCCCTTCCTATGTCATATAGTTTCCGGTTAAAATGGACGCTAGGCAGCGGCGCCGTTCGGAACAGAGGCAAATTGTTTGCTTCTGCCGGACGGTGGCCGATGCATTTTTGCTCCATTTGTAGACTGGATATAGTTTCGTCGCCCAGCTTCTGAGTTGAATGCATGGCGTGACCCTGTGAGCTGAGGATTGCATTTGGAATGTTTTTTTCGACTGTGACCAAAGTGGTGGTGTGAATTGTAGATTCAGAAAATGGCGCGATGCCTGTCGTTTAATGCTGGCGGGACCCGTATTGAAATTGATCACGCGGACAACTGCTGATCTGTTGACGACAAGTTCTGCTATCATCAATGATGAACTGCATTTCTAATGTTGGACTGTTTGTGTTAGCACTTCGGATGGCTACCATATGCTTTAATGCGAGTGTATGCTAGATATGCTGAGACAGCAGTCTGTCAATCTTTCCACAAGGGACTGTGATAGACATTCTGAGTGTTTTTCGCTGGCACAGGAGCGGAGCAAAGATGGGGCGACCCGTTTGCTATGAAGCTGAAACTAAGACTACCAGACTACCAGATGTCATATATATATATATATATATATATATATATATATATATATATATATATATATATATATATATATATATATATATATATATATATATATATATATATATATAAAGAGCAAGAGACCTTTGGATATTATCCGGCTGTAGAAAAGAATCATCTTAAAAATGAGCATGTAACATTTGGAAATATATATTTAATTGCCGCTACCGAATCAAATAATGTTATTGGACTTAAACTCTTCCAGTGACGACCGTTCTCCATCCCTGGACTATGTGACTTTGCCTCTTGCAGTTACTTTACTTGAATCTCGGTCTTTTTAACCATCTTGTTTCTTCTTGGTTTTCAACGAATGTAGACAAGGCCTCGTAAAACAAGACACCAGATAACTGACAGAATTTTATTGATGGTTTCAGAGATGTTGTCATCATTAACACACCTCCGGTCCTTTTTAGAATGAAATTGTTCGTTATCTGAAGCCCTACTCTGGCTCTTGCCAGGGGCCGCAATTTAGCCCGGCCATAAATATGGCCTAATGGTTGAACGCGGTTTCTGGGACCTCTCCACGAGTGATCCTCATCCACGTGGTGGCAGATTGTGTCATCGGGTGTTTATCGCTTGTTTGATGTCCTGGTGGGGTAGAAAGTCAGTCAGACAGTGATGGTTTAAGTAAGAAAGGGAAGGCACTCGGCTTAGCAAAGGGATGACTGTATTCTCCGTTGGCGATGAGGCGAGGACAGTAATTCCTTGATTTTGGGAGACATGACTTCGCATTCCAGGTCAAATCATTGGTAGATTACAGGTTGCTGTTCTTGTCGCTTGTTACTTCTTCAACAAATTTTTGAGAGCTGTTTCTTCTTCATCTTCTTCTTCTTCTTCTTCTTCTTCTTCTTCTTCTTCTTCTTCTTCTTCTTCATTATCATCACCATCATAATTATCTTCGTACGCCAGCCAGTCATTTTGTCTGCTATTGCCTGTAGCGATTTAACTGTGTTGCCTATCTAGCCCGCACTTTAACAGTAACGACCTTGTCCAGCACCTCGCCAAACGTATTTTGGGTGCTTTCGTAATAAGTCACCCCAAACAGACAGTCCAATATTTCAGGGGATGGTATATAGGTTGCATACAGTCGTGAGACCTAGGAGTGGTAGATAGGTTGCATGCAGTCGTCGAACCTTTGCTGCACTCTCTCATGAGACGTATGTGGGTTAGGGTTAGGTCCAGTTCTAACTGTTTTCGGGTGGTTAAAAGCACCACAGAGCCGGGAAACCCGGCATTACCACCCTATAAAATACTGGACTGTCCCCGTGACGTCATCTGGGGGTGACATTACAAAAGAACCGTATGTTGTAGAGTGATGATCCTAAAGCTGTTATCTTCAAAGATCTTTGTCTGGTTTTGGGAGTGGGATTAAATAGCTGTGCACCCAATCCTTGGGTATTGACGCTGTTATGTCAGCTCTGGTTGAAGGCCACAACTATCTCTGTCAGGTCTTCATGACTCATGTCCTTCATAGCCGGCCTCATTACCACTCTAGCCGGCCTCATTACCACTCTAGCCGGCCTCATTACCACTCTAGTTGGCCTCATTACCACTCTAGCTGGCCTCCCAGCATTTATGCAAACCACTTCTGCATATATGGACGGCGGCACAAGGAAATAAAACAGTGTTGTGTGGAGTAGGAGCTTCTTCTTCTTCTTCTTGTTCTTCTTGCTCTTCTTCTTCTTCTTGCTCTTCTTCTTCTTCTTGTTCTTCTTCCTTCTTCTTCTTTTCTTCTTCTTCTTCTTCTTCTTCTTCTTCTTCTTCTTCTTCTTCTTCTTCTTCTTCTTCTTCTTCTTCTTCTTCTTCTTCTTCTTCTTCTTCTTCTTCTTCTTTTTCTTCTTCTTCTTCCTTCATCTTCTCCTCCTCCTCCTTCTTCTTCTTCTTCTCCTTCTTCTTCTTCTTCTTCTTCTTCTTTCTCAGATATACCTTCTTTCGAAGACCAGTTGAAGTGACTCATCCCCTGGCTTTTCTAGCACCTTTATTAACACAGCGTTAATAGATTATTAAAACCCTCAGCTGGAGGTGGCTGACACCTTAACTCGCCCAGAGAGGGACTCTCCCTAACGCGGCAAATTAGAGCTTCAGGGCAGTATATAGATGAGATTTAGCTCACAGCCAAGGAACGTAATCGCACATGAAACAGGCGGACTCGCACAGGCTGAGCACGCTCTATTGGAGCTACTATTTTCATATCTTTGGATTTGGCCGGCGGCTGAGAATGCCATCAACCACTAATGAAATGTCAGAGTCATTAGCCGCCCAGTAAATCACCAGTCCTGGCCACTGGACTAACCTAGAAGGGTACCATTCCTTTGTCCGTTATTGAATTTCATCACTTTATTATATTATTATAAGGGAGCAAAGGTCGTATTACATTGATGGCAAATTTGAGGGTACTGAATTTTAAAGACGGGAAATTTGAGGCTGGGGAATTTGGAAACAGCAAACTTTGTGGTCTTCAAAGGCTGGGAACAATGGTTGGTTGTTTCTTGTTCTGTCTTTCTCAGTAGAGGTGGGCATCTGTGATTGTTTGCGGATTGCTGGTTTGCGGTGTTTAATATTGTTCTTTCCTCTGTTTCATACTAACCTTTTCGGGGGGAAAGACGGGAATACCTTTTGAAATTGTTGATATTGCTAGGGCTGTCGAGACGGTTGTTCTTTTAACAAATGTCTATTGATTTCCGTTAGGCTCTATCCTCATCCTTATCCCACCTCACCTTCTTCATCGTCTTCTTCTTCATCTTCTCCTTTATCTTCTTCTTCTTTGTCCTCTTCTTCCTCTTCATCCTCTTCTTTTTCCTCTTTATCTTTCTTGCCTTCTTCCTTTTCTTCTCCCTTTCCTTCTTCTTGGTCTTCTTCTTTTTCTTCCTCCTCAGTTATAACTTCCTTGGATGTTAAAAAGGATATAATGAGTCTGCCATCCATACTGACATTTTGTAATCTCAGGATATCAAAACTTTAGATAGCAGCCTTAGTGGAAAATCGGAGAATGAGAAGGTGTTTATATTTATAGAGACAGACTGAAAGATGTGGGGAGGGGGCGGTGGGGGGGGGGGGGGTAGACCTGGCTCCGATCAACACGTTTATGGTCGCCCTACCATAACCACACGTCTGTTTTGGCTTTAGACTGTAACGTACATGTGTTCTAGTTCTTTAGTTAAAACACATCATCATCATCATGTGAGTGTAGACTGAAAGATGCTGCAGTCTACCCCCCTTTAGGATTGCAGTTCTCGGGATTACAACCTCGTGGATTAGAATTCAACATGCCCCAGCTGAATGCGATGTAGAAAATCAAAATCAGCATCGCAGTAAAGGTCAATATATACAGATCACTGGTCTTTTTTCCTATACGGATGTCAGAGTACAGCTCTCACTAGGGAAATGAAAAGAAGGATTCAGGCTTTCGAGTGTAAATGCTATGGACACATTTTAACAATTAGTTATTTAGAATATAAAACTAACCAATATGTCAGATGCACACACACACACACACACACACAAAAAGATATTTACAGGACATCAGGAGCCTGTCTTGGTAGTAATGAAACCTCGCAAACTAGTCTGGTTGAGGCACGCGGGTGAGACATGATTCTATTGCAGAGACAGTACTTCAAGGAACAGTGCTGGGTAGTCGTAGAAGAGGAGGGCAAATAAGAATCTGGAATGGCAAAATCAAGACATGGAAAGGACTAAGTTATCATAGACTTGTTCAAACAGCAGAAGGCAGAGAAAGCTGGCGGGTTTCTCGTGTTAGTGCTTTCATCGATACGCCTCCATGACCCTAATGGGTCAAGGGTTATATTATGTTAACATGTACAACTCCCTGTAAGCCCCGTTCAACTGTAAGGTTATAATAGAGTCCCCAGCGGTTAGGGAGTAACCTAAAGATCGGATAAAGCTGGAATTTAAAAAAAAAATGAAGAGGTACAACTGATGATTGTCACCCAATCTCGTTCGGCTGCGTGATTTCTTAGCTGTTACCATGGGTTGAAAGGGTGTAACAAGATGTCTTCCTTCGCTACCTATACACAGCGTGCGGAAAAGTGGCTCCAGATAGTTCGACAAGGTTGAAACACTATCTCCCTGACGAAACTGCGCAGCCAGTTTTACCACGTGACTTTTATATTTGGTCTCAGGCGCCGCATGAACGGAGCAAGAATGGGGAAATCCGATTGCAATAAAGTTAAAACCTCGACTAAGACTTGAGTATTTCACATAGATTATTATATTTATTTGACATTAGAACATAATCGTTGTTGCTATTAATTGTAATTATTATTATTATTGTTATTTTTAAGCGCAGTTAAAGTTTAAGCCTCTGAGCCCACTTTAAAGGGGCTGATCCTCCACCCCCGCCCCCATGGTTTCTTTGTGTTGGAGGAACTACCTGTGATTCCTACCTCTTACCCCATTGTCGGCTAGAAGTGTCGATCAGTACCTGTCTCTTATTCCTGCTTCTTGCGCCATTGTCAGCTACAAGCGTGGATCAACACCTGCCAATTTATGCTTACGCTACCATATTAGTTTTGCTGTTGTGATCCGTGCTGATCGTAGAAACTGGGGTTTTTATCCCCCAGACATAATTTCAGCTGCCACCTGTTTTCCTGCAGATTTTAGAATGTCCCCCACCCCCCCCCCCCTTTTTTTTTTACAGACTTATCCCACCCCTCCTCCACACACAAGAATCTTAATGTAGCGCATTAACAATAGTTGATGGCGTAACATCTCATGGTAATCAGACTTGGCATTTTCTGTTGTCTGTAATTATCTAGTTGAAGTCCCGCAAAGATCGATGAGTTTACGAAACAAAACAGTGCCACTGTGTTTTGTATGATTCCCTGCATAGTGTTATGTTGGCGTGATTATTATTATATTTTTATGACTATTGATATTTGTGTGTGTGTGTTTTTTTTTACACACAAACCGTGGGGGAAATAGAAAGAAGGTGCAGAAATACAAGGAACGTTTTCGACCAATGTCTTTATCATTGGAGTACTACTAAACACAACCAGGGACTCCGCCACTAATAAACCGTTGGTGGAGTTCAGCCACCTTATAATTTTTAAGATTAGAGAGGGAAGGTGTTCAAGGGGTTAACGTATTGTTTATGTGTACAAATATAAATTGTTTCATTATAATATTTAAAAAAAATGTTAATCATATATTATAATATTATTATTATTATTTTTAATAGTATTATTATTATTATGCACTAAACAGTCAATACAGAATGTATCAACACTCAACACTTGACATGCCCACAGTACTATCTGTTGCCCGATTGACTTTAGTATCGTACTTTTTTGTGTCGTTTCTTCCAAAGTATTTCAGGCAATAGTAATTTTTGTTTCTGGAAAAATATGGGTTTTAATTGAAATTAGAAGTGTTACCTGCCCTAGCTATTTTTTTTTTCTTTTGCTTGGGGCTTCGATCCTTCTGTCCCTCTCTCCAACCCTCTCTTTCACTCTCTCTCTCTCTCTCTCTCTCTATATATATATATATATATATATATATATATATATATATATATATATATATCAAATTATTATTTTGCTGTCGGTGGAGGGCAGAATATCAGGCAGGCCTGCGTGACCAAATCTCAACCTCACTATCACGCCGACTGTTATTTCTCAGGACATATCCTGGTTTTTATTATAGGTTATTTAAAACATTTTTTTAAAATACCCTTGTCCACGCATTCGGAAGTATTGAGCAAATAGGACCAATCGGTGCTGTTACATTTCACTTATGTTATAAGAAGAAGTGTGTCTATTGCGTGTGTTTCTGTTGATTTATTTTCGTGGAGTTAACAACCAACCCTAGACGGTGGATGAGTCGTGACGCTGACTTTCCTAAGCGGGCACTTCACATTTCAAACTCAAACCCGTCCGGAGGGGTATATAGTCCCTTATATTGATATATACCTTTATCTGGTGAAATAGTAATTTCTAGACCCTCTAGTTGTTTTGAGAAGTCTAAATTTTCAAACTTGCAACTGTGGGCTGAGTATTTCTGGTGTTTAATTCAAATATTCCTGTAAGCCTGTTTACTCCTTGTGCACTGCTGCAAAGAGGGAAGATTCAGCTGTGTGATCGCACAGAGTTAGGCCGTTCTAAATGTCCAGAGATCACGCTCCGAACATTAAACCTTTTCCTGTGCAGACTTAATAGTTTCTGCTCTACATAACCCACACCATTTGTAAAGATATTAAACCCTACAAATGATTATTCTCTGACCAGACAAACGAAGTTTTGTACCTAATAGCAGAAATAGGGAATCTGGGTCGTCTTTAAACCAGTTAGATACTGTGACGTCAGAGCTAGACTCTGAGTCAAAGGTGTGTTTAACACGGAAACAATGAGTGTGTAGTGAGGAGCCTGTGGAGACGTGATATATATATATATATATATATATATATATATATATATATATATATATATATATATATATATATATATATATGGGTACTAACAGGATACATGGTATGTCTGCGAGTGCAGATGTGAGGGTGGAGAGAGGATGATCTATGTGTGGTATTGTCTGTCTATCTTCACTCTATATCTTGTCTTCTATCTGGTGTACTAATTTACAGACAGATAAATGAAAGGAGATATTGTCTCCTGTTCTTGAGAGTTACACTCTGAGGAATGGAGAAGGGTAGCAGAGTGTGGGGTGAGCTGGTGTGTGAATAAGGATGATTACTAATTCTGCGTTCTTTCCTGACAGGATGATACCTCCTTAGAGATCAGGCAGACGAATCACAGTCCAGCCAACAACCACCAACCCATACCATTCTGGGCACCAAGCATACCCAAAAGTCCTACCTATTGTTGTCACTACCTCAACATGGCAGGAGCTTGTTTGTGAGTTCCAGGACTAGTGGACAATTGCAGACACCTATGTCATCAATCCAGAGAATCAGTCTTCAAGAACTTTGTTGGGCTCCTATGCAGTTCCTGTGTCCTAATCTGTGAGATGGTCAGCGTGTACCACATCAAACCGAGGCATAGCTATCCATTGAGTCAACCACAGTCGAATCACCATGGACTGAGGGGAGCAGTGACCTAAGAACTGGGATTAGTGATCTCTTAATCATATACATGCTCTCTTCCCACAGCTCCCTTTTGATTTCCAAGGATGATGTCGTGGAATGATAAGCCATTACACATCAGTCCGTAAGACTGGTAACGTGACCTCCCTGTAATCGGCACAAAATTCAAACTTGGACTCGTCCGGGAAAGATATAGTCCCTTATATCGATATATATGCCTTTATTGGACAAAATTATTATGTCTACATTTTCTAGTTGCTTTGACTTAACTCCACTTTTAAATGTACATCTATTGGATAAATATTAGAGGAGTTATTTGAGGTTTCATAGAAACCGATTTACTCCTTGCCCATGTATACTAGGAACTCCTTTTTACCAACGCCTGAAGGCGTATTTTGCGCCATTCTTTTTGCCGGCTTCCAAGCGTTCAGATGTGTGCATTGACGCCAGAAAATTTCACTTTCAGAAGGCGATCTGTAATGTCTGAGACTTTTCCTATGCTTGGGTAAGTTAATTATAGTTTACGAGTACCTAAAACAATGTCTGTTAAAGTGGTCACTGCTGTAGAGAGATCAGTATCGGCTGTGGGATCACACATAGTTCGACCGTTCTTGATCGCTAGAGAAGCGGATTCGATCTTAGACCTTCCTCTGTACAGACTAAATAGCCTATGCCCTAAATAACCCACTCATACTGGTAAAACTAATAACCTTACAAGTGTGTACTATTTAAACTAACAACAGAAGTTTGTGCATACAAATGGGGACAGAATTAGGTCAGGACGGGGTCAGCCAGTGTGTGAGTGTGTTTGACCCAGATCAATGAATGGTGGGACTGGTTTGGGAGTCGTAAGGAATAAAGGTACTGACAGTAAATATTGGTGTCTGTGTGCAGAGGGGAGGAGGGAGAGAGATTGATATATGTGTTAGGGTGTCTATCTATCTCCACTATATATCTGACTTTCCATCTCTTGCACTAAACAGACAGATGAATGATAGGAGACTTGTGTCTCCTGGTCTTGAGAGGCATTCTGAGGAATGAAACAGGATATATTTTGTAGTGCCAATACTTGAGTTGCCCTACTCCAGAAATAAGTTGAGCGTATATTGGCCACGGGGAATCCCTTAGACCAATACGAGCCAAACGACTCAACATAATTATTTCTGAGTGCTGTTGGTTCTGAAGGAGAAATCCTTATATCAGGCACTTGACAGGAGTGATATGTGACAGATGAACTCATGTAATGTCCAGGAACTACATCTGGCTGCTTTAACATCTGGGTTGTGTCATTAATTCCTGAACTCCATTTACTTAACACTCTTGATTATCTATTCTTTTATATATGTATATATATTGAACTTGTCACATGCAGAAATTTTCATGGCTGACTTGGGTGTCCCTGTTTCACCATTCTAGCTGTCTAGCTTTTATGTTTGTGTGAGTAATAAGTGTAATCTGTGTTAACATGGCTATGATAGTATACTATCATAACCTGGGAGCTACCTTTTTATAGTAGTGGGGTTGTCCAGCAAAGTGTTCCTAGGAATATTGTATATTTTGTAGCACCAAAGCTTGAGTTGCGATACTCCTGAAATAAGTTGAGCGTATATTGGCCACGGGATATCCCTTAGGCCAATACGAGGCAACGACTCAACGTTATTATTTCAGAGTGCTGTTGGTTCTTAAGGAGAAATCCTTAAATCAGGCACGTGACAGGAGCGGTATGTGACATCTATAACCATCAACTTGTTACATTTTCTGTCAACGTGGCCTTTGGTTATCTTTTTTTTTTTTTTAATCACTTCAGTGGTCCCGGGTAGTTAGCATCCTTCAGATATTTTCTCCAGGTTATGCTGGTGTGTTGGGAAATGAGCAGGCAGATCGACTAGCCGGTTCTGGGGTGACCTGATGTATGACAAGCTAGACGTTGTGAGGGCTCTCTGGGAGCGTGTGGGCAATGCGGAAGCGCAAATAGATCATTATGGAGAATGGCGCTGCGAGGAGTTGCCAGGGGATCTGGCTGATGCTCAACACTCAAGGGAAAGGCGAGACGGATATACAATCAGTCAGTTACTGGTGCCATCAGAATTGTAACTCTTCGTTTGCTGCTGACGATGGGGACGGAGCGCTTATTTGGGTGTCCCGAGGGCTATGATGTTGATTCTCAATTTAACATTTATCGTATTTTTGGTTATTTTTTATTGTTGTTGTTGTTGTTCTTCTTCTTCTTCTTCTTCTTCTTCTTCTTTTTCTTCTTCTTCTTCTTCTTCTTCTTCTTCTTCTTCTTCTTCTTCTTCTTCTTCTTCTTCTTCTTCTTCTTCTTCTTCTTCTTCTTCTTCTTCTTCTTCTTCTTCTTCTTCTTCTTCTCCTTCTTCTTCTTCTTTTCTTCTTCTTTTTCTTCTTCTTCTTCTTGTCCTCCTCCTCCTCCGCTTCCTCCTCCTCCACTTCCTCCTCCTCCTCTTTCATCTTTTGTTTTTTCTTTTCCTCCTCCTCCTTTTTTTTTTACTGCTGCCATTGCCGCTCCTGCTGTCGCCAAGTTTCTTCTTCTTCTGATGTAGTCAGTATCACAACAGCCCTGGACCACAGGTTATTTCGTAACCATTTTCTGGTTGCCATTATAACTAATATGAAACAGAACAGTATACATTCCTCTCCCAAAGGGAACATGATTTGATTTGATTCAAGAACCGACATAACAGCAGTCAGGGCATATACATAAGCGCTCCGTCCCCATCTTCAGTAGCCAGCGAAGAGTTCCGATACTAATGACGCCAGTAGTATTTTGATTAAATGTCCGTATTCAATTTCCTCTGAGCCTCGAGCATCTGCCAGAACCTCTCGTCACCCCCCCCCCCTCCCCCATCTTTGCATCAATTTCACCAGACTCCGAACTGTACACGCTCTCCCAAAGGAAACACAAATCTTAAATCATGTACCAACTATTGGACCATAACCCTGATCATCCATGCCAGCAAAAGGCTTCTGCAAATTATCTCAATGAGGATTGAGAAAAGTCCACTAGAATATGAATTAGAAGAAGAACGAGTAGGTTTTAGATGCATTAGATAGAGCAGTAGTTCTCAACCTTCCTAATGCCGCAACCTTTTAATACAGTTCCTCGTTTTGTGATGACCCCCAGATATAACATTATTTTCGTTGCTACGTTATAACTTCCGTAAATATTTTTTATTCAGTGCGCTGGAACTTTGCACATCCACAAGTTCTAACTGCAGAGAACCTTCATCAACATGGATAACAGCCTTTTAGCATTCGAAGAAAAATCACCCGCAGGGGGAATTTTAAAAAGGATCTCGAATGAATAACGTTACATTGCGCACTGAATGAAAGGTTTTCAAGAAAGTGGTACCGTCAAGTTTTGGTCCGAAACGATTCAACAGGAGCAGTTCCCTAATGCTAGAAAGGTTGTAGTTTTCATACTCACCATGTTTGGTTCAACTTTCACTTGTGAATCAAGCTTTTCACATATGAACGTCATCAAGACAAACAGTCGGAGCTCACTGAGCAATCATAGGCTGCAGGATTGCATGAGAATTGCTCACCAACCAAATTTGATAAAATTAGCTCAAAAAAGGAAATGCAATTTTTCCCATTAGTTACATTTTGCCGCGTTATAGCTTTCGGTTTTTCTGCACAAAGCCACATGCAACGAATTGCGGACAGTTATTATTAATTGTATTACTATTTTTATTGTGACAATGCAACTGAAGTGACGACGCAAACGTTCATTTATTATTCAAACAACAAGTTGGAAATACGTGTATTTCAATTAAAAGTGAGTATTTTTAAATCATTACAAAAGATTGTAGTACATTTTCTATATATATATAAAAATCAATGTTTGTGTGGTTGTTTGCCCCCTATAGACTCGGAAACTACTGAACCGATTTAGCTGAAATTTTCAGGATATGTTTGTTTTGATACTGGATGTTGAACCATCATGGTTTGAAATTCAACCTGTCACTGTTAGAGATAGGTGACCACAATTTAAGTCATAATATTCGAAACTAATATTTATAATTTTAGTGATTTCTAATTATAGCCACGTTACGTGCGATCGATTTACCGTGCATGCCCAGTAGTGCCGCTCTATCGTCAACATCCGCCCCCAAAATTACAAGGAAAACGGCTATCGACTTTTTTAGTTGTGTTATCTAGAAATATCTAAATAGGTAAGAGCATTTATTTAAGTAACATTAGTCAGTATGTACATGTTTTTTGTTTACTTCAAACAAATGTGGACCACTTCTTAAATCCCGCAATGATAAATGTATACACATTATCATTAACTATTATCGTCTTTTTCATACCCATGAGTACAAGTAGTACAAGTTACAAGTAGTACAACTACAACATTTTTTGGTTGGCTTTCTTCTGTTATTGTTATTCAAAAGAATTATATAAATTTACACGACATTCTGTCTCAGGTCAGTGTTAGAATCTAAGAATATCTAAACAGATGAGCGCATTTATTTAAGTAACATTAGTCAGTATGTACATGTTTTTTGTTTACTTTAAATAACAAGTGTGGACCACTTCTTAAATCCCGCAATGATAAATGTATACACATTATCATTAACCATTATCATTATCATCTTTCTCATACTCATTAGTACAAGTAGTACAACAGTTTTGGTTGGTTTTCTTCTGTTATTCAAAAGAATTATATATATTTACATGACATTCCGTCTTAGGTGAGTGTTAGAATCTAAAAATAAAACATCAGTCATTATGCATTATGTACATGTTTTTGTTAACTTCAAACAAATGAGGACCACTTCTTAAATCCAGCAATGATAAATGTATACACATTGGTCCATCAGTCATAATGTACATTTTCTAAACTTCAAATACATGTGTGGACCACTCCTTAAATCTCACAATGATAAATGTGTGCACATTATCTGTTGGCTTTTTCATATTGTCTTATATACCGTCTTTTCTTACTATTCGCTGCCAAGTTTCTATGCATTTCCTCTTGAGTCAAAATAGATTGTTATCTCATGCTCATATTTTCATTTATTTCAGCGATACTTCAAGTCACATTTCATTCAGTGCGTGAGGACGAACAAGCCACTGATGATCAGCGCTCACAAAATTTGTAGTTATACCTCCCAAACGACAAGCGATTGGTCCATCTACACATAAAACACGCAAGAGAAGGGCATTAATTTCTTCAGAAACAGACGAGCAACGTGAGGTAAGACTGGAAACCATTCGAGTGCGCACTGCTGAAGCCCGTTCATCTCAATCAGACCAGCAACGGAAAGCAAGACTAGAAAACGTTCGAGTGCGCACTGCTGAAGCCAGATCGTCTCAGTCAGACGAACAACGAGAAGCAAGATTGGAAACCAATAGAGTACGCACTGCTCAAGTCCGTTTATCAGAAACAGTCGAGCAACGGAAAGCAAGAGGTTGCGCACTACTTTATCCAGGCGAACTCTGCGTGTTGAATTTAATCTTGTTGGAATGCCATTACAACAGCAATTATGATTACAGTCTTCATCCGCAGGTGCTTATTGGCAAAATGGATAAAGTGTGCATATACTGCAGTGCCTTCAAATTTAAGAATGACATGCCGGGTATGTGCTGCGCTGGTGGAAAGTTATATTGCCAGTATTACATTCACCAACCGAACCATTATCATCATTGGTAGCAGGTGACAAAGGCCAGTCGACACATTTCTTGGCAAACATAAGTACATTTGCAAATATGTCAACAAAGGAGGCGATATGGCAGTCTTTGGATTAGGACATGCAGCTGCATCTATCGATGAAATCAAGCAATATCAGCTGGGGCACTACACTAGTAGCAATAAAGCGGTATGGCACATTTTGTCATTTCCAATTTATGAACGACATCCAGCAGTTGTTCATTTGGCAGTGCACCTTGACAATGGACAGCGCGTGTACTTCACTACAGAAAATGCACATGCACGAGCATTGTTACCACCGCCAACCACGTTGATTAACTGATTTTTCTCATTGTGTAGAGATGATATGTTTGCAAAGACACTACTTTATTCTGACCTGCCAACATACTACACGTGGAATGCATCAGCTAAAAGGTTTCAACGTTGCAAGCAAGGTCAAGCGGTTGGCGGACATCCTACTTTATATTCTACTGATATTTTAGGCCGTCTGTACACTTACTTTACTTTTACTTTTTCCTTCCACGTATGCCGCTAAGCGTTGTGGGGAGATGCAAGTTCCTGTCATAAGCAAGGCGGGCAGCATCTGATGTTCTGAGGCCATGCTTTTGGCAGGTTTCGGAGACCCCGTCAATCCACAGTTTCCTTGGTCTTCCTCTTGCCTTATATCCTGAGCTTCTTTGGTTGAAAATTTGTGATGTTATTTGATCATTTTTCATCCTGGTTAGATGTCCAAACCATTTAATTCTTTGATGTTCTATGTAGTCTAAACATGGCGTAGTTTTGACAGTGTTTCTAATGTCTATATTTTTTATCCTGTCTAGTCTGGTCTTGTTCGCTGCTTTTCTTAGACATTTCATTTCACAGGCTTCTATTTTTCTTTCATGGGTCTTGTTGATTGTCCATGTTTGGCACTGGTAGCAAAGTGTTGGAATGAAGATGGTGTTTATTAATTGTCTTTTGGTCTTCATGGTTATATCTGGATGTTTAAGCAGAGGTGATAGTTGGTATGTGACAGCATTTGCTTTCTGTATTCTCTTTCTAATTTTCGTAGCAATAAAAAATCCACTGCCGGCTTGCTAGGCCAGTCGCAGTTTAAGGGAAAATCTGACCAGATGGACCCCATCCCATCTGTACACTGTTCATCCCAAAAATGCAGATTGCTTTTACTTGCAATTATTTTTAATCAACAAACGGGGACCGACATCCTTTCAGAACTTGAAAACAGTTTATGGTAAAGTATGTGCTACTTACTGTGAAGCTTGCCAAGAATTAAATCTTCTTGAAAATGATGCACATTGGGACACTTGAGTGAAGACATCCTACATCGCTGGCGTGAAACGGAGCAAGATCAGGACATTTAATTCACACCAAATGTATATAATGAGGCATTGGTTTGCATTGAGGACATATGTTTGGCAATAACTAATAAAGCACTGGTTCAGCTCTGGGACTGGCTCCATTAGAACGATCTGCAAACAACCTTTTCGATCATGAGTTGCAACGAGAGACACACTTTGATGTCACCGAATTAGGTACATTTGTTTAAAAAAATCTTCCAAAATTGGTTCCAGGACAACGTATAGCATATGACACAATTAGGCATGCCGTTACAAGACACCACAGAGGATTGTATTTCATAGACGCACCCGGAGGCACAGGCAAGACATTTCTCATTTCGCTTATTTTGGCATCCATACGGTCACAAAATACTATTGCACTGGCAATTGCATCTTCTGGATTTACCGCAACTCTTTTGGATGGTGGCCGAACAGAGCATTCAGCACTGAAGTTGCCTTTCAATATGTATATCACTGAGACACCAACATGCAATATCAACAATGATTCTGCAATGGGTAAAGTACTCAAAGTATGTCAACTCATTATATGGGACGAAGTTTTCACTAATATCACACAGAATTACATAAATCATCAGTGGCTCAGTGAAGATGCTATCTTAGCAGCTAAAAACAAGGATGTGTATGCCATGAATCCGAACATCTAAGACAAATTACCAGGCGGAGTGACAATGTATAAGTCTATCGATACTGTAATGATTCAAGACGAGATTGTCAATTATCCAACTGAGTTCTTTAATTCGCTTGATTTGCCAGGCATGCCACCCCATGTTTTAACCTTGAAAGTTGGCGTGCCTGTTATTTTTCTCAGAAACATCAATCCGCCACATCTTTGCAGTGGTACCAGGCTTTCAGTGAAAAAGATGGTGCCCAATATCATCGTAAGTACAATTTTACATAAACATTTAAGGGCTAGGATATACTATTGCAACGCAATTCCAACAGACATGCCATTCAACTTCAGATGCTTGCAGTTTCTGGTGTGACTCACCTTAGCAATGACCATCAACAAATCACAGGGACAATCAGAACAATTGTGTATACTACATTTGGACCATCCATGCTTTTCACATGGACAGCCATATGTGGCCTGTTCAAGCGTCGGAAAACCTACTGATTTATTCGTGTACGCACCAGACGGAAAAACTAAGAATAGTTACATTTTAAATTGCCTGTTTTTTTCCTAAGGATTTGTAAACAGCACAATGATCCAATATAAATACTACATACTGTTATATCAACTTTCCTTTCAATTGAATTTCTATTAGAGGCGTAGCAACGCGCTTGGTACAGTTTACCATAGCAATCATTTCGTAATTATTGTGTATTTTTCCTGTTTTCATTGCTTTTCACTTGGGTAATTTTGCCGACTACTTCGATGTACGAAGCAAGATTTCTATTTTCTTTCTTTTCAATTCAGCCAAACTATGCCACAGCAACGCGTGGCCGGGTACAGCTAGTACATTATAATAGTTTACATGTATAATAGTTTTATGTATATTACCGTAGGCTAGGCCCTAGGGCGCCTAGGCTCAACAGTCTTAGAGTGTATTAAATTTACACTTCTACAGTTTTCTCGATTGTAGTGTTAATAATCTTCCCACACTTGGCTCGGGCCACTGGCCAACGACGATCCCGATTTTCAACATTTTGGCCCGCTAGTAAACTTAGTTGAATAGCCCTGATCTACTAACTGAATCTCTTTACCTAAATAACAAGCAGTAGTGATGAAACATCGGACTGGTTTGAGGTGTAGCATAGAACAGGGCTGAATTCTCTCCACCATCCATTTTTAATAAATATGCTGCAAATGTTGAAAGAAATGCACTGAGATATGCAATTATTGAAGAGGCCTGTGACAGATTCGACCTACTAAAAACTGCAGGCAGACCCTGTTCCAGAACTAAGATTTATAAGACCACCCAGTTTCCCTTTCTAACAACAGTGTACAATTTGACCGTCAAAAATGCACAGTGCAAAAGAGAATATACTTCTGAATATAAAAACAAAACATAAAAATAATTTCCACATCAGCCGCGTATTAAAATCGACAACGGAGAGATTGAAAATGTCACAGATTTTGAATATTTGGGCTCAATAATTAACACCAACGGCGACTGTAAAAATAGTTGGAAAAAGTCTTTCTTGAACAATACAGAGGAACAGAAGCATGAAGAAGCTATGGCAGGGTTTTTCAGCTGGCAGCCCGTGGGCTCCTTCTATTCTTTTTCAGCTTAGTCTTAGTCGAGGTTTCAGCTTCACTGTAATCGGGTTTCCCCATACTTGCTCCTTTCCTGTGCCAGTGAAAATTAAAGGAAGTGTCCCTCACTGTCCCATTTGAAAAACAGTGAACAAACCATTATTCCTTCAACAATTTCAGTTGTTAGAGGCGCCAGAGGCGCCAAAGACAACAGTCAACACTAGAAACGCAGTTTATCATTAATGGAAGTGGCACGATAAGTTGGCCATACACACGAAGAATTATTACAGAAAGTATTCCACCAACCCAAAAGTAAACCGGCTACCGGCCATATTGAATTCCACGACACAGCCATTGCAAAAATGAAAGGTATTCCACGTGGTGAGGGGGGAGACACAGCTCACAGGGCTGCACCAAGCACTAAATTCAGTAGCTCAGACAGCGAAACCGTAGACTTCCGTCTATATGTGAAAACTGAACTGGCAAAGAGCTGTCGGAAGCAAAAATAACTTCGAAGCTTAACATTCTATACCTCCGTTTTAGATACTTGCTAACTAGAGTTGTTGGTTTTCTATGCATTATCGTGATTGGTTCCTCTGTTCTTGCAATTTCGATTTTTTTTTTTTTTTTTTATGTTTGTTTTTCTTCATGTGTCTAGGATTTTACCTGGTACGTATTTAATGCTGGGTCGACCTGTCATTTTTTTTTTTTAAATTCAGGCTTTGTCAGACCTGAACCCACGACCTTCGAATCCGCAGGCGAGTGTCTAGCAAAACTGTTTACCAAGTAACCTGTAGTCCAGCGTGGGTGGGTCGTTAAAAAAAAATATTCACACATCACAATTGAAACAGGGATGGTCCGATCTGACTCAAATCTCCTCTCAAAACAGGAAATTTTCTGGGAGTGTGAAAGGGTCTGATTCTCGGCAAGGGTTATCTTGTGAGAAACTTGACGCTGCACTTGTTCAAATCTGTGAGTCATGTTTCTCGCTCGGCGTGTCAGTGCGCTCACTGATGAGGCTACTCAACACTCGGAGGCCACAAACTGAGCTGGCTTCTCTTCCATTGTGTCGAAACCTGTCGCTTCATTGTCCAATCATCTGGCTTGCGTCATGATCCACACTGGATTTCGTATGGCTTCTTTTCCATTATCTGTCATATTCCGGTGTCATATTTTCATTATAATTGGCGCCGTTATTATGGCGCCAAAACCTTGGAGCTCTTGCATCTTAGGAAATATTTTTAGGGGCAGGGATAGGCTGAGCTCCTACCTAGTAGAAGATTTGCAAGTGGGTTAAGTTGTTCTAACTAGGCATACGCTTTTTCTTTTAAAGTCTTTATTTATACGTCTTATATAATAATAAATTATTATATTTAATTGCTATTGAAAATAACCTAAAAATAACAAGTTATTGTTATTATTGCACAATTAAACTAGACCTAAGCCACTTAGCACCCAAACCTCTAAATCTGTTGATGACGACTCGCCTTGATTACACTGGATCTAAGGGTTGTGTCGTAATCCCCTTGTGAGATACAATTTTGCGTTATATGAAGCCCCACCCTGGCTTGTGCCGGGGGCCTTGAATATAGCCCGGCCATAAATATAGCCTAAGGGTTGAAAGGGGTTTCCGGAACCTCTCCACATGTGATCCTCAACCGCATGTTGGCACTTTGCGTCACCGGGTGTTTATCACTTTTGTGATGTTCTGGTGGTGTACAACTTACCTACCTACCTACGGTTGAGCTTTCTATACATTCATTTAAAATATTCCACCAATCCACCAACAAATAATACACGCACTATCGACTTCAGTAAAAATGACCTTAACTTCCTTGTCGACCCAGCCTTGAGGGGGTACAGGGTTTAGTCCCGGGAAGTAAAGACGGCAGGCGTGATGTTGTTCATATCACCCATCTTGTGCTGATTGGTCTATACAATGTTGGCCTAGCCTTATATGCCCTATACGCCTTAAGGCGTGAAGAAGGGACCTTTATTTTTTTCTAACTTTTTTATCAACTTTAGAAGTCGTAATGCTGCGGGCCATGCGCCGTGGGTTGGTTTCGGCAGTGGTATCAAGAAAGCCGACCGTCCAGGTGGCAATGGGAAACTATTCTACTATCAGTAATGTAAATGACAATGGTGGATGATGAGCCATGATCTTTGTTTTCTACTCCAGAGAAGGAGTATTGAAGACCGTCATCAGATTACTGGGATTTTAACAAAGAAGTCGCAAAAAATTGGTTGCACAATTAATCGCCTGGCAGATTTCGCTTTATCTCGCTAGGTGCATATTACAGTAACAGTTGATTAAAATTAGTCAAATAAATGAATCATCCGAACTGAAACAATTACATTCAAAAACTGCCTGTTCCACCCGGGTAAACATTATCGAGATTTGCGGAAGATGCCGCTATAAACCGCGAATTTGGTTCAGAATTATGTAGACAAAAGGACATGGTCTTCACCACTGTGGAAATAACACTAGTTCCTCAAGAATACTGAAATTGTTAAACTCATTTACTAACCTCTAAGCCAGTGTTCTTCAACCAGTGGACCGCGGCCAACTTGGAAAAGTTCAGGTGGGATGGCAAAATCAAGTCATTGTTTTCTTCCAGCATTGCGATCTGTAGGATTAACATTCAAAGAATGAGAATCAGAGCTGTACAAATACTGTTTTTATTTAGTCGTATAAAACAGATTATAATAATGCATTTTGGTACATATTCTAACTCAAAAATAGCAGTAGATGTCGCATTTGCAGAGATAGAGTTTTACAAATAAACTGTTATCTTCATTTGTTTTTGTTTTTGCGTTTGGCTAGCTGTCAGCCTGGCTGCATTATAATAACCCCTCTTTTTGTGGGACGGAAGTGAAAAAAGGTTGTCTTCTCCGTCTTCTTCTTCTTTTTTGTTCTTCTTCTTCCTCTTCTTTGCTATCGGTTTCGCAAGCTTATCCTCAGGTAGGTTGCCTCTATGAACTCGCATATCAGCTGCAGAATATGCATGGTTCCCCACAAGTAAACATGTTGAGGAACTCTGCTCCAAGCCACCTAACCGCACGGTCTAAAGTTTCACACACAGTGTTTACTAATCCTATATTATTTATATCGAATTCTATCGAAACTTTCTGAAAGTGACAGCGTTGAAATACTACAGAGCCTAATGTTATTTCATTTCATGAAATCCCCGTGTGGGTTCCTGCAAGGCTATTTGTAATAAGGCTATCAGCTGGAGACGGTCATGTTTCCGGGGTTCCATTGTTTGGGGGAGGGGGGAGGGGAGAGACCAGCGACCCCTAGCATAGCTAGTTGTGTATCCTTTACAGGACGCTGCAGAACAAACGCCTGCATTTTGTGGCAGTTGTGCCTTTTTTTTTTAAAGCCAAATGTTACGCCAACCCCCCCCCCCCCTCCCTAACAAGAACGTTGAAAAAGTCGACTAATTATGAGCGTTTCTGTCTAAATCTGAGAGCATCCGTCTGAGCAACGAGAAACCAGCTGTTATGCGTTTGAAAAAAAAATACAGATGTGCAAAACAGATGTGCAAGCAAAACTCAGGTTCTGGAATACGACTAAGGTCTAGAAGTGGATGAACAGCCAGAACTTGCCGCCGGAGTTCACAGCTGGAGGGCGCCAAGAAAATGATTTGCATCAAAAAAGACGAACTTGCATAAATTAACACTTCACTGGCAATTTGTCTCCATAACGCCTGCATTTTCAAGACAGCAGACTGACCACTTCTCGTTTGCCTGATAGTAGTATTAGTACGGTACTAGTGGTTCATCTTTATTACCTCGTGGCCATTTAGTGATAAAGACGCCATTTCCTTCGGTTACTATTTCAGATTTTTCACAAATTCAGGCCAGATCGCCAGATCGTTGGCCAGCAGAATGGCCACTGCTGAAATAAAAGACCACCGTTTGGCAAGACTTGGTGATTAGGGCGGAAGCCTTATAATTATGCAGAGAAAACTGGCAACCCTGCAGCTCTTCCTCTCTGAGAACAATAATAATAATATTAATTCAGTTCCAAATTGATGGTTAATTTTTATTGGTATCTGAATTATTTCAATAAATCGTATTGAAACAGCTTTGTATTTTTGTATACATCTCAATTATTCTGGTTTGTAATTACAGATTGGACAATTAAACAAATATTTATTGGCAACTGTGTTGTAACATAAATAGTCCCTACGGCGTTTTACAAATTGCATTACTCTTTATAATAAAATGTTTGTTGTAAATATGTTTCCCTAAACATAATGGCATTAATGGTCTCATGGTTGTTTTTGTGGAGTTTATTATTATTATTATTATTATTATTATTATTATTATTATTATTATTATTATTATCATCATTAATGTTCAGTGACTTAGAAGTTAGTGAATGCGTCTCAGTTTCACCATCTTCGATATCCTAGGGGTAATTTTCCCCCGGCGATTTATGAAATACCGTTGTCATTGCATTCGGACAGTGGTACAAATGTCACACAGTCATTGAGATTAATACATCACCACTTAAATTTGTATGGACAGCAATGCGTTAAATACAATCTTCATTGTAAAGATGTCACACACCATACTGTAATTATTATCAGTATCATCATTATAATTATTCTCTATAACTAATTACACACAGGTGAGGGAAAAGAGGGAAGAAGAACAGGGGGGAAAAAAGAAGAGGAAGATGTGGTGGTTGCAGTTGTTGTTACCAAGCACCTTATCTACAGCGTTGAAAGATAATGTTCAAACGTGTCTTTCAAAGCATTGACATGCTTCTGGGTATTACTGTGAATTTTTTTCATGAAACTTAAGGTTATTTTAAATCATAAAGCCTTTTCATAAGACGGGGGCAACACATTTTTTATTTTCCATGCACTCTAACCGATGGATAAGCTTCCTCTCAAAAGAACCACTTTGGCTTTAGCATTAAAAACGGCAGCAGTTTTTCTTTGGAATAGATTCATTTTCTTCATTTTGTTGAAAGATCAGGCCGCATACGCTCATTTCTACACGTGGCCTTCATCATGTACATGTACATATACGACTTTCCGTCCGCATGTGACAGGAAATGTTTCGATATTTTAAAGCCACATCCCGGCTGTAGTCGGGGACCCTAATATAACCAAACTGTTGAACAAGGTTTCCGGGACTTGTGCCTGGGTGACTCTCATGGGAATGGTGGTACTTTGTGTCAGTGGGTGTTGGTCTCTGGTTGTACTGTCCTGGTGGGGTTGAACGGAACGCAGTCTTCGTCATTTAGAACCGTCGCCATTAAAGCGTTATGATCATCCAAAAAGTATGCTACCTCTTCACGCAATTCCACCAAACGTGTCAACGTCTTTCATCGAGACAAACCACCCCAACTTCATTATGGAGGAAGAGGGGTTGATGGTGGTTTCCCATATCTTCACACTTTAGCTTGAGCCGCCTGCTTTTTAGAGGCCATCATGATATGTTTTTGTATTTGTATTGGATCACTCAATGCTATCATATGATCTGGCTTACTGGTAAGCACACCATTGATTCCTCATCTCTTAGGCAGATGCACTCCAACTTAATAGGAAACACACCTAATTAGTCTTCTTCTTCTTCAGCATTCCGAGCCCTTGAGGTTCATTGCTGCAGATATCACCAGCCTCCCTTCATCTCTCTGGCTGGCTCTCTCTTTCCAGTTGGTGACACAAAATGATAGCAGGTTTGTCTGGATATTATCTCTCCATCGTCTTCTTGGTCTGCCTACCATTCATCTCCCTGGTGTATACAGTTTTTACTTTTCTGTCATCAGACATTCTTCCAATATGTCCCAACCATTTAGGTCTATTAGCTCTCATGATGCCAGTGATCAGTGATGATTTAAACATATTATAAATTGCGTTGTTGCTTCTCACTCTCCATTCACCGCTGTTTGCATCTTTGATGGGTCCAAAGATTCGTCGTAAGTCTCTGTTTTCGAAAACCTGTAATAAGGCTTCGTCGCTTTTAGTTGTGCTCCAAGTTTCAGTGCCATATAACACGACTGGTCTAATCAACGTTTCATATATTTTGATCTTGGGGTTGCGAGACAGACACTTTGACTTTAGCAGATGTTGAAATAGTCTATTTTTACAAAACACATGTTAGGGGGCATTAAGTCTATTCTCTCCCCCACCCCCACCCCCTCCCCCTCTTCTTTTTTTTCAGTGGAGACCCGGAACACACACAGTAAGCTACATTTCCCAGGAAGGGTATGGGACATAATGTCTGAGGCAAACCGGCGTTCGCTCACTTGCCTCGTCTATTCATCTTGCGCTACAGTAAATGTGGAGCTAATGGCAGTAGAATCACCACGAAGACTGAAAACTGTATTGGTAGTCTGGTCTGGTAGTCTTAGTTTCAGCTTCATAGCAAACAAGTCACCTCATAGTTGCACCGCCAACGAAAAACACACTGAGTGTTTATCACAGTCCCTTGTGGAAAGATTGACAGACTGCTGTCTCGGCGTATGCACTAGCATACACATGCATACGGTAGCCATCCTAAGTGCTAACACAAACATTCCGACATTAGAAATGCAGTTCAACATGGATGGTAGTAGATGTCACCAACAGATCAGCAGTTGCACACGCGATCAATTTTAATCACTCACATAATGAGGCCATCAATGTTGCGACAACAGGCATCGCGCCATTTTCTGAATCTATAATTCACACTACCACGTTGGTCACAGTAGAAAAACATTCCAAATGAAATCCGCAGCTCAAAGTGTCACGCCATGCACTCAACTCAGAAGCTGGGCGACGAAACTATCCTTTCAGTCTACAAATGAAGCAAAAATGCACCGGCCACCGTCTGGCAGAAGCAAAAAATGTGCCATGGCTCACAAAGTGACCGTGGCTAGCCTCCATTTTGACCGGAAGTATATGTGTATCTGTATTACCTGTGTGTACCCCTTTTGAGGATCAGAGGGGACATAGGAGTCTTGCGCATGGGGATTTAGGACCGCGTGCTTAGTACAGACGCCACTAACTGTAAACACTCACATTTTATTTTTTGCCCCCGACATTAAAAAAAAGCAAAAACAAATTAGACCTAAGCATCATAATATTAGCCCAGAGTGTAATTTCTAATCCTTTTTATTTAAAATTAAAATTATACCTTACAGCATGTCTTCGCATGCTGACGCTAGTCCATGGTATGGCAAAAAACCTGCCAAAAATCTTCTCGCGTTGTCTTTCCCTGTTTCTTTTCCCACAGATGTTTCCTGTTGTTTAAAAATATATAAAGTATTGTGTCCAGTATTGGTGGTTTCTAATTAACCTACAGGTTAACGACGATATTTGTAAACTAGAAGTTACAATAATAGGCGTTTTATCAGGCACACAGCACAGTAAAGAGCCGTTGCAACAAGAAACAATTAAGGTCTGCGTTTTATCTGGTTTCTAAGGAAACCATGATCATATTGTGACCTTTAACACCACGCATTTGTTAATTAGGTTGCCCGCTAATTAAAACCGCATTCTCTAACGAGTTTCCCTAGTTAAAGACGAATGCCTCGGGGAACTCCCCTGGCTGTTTGGTGATAAACTGTGACACTGGCATGTGTTCTGGTGCTCAGCAATGAACAGATTAGGCACGTTCCAAGACTTAAGCTGTGTTCGTTTGTTCTGGAAATGACGTTTGTTTGGTTCCACGTTTAAAGACGTTGAACCAATGGGGTGTTAATAGCGACATCGAATTCTAGTTTTTCCTTTTGTGTGTGTGTGCGCGCGTTTTTTTTAAACTGTTGTTGCTAATGTTGCTGCAGTTAATGATATGGTTGTTACTGATGCTGACTTTGTTGTTATTGTTGTTTACTGCTGCTGCTGCTGCTGTTACTATTACGGTTCCTGGTGCTTCCACAGCTGCAAGCATTAGGTCCTTGATATGTTTGTTCAAGTCTGCATTCCTGTGTTCTGAAACTAATGTTTGTTTGGTTCCAAGTTGGAATTTGTTGAACTAATGGTGGTGGTAGTGGAAAGGAGGGAGGCAGGTTTTTTCTTGTTAATGGTGATCTTGTTGCTGCTGTTGCTGCTGCTGATATTATTATTTTTGCTTCAGTGGCTCCTGCTGCTTCTACAGGTGTTACTACTGGCTGGCTTTGCACAGCTTGGTGGAATACTGATGCATGCTAAGGCGGACGTGGTTAGTGCCTTGTGGGAGAGCATGTACAGTTCTGAGAAGCAGATGGATCACCACAGTCTGGTGAGAGTGATGCAGGGGGAAGTGACGAGAGGTTTTGGCAGATGCTCGAGGCTCAGAGAAAAGGAAAATGGACGTTTAATCAGAATGCTACTGGCACCATTAGTATCGGAACTCTTCGCTAGCTGCTGAAAATGGGGAAGGAGTGCTTATGGGAATGCCCCGAGTGCTGTGATGTCGGTTCTTGAAGCAAATCAAATCAAATCTACAAGTGTTAGCACTGCGTCTTTAATATGTTTAAAACTGTGTTTGTGTGTTCTGGAACTAATATCTGTTTGATTCCACGTTAAACAAAGTTGAACCAGTGATGGTTGTGGGTGGGAAAGGGGTCTAAAGATTCTCAACACAGTGCACGAACTCCGTTGCACCGGCGAGTATCCTGAAATACTTTGGGTAGTTTTTAAACCCCAAATTTCGCCCGAGCGGCGTCGTTAGGATACCTTTTTCCAAATTCCATCTTCCAAGGTATTTTTTAACGTGCGTAACAATACACACGGGCTTCAGATCTTACTACACAGAGACCAGGGGAAATTACTAGAAGTCCAAGTGTAAAAATCAAAGCCTTCACCGGAGTTTGAGCCAGGGACCTTTAGCACTCCAAGCGAATTACATACCTCAAGACCACTCATCCCGCCCCCCCCCCCCCCCCGTTGTTAAGGCTGATCTTATTGTTGTCAATGTTGATTTTGTTGTTGTTGTTGCTGCTGCTGCTATTGCTGTTGCTTCTGGGATAACTAACTGCATCTCCCGCTATGTCGCTTGTTTATACGAACAACCTGACTTACTGCCGGGATTCACAGCCGGTGAACAAGAAAAAGAAGAAGATACAGCGAAATATGCTAGGCAATATATTGTGTACATTGTGGAATCTATTGTTTGTGTCTTCTTCTGTAAGACATGCTCTGGAGTTTGTTTTGGCGCACCGCAAACTCATGTGGCAGAATTAGCAAGAACCATTCGATGTGGGTGGATTATTAGGAAAGCTGGAATTATTAAAAAAAACCAGTTCAGTTATCATTTGTTTGACGTGATACGACCGGCTAGACCAGAGGTTTTCAACCTGTGGTCCACGGCCATTTTTGCGGTTAAACGAAACTTTCACAGGGGTCGCTAAATACCATCACAAAACGCATATTCATATAAGTTATGTAGTAGCAACGAAAATAATCGTATGGTTGGGGTTCGCCATAGCATGAAGAAGTGTATTGAAGGGTCGCGGCATTAGATAGGTTGAGAACAATTGGGCTAGACTGAATGAGTATTCATTAATGGAACAAAGTCATTCAATGAGATGCCGTTTGACGATAAAGGTTGGCTGCAATGGATCTCAGACAAGTCTCTGTCATTCATCCTAAAGATACTAGTATTTACCACAAAGTTCTACTACAGTAGTGCGAAAAAAATTCCCCATTTTAAAAAAAAGGTACCGGTACTGGGCACCACGGTGTACCAGCAGAAACAAAAAGCACAGAAATGTCGTAAAAGGCGACTAATTACAGAAGTTTCCTTCGAAGCTGGAGTACACTACATGAAAGACAAGGAAACAGCAGTCTGCATTCAAATAAGCCATATATGTAAAACTGATGTGCACGCAACACTGAAGTCCTGGAACAACATTAAAGTCCAAAAGCAGACAAAAACTAAGACTTTCCGAAGGTGTTTATAGCCGGTGAATGCTAAGAAGATAAAGATGAGGGATACCAAAATTACAATGCAGACACTGGGAGTGGAGGAGTCATGGGATTCTAAACACATAGACAAACAGCTTGTACCCAGCCCATAAAAACGACTTTGACAGACACTTATATCAAACCAGTCATCGAAAGACATTGCAAGGGGTGGTGGGAACTGCACTGGAGCCCAACAAAGCTCCTGAAGAATGATTCCTTGGATTGATGGCACAGGTGGCCTGCAATACTGTCTCTCAGCCACTGGAACTCACACACAAGCTCCTGAAGAAGGATTCCTTGGATTGATGACACAGGTGGCCTGCAATACTGTCTCTCAGCCACTGGAACTCACACACAAGCTCCTGCCATGTTGAAGTTCTGCCAACAATAGGTAGGGTTTTGGGTAGGTTTGGTGATGGGGATGGTATGGGTTGGTGAATGTTGGTTGGACTGTGATTCGTCTGCCTGACTTCTAAGGAGATATCCTGCCAGGAAAGAACTCAGAATTAGTAATCATCTTAAGACTCACACACCAGCTCAACTTATCTCCGGCTTTTCTTCTTAGTCACTCAGAGTATACTCTCAAGAACAGGAGACCATGTCCACTTTCAATTATCTGTCTGAAAGTCAGTAACCATATAGAAGACAAGGTACATAGTGGAGATAGATAGACACTGTTACACATAGATCATCCTCTCTCCACCTTCCCATCTGCACCCGCAGACATACATTCTGTCTCGTTCATACATGTATATATCTCCACAATCTGCCTACAACACACCCAATGTTGTCGTGCTAAAGTTAACCTTTGACTCAGAGCGCCTAGCTCTGACGTCACAGCATCTAGCCGACTGAAGGATGACCCAGTTTACATATGTCCGCTAGTCGACACAACTCCGTTGTCTGGTTAGAGAATAGTTAACTTGCTGGGTTTGATATCTTTACAATGGTGTGTGTCATGTACGGCACAAACTAGTTAGCCTGTGAAGGCAAAGGTTTGATTAAAGGCCTGGAGTGTCTGGATATCAAGAACGGCCCAGTTCTGTGCGATCACCCAGCCGAATCTTCCCTCCCTGCAGCAGTGGCCAACTTTAAAGAGACATATAACATGGTACTCGTAATCTATAATCAACTTACCCAAGCTTAGGAATCCTTCAAAGATTAAACTGGTACTTTGGAAGCGCCAAAGTTAATGAAAGAATTAAAACGTCTCCCGACACCTTAGAGGTCTGGCAAAAGAATGCCCGCCCCAAACTAAGCTTGGCGTCTCTAGAAAAGAAGTCCTGTATTCTTGCCGAAGGAGTAAAAAGGCTTACAGGAATTTCTGAATAATATTCAGGAAATATTTATCCCACAGTTGCAAGTTTGAAAATGTAGACTTCTCAAAACAACTAGATGGTATAGAAATGTTTATTTCACCAGATAGAGGTATATATTAATATGAGGGACTATATACCTCTCCGGACGGGTTTAAATTTGAAATGTGACCTGCCCGCTAGGGGTGTCAGCGTCACGACTCGTCCACAATGTAGGGTTGGCTGTTCACTCCACGACAGTGTTATGAGTCTATAGCTTCTTTTTCTTCTTCTTCTTCTTCTTCTTCTTCTTCTTCTTCTTCTTCTTCTTCTTCTTCTTCTTCTTCTTCTTCTTCTTCTTCTTCTTCTTCTTCTTCTTCTTCTTCTTCTTCTTCTTCTTCTTCTTCTTCTTCTTCTTCTTCTTCTTCTTCTTCTTCTCCTTCTTCTTCTTCTTCTTCTTCTTCTTCTTCTTCTTCTTCTTCTTCTTCTTCTTCTTCTTCTTTTTCTTAAGCAGAAGCATTCCTAGTCCTTCCCTTATCTCTCTGGTTAGCCTTCTCTTTCTAGTTGGTAGCACTGTTTGCAGATCTCTCTGGACGTTATCTCTCCATCGTCTTCTTGGTCTGCCTCGTGGTCTACGACCGTTCATATCCCTTATGTATACACTTTTTAACCTCTCTGTCATCTGAAATTCTGTCAATTTGCCTCAGCCCTTTCAACATATATGCTTTCATGATGCCAACGATCAATGGTGATTTAAACAGAGCATGCATTTCGTTGTTGCTTCTCATTCTCCATTCCCCGCTGTTTACATCTTTGATAGGTCCAAAGATTCGTCGTAATAGACTGCTTTTAAAAACCTGTAATAAGCCTTCATCTCATTTAGTTGTGCTCCAAGTTTTAGAGCCAAATAAATCGACTGGTCTTAACACCTTGGTATTGCGAGACAGAGATTGTTACTTTAGCAGATGTTGAAGGGCATAGTGACATGAGTCGCTATAGTGTTATAAATTTTGTTCTTGGTGGCATATTAGACACTGATCGTCTGCAAAGAGCAGATTATTGATTTCTTCAGTGTCTGTGTTTGCCTCCTGTGTAATTCTATCTATGCAAGTAATAAAGAGCAATGGTGAGATGACTCATCCCTGTCTGATACCTGGTGAGCTGGGGAACTAATCTGTCATTCCTTCAGTTGTTCTTACTGTGCACTGACTATCTTAATAAAGAACTATGATGTTACCCAACAGTTGATATTGAATACAATAATTGTGTACAGTTTTTCATAGTTTGCATCTGTTGTCTCGATCGAATTCCTCCTCTTGGATATATAAATTTAAGGTATTTTGCATTGTTCAGACTGCAGTGGTGTGCATGTGGAGATCCCGAGATCGTAGTCAGAACTACTGAGTTTTCTTTGTGTGTGCTCTTGGAATGCTGCCAGCCGCTCTACGGATAAAAGTATAAACATATGGAATAAAACCCTGTGCAGTTAAGTCGACGCTCTCAATTATATAAAGATAAACAAGGGGTTACGTGGCCTAGTTGGTCGCGTGAACAGGCGCAACACAGAGCAAGGATTAAATATTAATATTGTTTAAAGAGACCAATAAACAGATACAAGACAAAACGCAAAACCGAAGTCTGCGTACAATTCTGGGAGCCATAAAATTTACACCTATTGTAGAAATGGAAAAGGCAGCCAACATCCTCCCCTTAGAAGAAAGAAAAAGGACAAAAGCAATTCTACATGCGGAAAAAAATGAAGAGAATGCTAAACCACCAACTACACGAAAAATTGGCAGCCAGGACAACAACAAAAAAACGAATAAAGCCCACAAGCCTAAACCATCTAAGAAATTTGGAAAGTCATTCTCTTCACTACTTTTAACCAACAATGTACACCTGAAGAGCTATCTTTCGATCTCTGGGACTCAGAATTATTGACACTCAGTGTGTCAGCATCCATCCCGAACCTGGAAAACAAAGATGCTGAGCCCACTTTAGTAAAGAAAGCACTAACATTGGAACACCTCAACAACATGTTCTCACAGGACAGCTGGACAAGAATCTAAACAAATGGATCAGCAAAAGAGGCAACTACGAATGGTGGGGCAGGTGTTTACATAAAACACGCAGATGCCACTACTGTGTCCCTGGCAGCCCCCACCGGACCAACTTGCTCTAACTACAAGGCAGAGCTCTCAGCCCTATTAATGGCAGCACAGTATATGAACAATCTGCAAATCACCGCAGGCAGGATGGTTTTTCAAACGGACTGATTGTCAGCTATACAGACTCTAAACCTACCAACACACACTATAAAGTCTAACAAAAGAACTTGCTTTGTTGTCAAAAAAGACAGAAACTCACTTGCAGTGGATTCCATCTCACGGTGGCATCAAAGGCAATGAAAGCGCTGATGCTTTAGCCAAGGAAGGCAATAACAAACCACAGACCTAAAAGCCACTATCTTTTCCAGAAGTCAAAACTCTCATTAAGAGAAAATCAGAAGCAGATTAGAAAACCAACACTGGTTATAACTACGAAAAAGATTTTCTGAAACACCTGAACAGAACAGACCAAGTCACGCTTTTTCTCTTACGTACTGGACACTGCAGACTGAATAAACACTCATATAAATTAGGTATGAACCAAACAGCTCTCTGCTAGTGTCTTCATGCTAAACAGACTCCAGAACATGTCCTGCAAGACTGTAGTCTCCTGACGGAGCTGCGGAGCAACATATGGCAACACCCAGTAGAACTGTCAACTAAGCTTTGGGGAAACCTAACAGACCTTGAAAAGACATCCCAGTTTATGGCTCACGGTGGATTATGCGCATGTCCGGCTGTATATTTATATCTAGAGTTGGTCGTGATTATGCGCATGACCAGAGATCGCCGAAGAAGACGTTTAAAGGGAGAAAATACTTTTTCCAAATTACTGATGAAAAAGAGAGCTGATAATTATTTTTGTAATTACAAATAATAAATTAAAATACGTAACTGGAAAGAGTTTGAATTTTAAAAATAAATATTAGCGAAATAAATGTAAATTTTAGTTGCACACATTATTAATAATGGAACATCAATTAAATTTTGAAGCTGATAAAATGTCATTAGGATTACAAAAAATTGTGAAATTTGAACAAAGAAGACACAGACAATAGATTGCACAATGTGTGGCCTGGCATATTTCGCTGTATCTCATCAGGTGCATACTACAGTAATGAGATACAGCGAAGTGGCGCGGTGATTTCGGTCACAGGCGTGATGGACAGTTAAGTCTGATGTGATGTGTATAAGGAGATACTCCGTACCTCACTCGGGCGCCAGTCCTTCACTGTTCTGGTTTTACGGAACCTCATGCAAGACTCCTGCTGCACGTCCCGGTCGTGCGCCACGGATAATGTCTCAAATGAGCATTAACAGAGTTGGCAGGGGATCTCGGAGCTGGCAGCCCCCAGAGGTGTAGTGTCTTTTCTGGCCATCAGCCTGCCCCCCAAATGCATGGGTGAAAAGTCTATCAAAACTCATTCGGAACATGAGTAGTCTGCTTGCCAAATGTACCACCAAATGACAACTCTCTGTTAAAAGTCTGGAGCGAATGGAAAACTGTGCTGCTGAGACTCAACCCTTGACCAAGAGATATACCCGCAGCCAAGACGAGTAATATCTCCTGTGGCTGGTTTCTCGCAGTCAGATCCTACCTACGTACACCGTCTGTCAGTCCTCAGCGTCGTCGTCACCGCGCTGAGGTACACCACGACAGCAATTTTTCATCTGCTGGCTAGGGAAAAATGTCCGACATTAGATCCTACGCCATACAAGCAAGCTCAAAGCCCGATCATCATAAATGGTACCGATTAGAAAAAAGTCCAAATGTGTGTATACACTGGCCCCAATCGCCCGAGTGTTGGGACTAAACAGGTGAAACCACGCCTGACGCATGCTTCCATATACTGTCGTGCTATGGGCACAGTTGAAACAACGTTAAAGCTGTCTAACGTGCAATGAAGAAGAATTTACCAATGTGTGTGGCCACAAAAGTCTTGGACCTGCAGGCTGCTCCCCGCTAATCCCCGGAGTGCGCAGCCTGGTGGAGCAGACAGCTCAATATACGGTTGTGAGGTTAAGCAGTCCTGTGCAGGACGTGACGATTCATTGGGTGAGCCCAGAACCAGAGCATCATGTGTCGGCTCTGCATTTTTGGAAGCCTCCTTGGATGGAGGGAAATGCCCATGATCTACCCCTGCCTTCCCTTGAGGGCTGACAACTCTACCTAGGGCTGCCCGGGGGGGGGGGGGGAGGTTCTTCGGGGGCCACACCTGCAAAGGGTCAAAGAGGACCCCACACAAATGAGGCAACATCTCGACCCACACAAAACAATGGCCACAGTCAACATAGAGATAGGATTGACGTCTTCCCTCGAAGTCGGAGTACATATGCCGGAGAGGCCGGGAACGAGAACTGCAAACCAATAAGCCAGTAAAACGGATGTACACGCAAAACTCAGGTCAAGGTAAAAGCCAAAAGTCCAATTGGGCGAACAACCTGACTTACCGCCGGAATTCACAGCCGGTGAACAAGAAAAAGAAGAAGATACAGCGAAATATGCTAGGCAATATATTGTGTACATTGTGGAATCTATTGTTTGTGTCTTCTTCTGTAAGACATGCTCTGGGGTTTGTTTTAGCGCACCGCAAACTCATGTGGCAGAATTAGCAAGAACCATTCGATGTGGGTGGATTATTAGGAAAGCTGGAATTATGTCGCATAGGCATATTAGATAAACCAGTTCAGTTATCATTTGTTTGACGTGATACGTCCGGCTAGACCAGAGGTTCTCATTTTTGGGGTTAAACGAAACTTTCATAGGGGTCGCTAAATACCATCACAAAACGCATATTTATATAAGTTATGTAGTAGCAACGAAAATAATCGTATAGTTGGGGTTCGCCATAGCATGAAGAAGTGTATTGAAGGGTCGCGGCATTAGATAGGTTGAGAACAATTGGGCTAGACTGAATGAGTATTCATTAATGGTACAAAGTCATTCAATGAGATGCCGTTTGACGATAAAGGTTAGCTGCAATGGATCTCAGACAAGTCTCTGTCACTCATCCTAAAGATACTAGGATTTACCACAAAGTGTCTACTACAGTAGTGCGAAAAAAATTCCCCATTTAAAAAAAAAGGTACCGGTACTGGGCACCACGGTGTACCAGCAGAAACAAAAAGCACAGAAATGTCGTAAAAGGCGACTAATTACAGAAGTTTCCTTCGAAGCTGGAGTACACTACATGAAAGACAAGGAAACAGCAGTCTGCGTTCAAATAAGCCATATATGTAAATCGGATGTGCACGCAACAGTGAAGTCCTGGAACAACATTAAAGTCCAAAAGCAGACAAAAACTAAGACTTTCCGAAGGTGTTTATAGCCGGTGAACGCTAAGAAGATAAAGATGAGGGAAACCAAAATTACAATGCAGACACTGGGAGTGGAGGATTCATGGGATTCTACACACATACACTAACAGCTTGTACCCAGCCCATAAAAACGACTTTGACAGACACTTATATCAAACCAGTCATCGAAAGACATTGCAAGGGTTGGTGGGCACTCATGTATAAACAAGCGACTTAGCGGGAGATGCAGTTATCCCAGAAGCAACAGCAATAGCAGCAGCAACAACAACAACAAAATCAACATTGACAACAATAAGATCAGCCTTAACAACGGGGAAGGGGGGGGGGTGGGGGGGCCGGGATGAGTGGTCTTGAGGTATGTAATTCGCTTGAAGTGCTGGAGGTCCCTGGCTCAAACTCCGGTGAAGGCTTTGATTTTTACACTTGGACTTCTAGTAATTTCCCCTGGTCTCTGGGTAGAAAGATCTGACGCCCGTGTGTATTGTTACGCACGTTAAAAAATACCTTGGAAGATGGAATTTGGAAAAAGGTATCCTAACGACGCCGCTCGGGCGAAATTTGGGGTTTAAAAACTACCCAAAGTATTTCAGGATACTCGCCGGTGCAACGGAGTTCGTGTACTGTGTTGAGATTCTTTAGACCCCTTTCCCATCCACAGCCATCACTGGTTCAACTTTGTTAAACGTGGAATCAAACAGATATTAGTTCCAGAACACACAAAAACAGTTTTAAACATATTAAAGACGCAGTGCTAACACTTGTAGATTTGATTTGATTTGCTTCAAGAACCGACATCACAGCACTCGGGGCATTCCCATTAGCACTCCTTCCCCATTTTCAGCAGCCAGCGAAGAGCTCCGATATTAATGGTGCCAGTAGAATTCTGATTAAACGTCCGTTTTCCTTTTCTCTGAGCCTCGAGCATCTGCCAAAACCTCTCGTCACTTCCTCCTGCATCAATCTCACCAGACTGTGGTGATCCATCTGCTTCTCAGAACTGTACATGCTCTCCCACAAGGCACTAACCACGTCCGCCTTAGCATGCATCAGTTTTCCACCAAGCTGTGCAAAGCCAGCCAGTAGTAACACCTGTAGAAGCAGCAGGAGCCACTGAAGCAAAAATAATAATATCAGCAGCAGCAACAGCAGCAACAGCAACAACAAGATCATCATTAACAAGAAAAAACCTGCCTCCCTCATTTCCACTACCACCACCATTAGTTCAACAAATTCCAACTTGGAACCAAACAAACATTAGTTTCAGAACACAGGAATGCAGACTTGAACAAACATATCAGCTGTGGAAGCACCAGGAACCTTAATAGTAACAGCAGCAGTCGCAGTAAACAACAATAACAAAACCCTGTTCCGTCAGGATCCGAATCCACGACCGGTCCGATCTGCAGGCGAGCGTCAAGCCGCTACACCACGGTGATTGCCCTATACAACATGAGTCTAGCATCTTATACTTGATACCGGCCTTGCTCGCTAGCGTAGTTGGCTAAACCGTATTGCGCGGTGACCGGGTGACAAACTCCTTGTGGTCCGGGTTCACGCCCGGGGGTAGGCAGAAAAGCCACATTTCTCCCAGATTTACGGTATTTATCATGGAATCAAGGTCGAAGGGTTGCGATATCCATAATACCGTGCCTAAGGGTTAACAACTTATGGCTCTTGGATACTTCAAAAACAAAACAAAAAACTCGATACCGGACTGGCGTAAAAAAGGCGCCCTCTACGATTTTCACCTAATTAGCTTTGATTGGACTTAAGGGCTCATTCGTTGTTCAATATAGCTGCTTGTTTAAGCCATTAAAGTAGGACTCGTCTTCAATGATAAACAGTAAAACAGAAAGTTTGAAGAAAACAGTTATATTTCTGCAGGGGATTTTTCCCTTGGGAAAAAAAGTGCAGGTACACAAAGTATCTGCAAAAGGTGCGGGTACTTATCACAAAGTATCTGCAAAAGGTGCGGTACTCACCATATAATGTTTATTAAGTTGCGCTGACAAAATTATGCTTACAAGAAAGGCGCCTGTACTGAGTATCAATCACCAGAAAAAGAAATCCCTCCATTTCTGCGTTCTGCCTACATTTGGTCGCTTTTAATTGCTTGGCTCTGGCACTGTCGTTCTCATGTCGTGGTACTTCTCTGTAAACAAAAGCCATGTGGTGAAAATTTTAAAGCTGAATAACTAAATTAATCGATTTAATGATATTACCGGTATGACCAGAAAATATAAATAACAAACACAGTCAAGTATTTACAATGTGCGGAATATGTTTTATTTGTTCGATGTCACCGTCAGCGAAGTCACAGATTGGAGACTTGATGGTGGAACTTGAAGACCAAAATTGTACACAAAACACAATTGGCACATGTAGCAATAAACGATCTCCTGCTAGCACTGCTGTTTTTTCTGCTACAACCCAGGCTGCTACTACAGTTAATAGTAAAGATAATCATCTTGTGGATGCTGATGATACAACCGTGCCGTATGCTTCTGATGTGTCCAGAAAGCAAGGGGATGCTGATCTGTTGATGGTAAAGTTTGTTTGGCTCCTCTGAACTTCGACCCGATATTACGGTGGCCATAAAATATCTTAACGGGGCTCAGTTCTTAAAAAAATATGCCGGCTCCGTATAACGAAACAAATGCTCTAACTGGGCCTGTTTCTGTGACTGTGCCTCACCATTGACCAGTATCCCCCGTGCGGCGCGGATGGGGGCTAAACTAGATGGCTGGGACTCACGAGCAGCAGCTACATCTCCTGCAACTTCCTCCAATTAATTTGCTCGTGAGTCCCAGGCACCTAGTTTAGCCCCCCATCCGCAGGTAGCGGCCCAGGGGATATGCTCGGAAGTGAGTTTAATCGCGTTTTGCGTATGCTATTATCGTCTGCTACTATCGTCTGCAATGTTGCGTCTCTTGAAATTGTCAAGTAATCCTTGTTTTGCCGTGATTTGTTCCTTGGCAGACAGTCCACATTTTACATATGCCTGAGCCCCGTAAGGATATTTAATGGCCACCATAATATTGGGTCGAAGTTCGGAGGAGAGCCGTTTGTTTTTAATCATTGAATAGATTAGACACGACAGTAATACTTAATTTAGTTTATGTTAATAATTATTATGATGAAGTAAGAAGTCACTAGCTTGTTTTCTTGTGGAGATGGGTTACATCACATGGCTCTATTTGGCAGAAAATCTCTCATTCTTCTCACTCTGTTCTCTCTCGGTGGGTTGCATCACATGGCTCTATTTGGCAGAAAATCTCTCATTCTTCTCACTCTGTTCTCTCTCGGTGGGTTGCATCACATGGCTCTATTTTTTGGGGAGAAATAGACCAACTTTCACCTAACGAATGTGCTGTCATGAGATAAGTCAACATTATTAGTCGGTGTGTTTCCTGATGTCCGAGTGCATATCTACCTGACAGACCATAAACCAACAGCCTTTGTACGTGCATGCAACACTCAAGTTCTGGAGCAAGATCAAATTCCAGAAAAGGATGAACAACCAGAACTTTTTGCTGGAGTTTACAGACAGCGACACTGTCTCCTAACCTTAACAGTTTCTCCCCATCTTTGTCTACATTGATTGCTTCTTGAAAATTTGTATGACTTTTCTTTTGAAGTTTTATCACAGGAAATTATTGTACTATTTAGATTTAAAATTTATATATTATTATTATTATTATTAAAAATGTATTAATAATATTATAATATATGATTTCATGTGTGGGACAAAGGGTCCTCCGAACCATGATTGTCATCTATGACTTATCTTTATGTCAACAAATGATTCCTCTGGTCTCACTTCTTGATATTTCCCTTCTATTTTGAAGGTTCGAAGGGAAAAAACTACCTTCACCTGACAAGCGTGATTAATTAGGGTATTTCCCTCAAACTCAAACAACCGAGGAGCAAGGAATGAAGAGTATGCATTTAAATAAGCCAGATCAGTCAAAAATGTTGTGCGCGCAGAACTCAAGTTCTGGATCAAGACCAAAGTCCAGGAGCAGACAAACCAGAAATGTCTGCAGGAGTTTACAGCCAGTGAATGCTTAGAAGAAGACTTTCAGAAGTTGAGCATTAACTAAGAAATCATAGGCTCTGCCAGGTAGTGTAGACACTATAGATCTGTCCCTGTAGTTCTGAGGACCCTTGAGAGAGGGGGGGGGGGGGTTGTTCAAACAGAAAACATCCACTGCTTTAGAATTATAAGTTAGCTTAAATCTAATGTGTTGGGGCCAGAATTAGCAGATATATTGCAGCCTAGCTGTAAACCACAACTTAAAGTACCAGCTGCCCTTGTAAGGGTTTAGGCGTAAGAAAGAGATCTGAGACCTCGGTGTTCTGGAATCAAAATAATACTGGATCAACTATAGTCGTCCCTGCCACAATTTTACACCATGATTTAAATTGTCACTATATTGAGCATGCAGAGCTACATCACCACAAGTGTTTGTGTTGTAGTGCCCAGCTCAGGACTTATCTACACATCTCCATGGTCATCCTAGTGCAGATTTCTAACAGGAAACTTGACCAGCTTAGATAGGGTTAACATTTTCTTTGAGGTCAGAGTGCATCTACCAGAGGGATGGGCAGTTTTCATCCAGTACTCAAGCCCTAAAACAAGACAAGTCCAGGCATGGACAAACAGCCAGGACTTTCTGCCAGAGTTTAGCCTCCAAACAAAAGAAAATCGCTGTGTTCTGTTCATTGATCTGATCACATGAACTAAGGATACCATGTTTCTTTCTCATAGTTATGTATGTGTAATATTAGAGTTCTACACTTTTGTTATTTATCCCTTAGAATACTTTATTTTGTGATCCCTTGCTGCATCACCGAGGTCCAGATGTGTCTAGAAGTCATGTCATCTCACTTGCTGAAAACCTTACTGGCTACATGCAGGGTTGTGTTCTACATCTTCGGGGTCATTTAACACCACAGCCTGTGTCTGATGCAGATGGCAATGCTTTTCTATGGAATGGAGAAGTTTTTGATGGCATACAGGTATGTCACTAGTTTGTTATTTACATGATCACTTTGATGTAAATGTGAAATAGTTTACATTTTAAAGTTATTGATGCATCAAGTTAATAGAAAAGAACATTGAATACAATAAGAACTTATTTGTGGCTTTCGTAGACCAGGAGAAGGCATTTGACAGAGTCGACAGACAATTATTATGGAAAATAATGGCAAGATATGGAGTAAGCGAACACCTCATCGAAGTGTGCAAAAGTTTATACAGGGATTGTAGAAGTGTAGTTAGAATAAATCAGGGAACATCTCATCCTTTCACAGTGACATCTGGAGTAAGACAGGGGTGTGTCTTATCACCACTGCTGTTTATCACCTACATCGACAGTATATGCAAGAATGCCAAGCCCATGAATGAAGATCTTAGTAAGATCAACGAATTACTCTTTGCAGATGACCAGGCCTTGATAGCAGATACAGCCATGAAATTGCAACAACATCTAACATCCATGAATGAAGAATGTAAAACAAATAATATGAGAATCAACACTGAAAAGACAGAAGTAATGTCAATAGGAAAAAAGAAGACAGATCTAAACATAACAATAGAATACAAAGGCATTAAACAGGCATCTGAGTTTAAATATCTGGGAACTACATTTACCGAAGATGGGAAATTGGATAAAGAAATTGACATTAGATGCAGTAAAGCAAACCGAGTATTGGGACAGCTAGCCCCCCTCTTACAGCATAAGACAATCCCAATCAGCACAAAGAGACATCTTATTCAAAGCATATTTATTCCAACTCTGTGCTACCAGTGCCAGACATGGTCACTCACAACAAACCATAAAAGAAAATTAGTAACCACGGAAATGAGATGTCTGAGAAGGGCTGTAGGAGTGACCATAAGAGATAAGATCAGAAATGAGATCATAAGAGAACAAGTCGGCACAGAACCAATTCTGGATTACATACAAAGACAGCAAGTGAAATGGTTTGCCCACTTAGAGAGAATGCCTTGTGACACCATACCATACAAAGCATACATGGGAAGAGAAGAAGGACGTAGAGCACGGGGTAGACCAAGAACAAGATGGAAGGATAACATCAGAGAAACTCTACAACAGCACGATGTGCCTATGGTCGAAGCAGCCAGAAGAGCTAGAAACAGAACCTTATATCTCCCTCGACACCCAAAAGGCAGGACAGACATACAATCAGATTGATGCTGATACCATCAACAATGGTTGCTTATGACGTGGCTAATAAAAATATCACTAGTGCTTTTATGTTGTTTCTTAACTTGGCGTAGTTTTAAATGATTTCTCGCATACCTGCTGGTTGGTGCAAGACGACTCTTTGACCCCATCAGTTGTTAGTCACATACAATGATCAGTTTTTTTCTTCAGCCACCAGGTAATCTTGTCATTGATACTTTGAAAGCTATACAGAAAAGCCAGAATCAGAATGCACTAGAAGGAAAATGTTAAGGCAGCCGTTAGAACCCTTTAGAACACATGCTATCCAGAATATAATTCAGAAGACCCACTCGGCCTCCTCATTTGTAAGCAACAGACCATTATATTAAGACTGCTTATGGGTTCCAGGGCCTCATTTAGGGGAAAAAAGAATAGACCAGCATGATCCGAACATCCGGGAGAATTGGCTCATAAATAGCATGCCCTGAAAGTTAGGGTATTTGACCTTGTTAAGCATCATGGTGGCCTGGAGAGAATTATGGTGAAGGGTATAGTTTCAGAAAAATGAGGCAGAGGCATACCTCCACAAAAGTGGGAACACAATGTTAAAGATGCATTAGCTATAAAAAATACAAAGTCCCTGTGTTTGTTCCGGGGCTCCATTGTGGGGAAAACAAGAATAGGCCCACAGCCTCCCCAACAAATATGTCATAGTTGATTGTTTGGGTGCATCTTCGAAATCAGAGTACATCTGCCTGAGAGGCAAAGAACCAAGAGTCTGCATACAAATAGGCCAGATATATAAAACAGATATGCATGCAACACTCAGGTTCTGAAACAACATTAAAGACCAAAGGTGGACAAACACCTAGAACTTTCTGCCGGAGATTACAGCCAGTGAATGTGAAGAAGAAGAAGCACTTAGAGCTAGAGAACTGACTAGAGACTTTTAGACATGACGTGGCAGAAGTCTGAACAAGACCTGTGGTCCTATTTACGTTTTCCGCCCCAGAAAGAGGGTGACTTTCTTTCCATTCATGAATTGCTGTGTCGCAGGGCTTGTCCTATGTTGCGGGAATGTCACGCTTTGTCACTGGCCGGGAATACGGTCCCAAGACATGCAGAACTGGCCCTACATCCTGCGAGTGTGTGCAGCCTATGTACATGGCTACGGGACTGAGCCTCGAGAGGCAGGGGGTAAGAAGTGTAGTGGGTTCCCCCCCTTACTTCACCCTAGGTCTAGTGAATATCTGTTCACGAAAGGAGCGTCCATTGTGGTGTCAGCCTCTTGACCTAGCAAAACCTCTCTTACCTCAAGACCATTGTGCGTGGCGAAGAGTCACAGCCTCCCCGAGGTAGTCCTGGTAACTGGGGGTGCGAATCCCCAGGCAAAACACAATGGATCTAGAGAAGCAAACCTCGATAATAAACCCGGTTCACCACACCGTACTGCCCCCTGTGGGAGGGAAGGAGCCAGAGGTGTGCTGAACAGTCTTAGGAATGGAAACAAATATGCTTAAAAAACCCCCCTGAATACCGGAAACTATCGTGAAGGCACAGGGACTCAGGACGTGACGATCCAGTTGCCCCAACTACTCATGCTTAGAGCCACGAAGAGCTCAGCGAAACCTGCAGGCAATCTGGTGGCGGGGAATGAGCACACTGTGAGCCCCACCTTAGCTACGTGTTAAAGGGGAAGGCAGAAACACAACCCATATTTCCTTTAGAACTGGTACAGGGCATTTCTAGCTGCTACCCGGGGAGGTAGGTAATCCACAGAGACCCCAGCACCACAATGCCATGAATATGTACATGTACATGGCTACATGCAGCTATAATATACCCTGCATACAGTCCTGCAACTTGGCTGCATGCAGTCGTGGGATGTAGGCTGCACTCTCTTGTGGGACATAGGGTGGTTGGGGTTAGGGTCAGTTGTGCATGATTTGTGTCTGTTGAAAGCTCTCACATCCTGGATGGAATATACAACACGCGATATCACCGGCCGCTGACAGGAACTAGTAAAATGCTACATGCTGGTAGCCGGTCACTAAGCCCGACTGCCCCGCAACATAGGACAAGGCCTTTCATAGATGACAAGGAAACCTCTCTCTTTCTGGGGCAGAAAACGTAAATTAGACCAGACCAGCTGAATGATGATGATCGTTTATTTACTTTTTTGTTTTGTTGGAGATTTTTAATCTTCTTCTTTTTTTTAAACACAGGTAGAGGAACATGAAAATGATACTGAGGTTCTGTTTGGTCACTTAGTCAAGTGTCTTACGGAGGATGATGTCCTGAACACCATGCAGAAGGTCCATGGGCCTTGGGCTTTTATATTTTGGCAGGTTCGTTTTTTATGAATTTGGTGTTCACCGTTGCCATTTTGTACACAGTTTTGTTTTTTGTTTACATGCATAATTAGCTAATGAAAATGTCAAATTTTGGGTAATGGCAGCAGACTTGTTTCTGATTCTTTCCCGTGTTGATTCCGGGGCCCCATTGTGGGAAAGACAAGAATAGACCCACTGCCTTCTCAACAAGCATGTCATAGGAGTCGACTAATTGGCAGGGGCTTGGTTTCTCACCCGTGGCCATCCAATTTTCAGAATTGTTGCCGCTGAGTAAACTAAGTTGATTAGCCCTGATAAGTCAGCTTCTGTTTTGGTCCGTGTTTTTTCTGTCTCAATCCCTACCTTTATGTCCGTCACAAGAAGATATTTCTCTAGCATATTTTCTTTTCATCTTTTCAAACTAGGCAGACACACAGAAGTTATGGTTTGGCCGAGACATGTATGGAAGAAGAAGCCTGTTGTGGCATCTGCCACTTTCCCCTACTGACCATTTAGTGCTGACATCTGTAGCCTTGGGCGAAATGGTTGGTGAAATAGTTTGTTCTGTTGTGTCTTTTGTGATGCTTTATGTTTTATATAAAGCCCTTGTTTACTTTTAATTGAATAGACTTATTGGCATTTCAGATACCCTAAAAACAACAGATGGAAGATGTTAACGTAAATCACCCTTTTCCACACCTACAGGCGTATTGAAGATATAGTGCTAGACCAATATTCTATAGACCACTGCGCTTGGTGGGTGATAGGAACATCAGGTCCCCGTTCTTTACTTCCCATGACCTTACCTGGTACCCGTTAAAAGCTGGGTCACCTGGGACCCATTCAGAGCTGGGTGGACCTGGGAGCCAAGGTCATTTTGATGGAGGGTGTATTTAAAAAAGAAAAATGTTAGCTGCTTATCATTTACATGTTGTTGTAAAACCAACTGCAGAATTTTTGGGTTTTACTAGGAAGTTTTGCCTTTAATAGTTTGCCATTACTTTTGGAACAGTCGGCTCTCTGTACCATTGTTGAATTAATGCAAAGTGATCTGCTGCAAGATTTCTATAGCTGGAATTTGACCGGGTATATTAGAGTTACAAACTGTGCCACCTAAGACACGGGCACCAACAAAGATGTATTAAAGAATTTCAGCAAAGAATAGAACAAGCAAGAGGATGAAGGACATAATATATTGATTTGTCTTTGTCATCTTGGGAGCCACGGTAGGGTAGTGGCTAGACACTGCCCTGGCGACCTGAAGGTATGAGGTTCAAATCCACATCGCAAAATATTTTTTTTCAAAATTGACTTTGTCTTCCAGGTTGATTCAGGCTAAAATGGGTACCAGGTAATGTCCTGGAAAGTAAAAGCAGCCAGCATGATGTTTACTATGTTACCCATTGAGTGCCATTTGGTCCCCAAAAATAGTAGAAGTCACGTATGATATGCACTTAGCAGAAAGAGGTACGAACATGGAGCTTTACAACACTGTTAACCCTGTCACTTTTTAAGAATCGTTTAAAAAAAAAAACTTTTTTCCTTCAAAATTTTGTTAAAAAGAGAAACACGTCATTTTGTGAAACTCTAACCTAAGAAACTAGAGGAAGAGACTTGGTCAGTATTTATAAAAACCCAGGGAGTTGAAATATGTGACCGCCAAGACAGACAAGTATGATGGCCACTTTGATGTTGCGGCCGCAGAGTTGGTAAACACAGTTCATTTTTTAAAATTTCTACTTATAATTTTGTGCAAAGTTTTTTTTGTTTTAAAAGACATAATTTAAATTAACACCAAATACAAACAGACCAAAAATTTAACCTTTTATGACATGCTGGATTTGGGGGGCGGGGCACTGGGTGTCTTCCATCTACCCAGAAACGCCTCCGCTGGCACAAAATATTTAACTTATGTTGTTTACTAAAGAAATAATTCATATTTTACATTCTGCAATTTCATTGCTTTATTTTTAGGCCTACACTGAAATACCTTCAGTTGGCATCTTTTGCCTGGACTATTCTCAAGTGCCACCACCCAGCGCTGGTGCCTCTCAGTGCCCTGTGTTGACCCTGTTTCCATGGAAAGACTGTAGGTGGCCTGGCATCTTTCTGCCCGTTACAGAAACTGATGAGAATAATATTCTGGCATTTTTATACCCAAATCTGGCAACTTGCATATCAGTTTGTATTGATAGGAGGAGTATTCTGGACTCCTGGATCCCACATATAAATAACCAGTTGCCTGCTAAGGAGGCTTCTTCGCTAAATACCAGCATTGATCTTACAAACTGTGCCTCTTTAGAAGATATGCTGATTAACATCTTGAATGCCAGAAGTGATTTAGATGCACTAGCAGATGAACTGATACATGTTCTGCAATCATCAGTGGATAAAAGAGTGAAGAATCTACCAAGGAATCCCAGAAGCTGTCAGTGTGAGATTATCAGAGAACACCAGAACTGTAGCTCAGCATGTGGGGATCAAGTATCATTGTCTACAGGGCTGGGGGATGAAGGTGAACACCTTCACTTCCAAGAGAGTCAAACCCTGATTTTGCAAGCTAATGTTGCTGTCCTGTTTTCTGGTGGCTTGGACTCTACTGTCCTCGCAGCTTTAGCTGACAGGTGATTATTGTTATTGCTTTGTTGTGGTTTTTGTTAATGTGTTAGTTGTAATAGCAGCGTCCACGTAGTGGTAGCAGCATCATAAATAGTGGTAGGAACATTGACGCTTCTTTTCATTCGTCAGAGTGACGTAATTCGATTGTGCCTGTTTACAGCAAAGCTGTGATGGTTGCACTTTTCGGCTGACACCTCTGACTTCATTGAACAATTTGTAAACCAGGTTAACTTCCCTGAGGAATGTTAAAGCTAGAGCTATTAACAATGAAACTAATGCTAACCCTGTTATTTGTCATTGAAAACATTTGCCAGACATATTGAATTTTAAAGATAGCCTAGAAGAAGATGACTATTTGAATAAGTGTGTATTTGAAAAAAAAATGGATATTTTTTGCTGCTTGGATAAGTGACGAATTTTGTATATGATAAAAAAGGACATTCCCTGAAAATAAGCAGAAAGCATCTGTTGGAGAAAAAAATCATATATAAGACCTAGTCTTATTTTTGGATTTATGGGCTTTGCTGTTGTTCAAGATGGATGCTCAAATATGTAACATTAACACATGAAATAAGGTAGCTAAGAATAATATGGAAAGATAACATCAGTGACATTCTTTATGGAGATATAACATCAAAGAAATTTTGCAACAGTACAAAATGTCTATGGCCTATATAGCTAGAAGAGCAAGAAAAAAAAACTTTATCTCCCTCGACACCCACGGCAGGTAAAGAGGAAGATGAAAATATGGTCCATTTTTCAGCGATGGGTAAACATGCAGGTCAGAATACTCTCTACCTCTTATATTAACCACATTTTATGGCAGTGTGGGACTAGGAGTCTTGAACCTGAGTATTTAGGACTGAATAGCTGGTACAGTCACAACCGGCTGTACCAGTTAGGATTTTTTGTTTCCAGCATCTTATTGGATTTAAACTTGGGTCTCCCAGATGAGAGGCCTGATTTAACTGCTTGGCTAGCTGCTCCTCGATGTGCACGCCAGTTCAGTAAAATTATTTCTTAGAGATACCGTTATGCTTGTATGCATTTTATCATCATCAGCAACATCAAGTGCCTTGCTGGCAGGCATAGCAATCATGCTTCCCCTTCATATTGCAGTCCCCAGTAGTGTGTATCAGATATCTGTCAGTGCCATAATAAAAGACTGCAAAGATGCTGTTTTTCTGTTTCATCTCATGCATTCTCTTTGAAGCACTATACATAACCTTTACCACTTGCATGGTCTGTCCTTTTTAGACAGAAAGTTTTTAGAACTGAACCATACACAGCTTGCAGGCCAGAAGATCTAGGGTTCAGATCTGCACCAGGACAGCCTAACTGGGTACAGTGTAATGTCCTAGGAAGAAAAAGTGGGTCGTGCTGTTTTCACATCATCTACACAGGCTGATTGGTTTATAACAATGTGAGCCTAGTATCATACACTTAGTACATTGGGACAGTAGGAGGTAACAGATTTGGGATGGTTTGACATCATGGCATGAAGGATCATCTGTGTCAGAGTTGATTGAAAGTACACAAGACAGAAGATTGTGGATAGACATGACTACCAACGCCACACAGCATGGACTTTAAGAAGATCATACACCCAATGAACCACTGGTATTTAAAAAAAAATTATCCTTTACTTATTTATTAAATCCAGCTATGCGCAGGCATGAATAAGGTCATTTTATGCTCTCAAACCAACAAAAGTCAAAGGGGAAACTACCAGTTTATTTATCGTTCATAAGTAGTACTTCTTAGCTCATTGTCTTGTATGTGTATTTCATTGTTGAGTTTTATTATGCTGGTAACTGATTTTTCAGAAATGTTCTTTCCTCAGATGTGTGCCTGAAGGTGAACCAATTGATCTGTTAAATGTGGCTTTTGAACAGTCTGTCACAACCAATCTTAGCAAACAGAAAACCAAAGCAAAACAAAAAAAGCAGACAAGTTACAAAAAAACGGTAAACAGACCACCAAGTTTAACAGACGCATCAGCAGCTGAAACCACTGGTTTTAATAAGATAAAACCATGTGAATCAAACAGTAATTATCATAACTGTGAACATATTGATAATTGTGAGCCTTCTGAATTCCATCTGCCAGAGGATGACATTGTTCTAAATGGGTGCAGTGCAGCAGATTTGTCACCATATAAAGAACACTCATCTGAAACACGTCTTTCAAAGAACGACACTGGATGCAGTGCAGCAGATTTGTCACCATATAAAGAACACTCATCTGAAACACGTCTTTCAAAGAACGACACTGGATGCAGTGCCGCAGATTTGTCACCATATAAAGAACACTCATCTGAAACACATCTTTCAAAGAACGACACTGGATGCAGTGCCGCAGATTTGTCACCATATAAAGAACAGTCATCTGAAACACGTCTTTCAAAGAATACAGCAGATTTTTCTATACATAACATAGCCAAGACATCAGAAGGACTTCTTCTCAAGAATAACTCTAATCTAAATAGATGCAGCGCAGCAGACTTGTCAACCTGTAAAGAAAAGCTATCTGAATCACATTTTTCAAAGGATAACATTGTTCTTAGTGGATTTAGTGCTGTAAATTGTTCACCAAAAACAGATTTGCCGCCATCATCTGTGTTTAAGTCACTTGTGTCGGATCAGGTTCACTTAGGTGACAGAAATGACTGCTGCAACACTACCTCTCGTCCAGAAAGCGACATGGAAGATATTGCAAGCAGAGCCGTAGATGTAGACAGATTCAGCGTCCCTGATAGACAGACTGGATTGTTGGCTCTGTCTGAGCTGAACCCCAAGCGTATGTGGAATTTTGTCAAAATAAACGTTTCGCAGGCCGAGCTACAGGATTTGCGTAAATCTCATATACGGAGGTTGATTTATCCTTTACAGACCGTGCTGGATGATAGTATCGGGTGTGCTGTGTGGTTTGCTGCAAGAGGTTCTGGTGTGACACTTCACAACAATGAAAAGTTTACAAGCAAAGCCAGGGTTAGTGATGTCTGTTGTCATAACTGTCTGTTTACGTGTATAACTGTATACATTTCTTTCTTTTGTGAACAAGGCTTAAGATTGGTGATTTCTGTTGTTAAATACTGGTTAATTAAATACTAACTACTTTAAAATACTTATATTTTATTTGAACAACAAGCAGCCATCAGAGCAGCTCTTGAAACATCGGATTAATTGGAGGTGCAAAAGTGAGTGAGGTAGGGTTGCATTGTCTCACCATACCTATTCAATATAAAGACAGAATATAATGAGAAATGTCTCAAATGACCAGAATTCTGACATTTATGAACCACTCATAATTTGTGGCAACCCTATTACAGAACTACTGCTGTGCAGATGACAGTTCTCCTTTCAAACAATGTAAAGGGAATAAATAGAACATTTAATGTCTGTCCAAAAGCACATTAAGGATTAAAACCTGTTCTTGAATTTAAAGAAAACAAAAATAATGTCCGCAGGCAGAAACTGGCTGTCACCCAAAAATAACAATAAATGATAAAGAAATTGAAAATGTCACAAACTTAAAATATCTAGGCTCTGTAATAAATTGTTAGTCACCTCCAACCACAATGGAGTCCCAGAATCCAAACTGGAAAGTTTGCATTTATGAGATTATTCTATAACATTTAATTTGAGAAGCAGAACTTTGCCAGCAAATAAGGTCAGTCAGATTTCATCTTTACATTGAATATTGGCCACAGTGGATCTCCAATACTGTGTCTCCCCTACTGGTTTAAACACTCTTTGAGATTGCCTGTTTGTCCATGTATTAGTGTTATTATCCCAGACTTTTGGTCAAAATAGACGTTCACTGTGTTTAGCCATTGCAAATTTTTGCTTCTGACAGGCAGTGGCTGTTGCATTTTCCTCCATTTGTAGGCTGAAAATATATTGTTTTATCATCCACCTACTAAGTTGAGTGCATGGTGTGACACTATGAGCTCTGTTTTTTTTTTCATGTGGAATGTTTTTAGATTGTTACCAACAAATGTGAACTGAAGATTCATAAAATGGCAAGTGATTGTATTGCCTTATGTGATTAAAATTAATTGCGTGTGCAACTGCTGATCTGTTTGTAACTGCTGTTTCCGTCAGTGATGAACTAACTGCATTTCTTACGTGGGACTGTTTGTTTTAGCACTTCTCATGGCTGCCTTATGTTTTAAATGCATGTGTATACTAGTGGATATGCTGAAACTGCAGTCTTTGTCAGTTTTTCCACAAGAGACAGTGATGGACATTCTGTTTTTTTTTTTAGTTGGCACAGGAGCAGGGCAGCCATGACTCGTTTGCTGTAACCTTGAAACTTTGATTACCAGATTTAATCCTATTTCTGTCAGTCTACTTCTTGCTTTCAGTTTTTCCCTCCATAATAGTTTACTGAGAGCTAGGTCTTTTATAAGCTTTGAAATATTTTACTTGTCGCTGTTTTTTTTTTTCTTTCAACAGCTTCCTTTTCATCCCCAGCCTCTTCTAAGCTTCTATTTTTGGTTGTTTTTGTTTCTATAAAATATGACCTATTCTTTTCTGTGGTGACTGTGTATGCACTTTACAATCATTAGGTACTACTATGTGGTGACTGTGTATGCACTTTACAATCATTAGGTACTACTATGTGGTGACTGTGTATGCACTTTACAATCATTAGGTACTACTATGTGGTGACTGTGTATGCACTTTACAATCATTAGGTCCTACTATGTGGTGACTATGTATGCACTTTACAATCATTAGGTACTACTATGTGGTGACTGTGTATGCACTTTACAATCATTAGGTCCTACTATGTGGTGACTGTGTATGCACTTTACAATCATTAGGTACTACTATGTGGCATGGCTGCAGATGAACAGTTTGCTGGGTATTCTCGGCATCGTGTGACATTTCAGACCAAGGGGTGGGCAGGGCTGTTGAAGGAGATACAGGAGGAGATGTGGAGAATATCGGCCAGGAATCTTGGAAGGGATGACAGGTAGATAAAATGAGGCAGCTTTAATGTTGAATGTGCATTGAAATTGTCCATGTGTTTTTCTTTTTCTCATAGTTCATGCAATGTTGTGTTGCTAGTCCCATATCTTTACTGATCTATCAGCACTTGATGGGTGATATGGTCACCATCACACCGATCCCCTTTACTTCCCACGACATGACCTAGTGCCCGTTTTACCCTGGGTTGACCTGGATTTCAGTATATTTTTTTTTAACTGTCTTGATGTGGATTTGAACCCAGGTCCTTCAGGTCAAGCCTCCAGCCAATGAGCTACAGTGGCTGATATCAATATAATTGGTTCAGTGCAATGTTTGAATTTTCTTTGACGTCATTATCAGTCTTCTTCTTATAATCTGTACCATGTGGCATTGGTAGTCATGTCTATTTACAACCTTCTGTCTCATGTACATTTGGTCACTTTGACACAGATGATCTTTCCATGCCATGATGTCAGATTGTCCAGTATCTTTTATGGTGGTCTTCTTCTGCCTCTCTTTCCCTCCAGCTTTTCTACTGTCACAGTGTACTCAAGCTTTCTCCTTTTCATGATCCGACCAAAGGCTGTAGATTGTCTCCTGATGTGGGCTGTTTTTTTCATGCATCAGTTTCTTTGATGACATCTTTATTACATTACTCTTGTTTTCTGACCGGGGCGATCTCATCATTTGTCTATAAAACCACACCTCTTGTCACTTCCACATAAATGATTGTAACAGACTCTGAAGGCATGCTGAGAAAGGTGAAGACAGGGATGCTTTGAGCAGAGGGACAAGCTTCTCTAGGAAGGTCATGGGTAGTGAGCATACTTTGGATTTTTTTCTCTAGGCCATGCCGGCGTAGTGGGTAATAAACAGAAAGACAGATTGACTGGATCTGCACCACTGATTGGTGAATTGATAAATGACTAAGCAGATATGGTCAATGCCCTTTGGGAACAACAAGCAATGGAATCAGTAGAGAAACAAGATTGTTATGGCCTGGAGAGAATGAGGCACCTGGGTGTTACCAGAGAAAAGGTGAGACAGACATATGACCAGATTGTGACCAATACCATCAGTATTGGAGCTCTGCTGAAGATGAGGATGGAGCACGCATGGGAATGCCCTGAGTGCTGTGATGTCAGTACTTGGTTCAGCTCATTCCACATAACTTTTCACTATGTATAAAGGCATGTATTTTGCCATCAATATTTTGCATTATTATTTTGTATCAATTAAAACCTCCTGTGTTGAACTTTCAGAATAATTACAGACCATGGCAAGGAATGTAGGTTTCCTTTCTTGGATGAAACCTTCACACGGTTTGTTAGTGCACTTCCACTTTGTAAGCGGGTGAGTATCTTTTGGTAACTTTAACACTTTCTCCCTGAGAATGCTTTAAAAAAAAGGTCATGACCTCAAGATAATTCCAGGAAAAAGTCCTTTAGAAAAATTAAAATTTTTCACAGGTCACCATTAAATTCATAAAAGAGTTATTCATCTACATTTTAAAATTTGTTTTTGAAATATATAAAGATGCATGAATAAATTATTAAATATACACAACAGTGGTAAGAATGAAATGTCTTTAAAACATTTTTATCGAATGCCTGATGCTGTGACTTCACAACTGAGGTTTGCGGGCAGTTTGACTTTTATAAAACTATTTGCTTTGAATGAAAACCCCTGAATGTTATTTTAATAAACTTTCTATCTTGACTTCTAAACGTTTACGCAGGCACAAAAATAGTCAGTAGCATTAAATGTAGGTCTCGTAAACAGGTCACCATAAGTGAGTCGGAAAAGTAACATTTGCAGGGAATTAGACCCAGTCAGAAGTGTCAATTTTAAAACTTATGAGGGTCATCATCATCAAGTGCCTTGCCAGCTAACTTAGGCGTTATGCATCTCCACAGATTTGGACTTTAGTCTTCTGGATCAATTCCACTGATGATATTCCTCCATGCCACTGTCTTGAGCCATCCACCATCTCTTGGTCTGCCTCTGCATTTTCTTCCAGTAATTTTCCATTTGTCATATTTTTCAGTGCTCCTTTTCTAATCACATGACTAAAGAACTTTGTTTGTCTCCTTGTAATTGTTGTATATAATGTTCTGCTTTCGCTCACCATTTCCAGGCAATCGTTGGTTATTTTGGCAGTCTAAGGTATTGGCAACATTCTTCTCAAGAACCACATCTCACTTTCCTCCAAACTCTTCTTAGTTTCTTAATTTTTCAGGATGAAAGGGTTATATTACAATGCATATCAGAGTTTTGATTTGTCATGAATCTTTGGTAATGATCACAGAGCCATACTGTTCAGAACAAATAAGATGCAGCCACTGATGATGGGTGGAGCTTGGTTACTGTATTGGTGCCTTGGCTCACTCTTCTTTCTAAATGGTTCAAAAAAATTATAATTGGTTAACTTCTGTTATTTATTAATTAATTTTTGGGTTTACAAATAATATTTTTATAGCAGTAATAGTTTGTAATGAAATATCAGGAAGCTTCACATCCATTCCAGAGTTAACCCTTTAACCGCAAGAGTCCACAAACAGGGCACTTCCAGTAGTGTTCAGTCCCACTTAAATGCCCTTTTAACAGCATTGCTATTATGACCTGTTCCTGAGAAGCCAAGCTAACAGCATTGGTGTCGTTGGCACCTTCTCATATGTTTAGGAAAACCGGGAATGATTATATTTGCTGAAAATAGCATTTAGGGGATGTTATAGGAAAATAAGGGTTTTAGAAAATATGACGTCATAATTTCCCATTAGTCTCAATAGTCGACATTAGCCGAATAACGGCATCAAGTATTCTTCACCTCCTACAGCTTACAGTGGTTTGCATATCATGCACTTTCTACCTAGTACATTTATAGGTGTGTGGGGCTAGGAGCAGACAAAGAGGCTGCTCCTCCTGATAAGGGGAATAAGGTAACAAATCTTTGGAATCAAATAGATGGGGCAGCAGGACAGACACTGGGTAAGGGTCGTGAAAAAAATTAATTCATATAGAGGGCTGATTGCCAGGAGAAGCCAGTCCACATTCTTTAGGAATGAGAAAACTGGAGCAGGTTTTGGCAGCAGGAGTTTGGAAAGGGAAGAGGGTAAGGAAAACCATGACAGTTGTTTAGACAGTTTGAAATCGTGTCAGGGAGGCACATGCAGATCAAAAATGATTGTAATGAGACAGAAGATATGGCATTTCATATTTGTGTTTGTGAGAACTGTTTCCAGCTTTTACTATGTTATTACTTAAGCAGCTGCCTGTGTGGAGTCTAGAGCCCATTGTGGGGGGAAGGGGGGGGGGAATAGACCCATTGCCCCCTGAGCATGTTTTAAAAGTCGACTAATTAGTGGTGCTTCCTTTGAAGTTAGAAGTGCATTTGTCTGAGAGGCAAGGAGCCAGCAGTCTGCATACAAATAGGCCAGATCTGTTCTTCTTTTGTGTGCTGGAAATAGATTATCTATGTCTGCAATGTCGTCTCTAGTATGAACTTTGCTGTCTGTTCTAATTCAATCAACGACCTGTTAAGTTTGGCTTGGACCGTTGTTTCTCTTGGCCAAAAGTTTAGCCTTGATATGTTTTATCTGGGACAGCCGCCAGATCTGTAAAACGGATGTGCATGCACAACTCCAAGTTCTGGATCAAGAATAAGTCCAGAAATGGACATATAACCAGAACTTTCTGCTGCAGTTTCAGCTGATGAGCGTAAGGAAGAAGAAGAAAAAAAAAAGCTTTAGTGGCATGTATACTTGAATTCATTATTTCTGCATTTTGCTTCTAAATGACCAAATATTTTGTTTCAAATAACAGGCAGACCTCCACTTGCCACGTGGGGTTGGTGATAAACTCCTCCTTCGACTGTGTGCTGTCAAACTAGGTTTGGTGAAGACTGCATCACAACCAAAACGAGCAATTCAGTTTGGATCAAGGATTGCCAAACTGGACAAACGTAAAGAAAAGGGCTCTGATGTGTGTGATCGACTTGCGTGAGCTTTCATAATTTTATTTTTAAACCTGTGCATAGTCAGCTGTCTTACATCTGAGGCAGTAGATTTTGAACAAGTTACCCTCTTAATAAGTGTGGCATTGGGTTGTCAAGAATTGACAGTTGTACATTTAGCTGTACATTTATTGGCACCCAAAGTGTTGGCAGATGTAAACGATAATGTGCCAAAGGCAGGTGATAAAATTCTGGCGTCAGCAGTTGACATGAAAGTTATCGCAATGATATGTGATATTCATGCGGTTTTCAGTTTCTGTGTTTGTAAAGTGTCCTGAGATAGGGGCTGTTATTTGTACTGCTCCCTGTATGGCTTCAGGAGCCCCATGAAGGGAAAAAAAATACTCACTGCCTCCCCAACAAGCATGTTGTAGAAGATGACTGATTGGGGATTTCGTTTGAAGTAGGAGTGCATCTGTCCGAGCAGCTAGGAATAACTAACTGCACACAAATAAACCTGTAAAACAGATGTACACACAAAACTCAGGCCCTGGCACAAAGCCCAAGTCCAAATGGATACACATCCAGGACTATCCGCTCCCTCTTTTGCAAATGGAGTTGGATAACGCTTTTGTTGGACAGGGCTTGTGCTGGTGAGCTTCATATCAAACTCCACCAGATTAGTCAAACCCGGTCTTGACTTGACTTGATATGAAAAAAAAAATACTCAACTTGGACGCTTCAATGTACCCTGGGGGTCTCATTATAATTGGGTCCGTTGTTTATGTGCGGTTTTCGTTTGTCTTTCTTGTTGTGGCGTGTTGGTGCTATTGACCGTATCTGATTGGTGCATGCTTTCCACTGGTCTGCTTGGTGGGCTGTCTGCGTAGTCCGGGCTGCAATTTGAGTTCCTTCAACATGGCTGGGTAGGGGTAACTGTCCTAAGAAGGACAGTTAGGTTTGCTGGGGTAGGATGGCGTACAGGAAATGGTTGGGACTGCTGTGGTACAGTGCTGGCTGATTGGCTGTCTGGCTCTGTGGTTGGGGGTCTCCTGCGGGTCTGGTGTAGGTTCACATCTGGCTGAGCTGGTTAGTTGGGCTGTCATGGTGGCTAGGTGGTTACCATTGATTGTTGTTAGAAGTGCTGGTAGCTGTTTCGTCTGCCTGGTGTGTTCATTTTTGGATTTCATACGCTCTAGCGTTCCTTTTCTTGTTCCTGGGCGAAATGTTGTGTGGCAGCTGTTTTCATTCGCATGAAGAGTTGGAGGAACCTGTCCTTGCTGGCCTGAAATTCCTCTGGTGTTTGGCTTGCCTCCTCTTCTTTCCACTCGTCCTCGTTGTACTCATTGTAGACACAGTTTTAGTTTACGATCAGCTTGTGCGGAAACATTAGCTCATGAATCCTCCGGTGAAGCTCCCGTACGTCATGGTGATTTCGGTCCCCTCCTCTGGGAATTCTGGTATAACTTGTTCTGCTACTATGGCTGGTATTTCGAATTCTGGGCTTTCGAGATCTGGCTGGTCTAAGTCTTCTGCATCCGAGTTCTGTTCAGAGTCTTTGTTTTCTAGGTCAGGTACTTGTTCTTGCTGATAAATTTCATCATCATATTCTGGTTCCTGGGAGTATATAGCTGCAGTCACAATTTTGTCAGTTTTGTCTGCTTCATTGGAAAGTTTTTGCTTAACTTCGTTGAGTTCTTGTATGATTTCTCGTGCCTCTGCCAGTTCGTCATGGATAGTGGCGAGTTTGTCCCATGCAGCGGTTTTCTCATCCTGTATGGCCGTCATCTTCTGGAGTTCTAGCACAGCTGCCTCTTTCTCCTCTTTCTGTTGGGTCAGTCTTGCGACATCTCGGTAGGTACTTTCTCGGGCTTCCTTAAGCTCCGCCATCTCCTTCTTTCTCTCCTGCCTTTCCTCCTGTCTGCGCTTTTCTGCTTCTATCTGGGCTGCTTTCAGACTTGCGATTAATTCGCAGATGCTTTTTTTGGTTTCTGCATCATGTTTGTTGTCTACAATTTGTTGTGCTACTTGTGCTGAACTGACCTCCTTCAGGGCTTTGATTTCTCCCAGCATTAGGGTGATCAGCTCATGCGTTTCTGCTTTCTCGGCGGCAGCAGTGGCTTTCTCCTTCTGTAGTTCTGCCTTCAGTTCTGTGATGGCGCGCACCAATTCAGGGTATCTTGTGATAACATTAATCTTCTCAGGTGTTATGACTTTGGCTTTAGAGGCTGGCTGGCTTTTCGTGGTGCTTAGTCTGGTTGCCTCGTAATTCAGCATCACCCTCTTTATCTCTTTGAGGTAGGACAACCCAGGTACCTCGCACTGTGGGCCCCTGCACAGTTTGAGGACTTTCTTCTTGAGTTTGGCCTCCTAAAGTCCTGGTCGATTTTTGCCAGGTGGCACTCCTTAAAGTCGTGCGTCCCTGAACAGTAACGGCAAATAGGCCCGCTAAGACAGGTCGCTGTGGTGTGTCACGCCCTATTGTAATTACTATGTGTTGCGGCCTCCCTTGCGTGTTTGACTGAGCTGCTGAAATGTCGGCGGCTCTGGATGCTGATTGTTGGTTCTCAATTTCAGAGATACTGGATGGTGCCGCTGTGGCTTCCACTTCAGGAGTGGGGCTGATCGGTCTTTGGGTGATCGTCTCCTGGCTCTGGTCGTCTATAGCTGCGGCTTCTGTTACAGCAGGCTCCGGCTTCTTGGGTGAGGCGGATTTCGCTTGGTTTTTCCCATCTTGTCAAAGCGGGTAGCTAGACGTTACCTATAAGGTGCTGAGCGAAAGCTTGATCTCTGAGAGGTCGGCAAGACTTGTTAAGTATCCTGAAAAGGACACCAAGTGTGCTCTCCAAACAGTATTCAAGGCAGTCGCTTTGGTAAGGTAATGATGCCTATGTGGGCTGCTAAAACCCCACACCCAATGACGACTACGATAACTAGTCAAGACTGACTCAGCCGAATATCTGGTGAATTTTTGATTCACTGTAGTACATGGTTGGCATAGTCTGGCTTCTTTTCCAGATAAGAAAACACTTTAAATTCCATGAGATTTTGCCGATATTTTCTTCGGGGGAAAATACCAAAGTCTGTGACTTCTCATATGGATGGCTGTTTTCTAAAAGGGTGCCAGAAGTAGGTAATGTAAGCTTCCGGTAGGTTCGTGGGAGTTTCTTTCTGTGCTTATGACATCAGCTTCTAAATATAACTTGTTATACTTATCTTAATGCTGTGATATTCGTGGTATTTAGTGAATATAGCTGTACCCCCATCACTAATGCAAGCTTTTGATTATGGGAAAAAATGGGAATTTCCTATTTCCCAAGAGAGGGTGGCAATCCTTACCCCTGCCATTCTGTGATAATTGTAACTTGTTAAACCTGTTTATATTGGTCACAATAACTATTTTCATGAGCATGCACTTCTTGGTTAATGATGACAACACTGCAGTAATTTCTAAATATTATGATTTGAATTTTTAATAGAAGTTGCAAAGCCCCAACTTGTATCTTTGTTTCTGGTACAGATGTGTTGAGTATTCTGCCAACAGCCTCTCGCTTTGCTACCCTAGAACCCACTATAGGACCCAGGAAAGTTTTTCCTGGGAATGCTATCTGAACTCTGTTAGGTCTGATGGTTATACTGAACAGCTTAATGTATTCTAGCATGTTTATCAGCTGTTTTGTACGTCCCACCATGTAGTCAATGTGCCTGTTCCAGTTTAATTGCTCGTTTAGCTCCATTTCCAGGAATTTGGTGTGCCGCTTCCTCTGGACCCTCTGCCGTAAAGTTTTATTTTATACAACTTATCTTTCATCGTATGGCTGTCTGGATTTTTTGTTTAAATCATCAGTACTGATTTCTCTGTGTTTACTCTGAACCCCAACTGGTTCATCCATCGCATCACGTTCGTTAGTTGGATTTGCGGACTGTTGTGTCAATCTTCGTGTGACAATTTTCTCCAAAAGTTTGCCAACAGTATTCTGCATCGAGATGATTCTGTAGCCACAGATCTATGAGTGGTCTCCATGGCTCCACAGTTAATTGTTCAGACTACAGAAGCTGAATAAAGACCATTTAATAAGGGGTCTGCCCACGACTCCATTTGCGAGAATGCCTCATAAGCCCTATTCCTCTGCTGCCACTCGGCTCTTGATGGCTTCTTGTTTGGGTATTCTCCTTAGGGTATGCCTTTTTGCAGAAAACTTTATTTCCTTTTACTGTGTGGGAAGATTGTAATAGGACTCTGTCCTTACTGTCTGGCTCTGCAAAGGTGACAAAGCCATAGTCCTTGAACTTTGCATTGTTTTTCTTGACTTTTCGTAAATAATAGTGTTGACTTCAGTGATCTGTCAGAACGCCCTAAATGCCTCAAACAGGTCAGCGTCTGTTAAATCTTTGGCTAAACTCTAACAAATATTCGATTAGCTGGGGAGGGGGGGGGGGGGAGAACTGGCAGAGCTGCTTGTTTAAGAGTTTCTGGTATAGCTCTCCTGATTTCAATTTGTTCTTGCATTATTGAGTGTGGTCGAGCGGATAAGGCCCGTTCGAGACATTCTGTTTCCTGAAAGGTCACGAATCTGTCTGGAGTTTGTTGTTTTAGGGTCATGAATTACGGTGCACGATTCAGTTGCACCATAAACCCAAAGTGGGCTGTCAGATGGCCCTCATTAATTTTATTAGAGAATTTGACAAACAACTTCCAGAGCTGGGTTAGTTGTGTCTCGTTGCGTTACTCTGTCTGGGGGGGCACTGTTGCCATTCTCGTCATGATTTCTGGCTGGCGAGCTGGGGTTGGCTTCCCCTTCAGTCAGCTCTTCCTTCATGATGACCCCTTCAGTCAGCTCTTCCTTCATGATGACCCCTTCAGTCAGCTCTTCCTTCATGATGAACATAAAACTGAATCAGGACAAAGCTCACTCGTTTCCTAGCCAGGAAAATCAGACTTGAATTAAATACGTCGGAAGGCGGTGACTTCAATATGCCTTAAGATTTGTATACAAATTTTGTTGATGCCTAGATGCAGGTATCCAAGCCATGTTCTCCTAGCTCCAGCATGCCTGCCTTGTCTTTTCCACCTTCAACGATGACTTTGAGGCTCGTTTGTTTTCTGAACAAGGCACAAACGCTGTTCTGCCATTATCGAAAACCAAACACCTAACAAGATCGGTAACCTCACACGCTGAATAGATAAACTCAAGGATGATTTTGCTCAGATGCACGAACTCCGTAGCACCAGAGAAAATCTTGAGAGAAAAAGGAAAAACTCCTGATTACATCTTGGCACAAATTATTACATGTAAAGGATGTAAAACATCCATATTATCGTAAAAATGAAACAGTTGCGAAAAAAACACGACTGTCCGCCGCCATTAAACCTGGAAGTTAAAAAAAGTTACCCAGTTCTTCCAACTCTTTCAATATTGTTGGTTGGTTGTCTCGCAAGAATGTGACTCAGATATTTTGTTTCTTAATAGGTGTTAGACCAAAAGTTTATAATTACCTCTTACGTGACCAGAATCTATCCATTTATCCAAAATTATTGGAACTTTTGAGGGGGGAAAGTCTGTAAATGTCTGATCTAATTTTGGTTTTAAGTCCACGAACCGTTAACGATAGCCAGCTTTCTGCAAATCATAATGTGGTCTTTAACATAATCAAAATCCAGTCTCAGATGTTCAGGAACAGTTTCCAAAATTTTGAAAGGTTCAAAAGCTAAATGTTTTTGAAAGATAATAGCCCATTGATTGTTAGGAATGTCATGAAACTTCATTTGTAATTTTTAAAAGAAACTACTGACCAATAAGCCGATGTCATCCTTCTCTGAGAAGTTTCCTCCTATTTCAGAGCTCTGTCGTTTCTTGTTTAATCTTACCTTTAACCACATTATCCTGAAGTCTCCGGAAGTTGATAACATCTGTAGCTTCTATTTTATGTCTTGGTTCTTTATACTCAGTTTTTTAAATTATTATTATAACTGGTCTATGATCGGTGTCAATTTTTGTGTAGGACTCTTGGGTCTATTAACTGTTTTCGAATAAAATGAAGTCGATTTGCAAAGCCTGATTTAAATTGTCCCATTCATACCAGGTTTTGGTCTGACTGTGTCGATGTTGGAAAAAACTGTTTGTTACTATAAGACCTTGTTGTGAACATAAGTTAAGTAGATGTTCTCCGTTGCCGTTACAATCCCTGAATTGCTGCATACATTCTTCCCATGGGTATCTTCTTGTACCTATTTTTACACTGAAATCACCCATCACAATTAGATCATCACTTTTACTGACGTTTAAAATGTCGGAATGTTTCTCAAAGTATTCTTTTCGGTCTTCCTCGCTGTAACTGTCGTTACAGGGAGCATAGGTTTGCACAATCGTTGTTGTTCTAGAACCTTCTTTGATCTGAATTAGTATGATTCTTTCTGATATACATTCAGTGTGGATAATGTTTTTTTGCTGAAAATGACTTGCAAATAACTGGTGCGGCACTCTAAAGGATCCTATTGCTGATTCCGTCTAAACCGGACGCATTGCTGTTTCTGAGGCTAACACATCAGCAACTGACATGAGAGGTATGTCAGAAGGTATATCTTCGGAGCATTTATTTTTGCAAAATGATGAAAGCAGGGATAAATCACAAGGACAGTTTGATAATCTGGCTTTTAACTGTTCCATATCGGCTTCAAAGAAATTACTAAAATCATCTGATGTTATGTTAGATGTCAGTAAACGCGTTGAAGTACCTTTTTTAGTCAGTGTATTAATTGCCCTCCATATATCTTTGGTGTTTGTTTTATCTACTATTAACATTTTTTTAAAACTCTTTACGAATTGCATACTTGACTTTGTTTCGCAGACCTCAGAATCTAATTAAATCTTTATTTTTATGTGCATTATCTCGCTCTCTCATAACCCTAACTACTTCCCGGGTGATCCATGGGATTTAGTCTGATGTTTCATTGCGAACTCCCTTAACTGACACATGTTTATCAAATACGCAATAAAAAGGTCTTCAGCCAATATTCAAGAGCGTCATCTGGGTCTGGAAGTTGATAAACATGGCCAAGAGGTGAATTGAGCAGGTTCAGTAGGAATGTATCTTGATTAAAATTTTTGTAGTTTCTAAATTTAATACTTATATGTTTTTGTTTGGTAATTTTCGTTCCTATTTTATTCCACACACCCGTTACGGAGTAATGATTGCTCATTGCTGTAGTGGGTACCTTGCATTCTATGATGTTATCAGGACATGTTGCATAAATGTGGTCTATGAGTGTTGACGATGATTTTGTTATTCTAGAAGCTTGATTGACTAGCTGTTGGAGATTGTATGAGGTAGTTATGTCTTCCCACGTCTTATTGGATTTTAGGATGTTCATATTAAAGTCTCCAAGAAGTATCATTTCTCCTACATTGTTGAACACTGTATCCATTATGACAGTGAAGTTTTCATACCACTTGTTACTAGCACTACGGTTCCGATAGAGATAGCAAACTGCAATGGGTCTGTGATTTTGTAGCTTAACTTCCAAAAATAGGCATTTTACCTCCTTAGTCTCTAAGTCTAGTCTACGGTGAACATTCAGTGAATCACTGATGTAGACCGCTATACCGGTCTCTTGTTTCCAATGCGAGTCTTTTCTAATAACTCTAAAACTGTTGATATGCATATCAACATCTGTTATGTTTGCTTAAATCTACTCTCACTAAGGCCGAACATCTGAAAACCTTGACTAAGAATAAGGGACAGTTCGGGCAGTTTTCCCAGAAGATGGCATATATTCAGATATCCTAATTTAAGCCCAGTTTTAGTGAGCTAATGCTCACGTGTGTCAGACATTATATAAATACAGTACAATATCAGTTCTGTCAATACCACAGTGTTTTAAGCTGCAACAAAAACTAATTAATAATGGGAGTAAAAGGAAGAATGATTGAAATGAGAGAGAGAATGAAGGAAAGTTGAATTAAAATTTCCTAACTCACATACACCACCACCTCTCTTACAGTTAAGCAGATTTAAGCAGTATTATAACAAGCCCAAATAGTTGACTATAAATGTGTAGCTCGATATACAAGTCAGTGTTTATAAATGTATCTGTGTGACCCACTGCTGATCAAGTGGGCAGCACAGTTACAGTGAAATAAATGCTTAATGTAAGAATATAGCAAATATAATAGTATATTATTATTATTATTATAAAATAATAGTAATAATATAAAAGATCAATAGAAGATTTTACTAAGTTGCAATGCTAACAATAGTAATAGGCAAAAATACTAAAACGAGAGAAAGAGAGAGAGAGAGAGTAAAGAAATAATGACTTAAGCAATTTACACACACTTCCTTTTGACTTACAGCTAAGCAAAGTTAAACAATATTAAAGCACACCTAAGAGATGGAATAAGCACAGCAATTTTTCACACAAGTCAATGTTTATATCTGTAGTTGTGTGACCCACTGGTCGAGTGGGCAACGTTGTAAAAAGCAATAGATAGATATATATATAGATAGATAGATAGATAGATAGATAGATAGATAGATAGATAGATAGATAGATAGATAGATAGATAGATAGATAGATAGATAGATAGATAGATAGATAGATAGATAGATAGATAGATAGATAGATAGATAGATAGATAGATAGATAACAATATATAAACGCTTAAGGTATAGACTTTTTCGGCTGAGATACAGTTTTTCTTAACGGGTGTGGTATCAAGCTGGTGTATACTGCAACGACATCATCTGGATTCTAGTTCAGTGGATACTTATATCGTTCAGATATGTAGCTGTTTGTAAGTGTAGTCTCCAGTTCTTGGTTGGCAGAAACCTGGTGAATACCGGTAGTGTTTTTGGCGGGAGTTTCCCTGCTAGGAAGAGGAGGAATCGTGTCTTCATAACTATCCCCCTCCTGTGCAAAGGTGGTTGTTTGATGTTATGGACTTTTTCCATGTGGTGGCGTGTATTCTCTCGGGGTGAAGGCAGATTAGGCGTCAGGCTTGCGCGAGCTTGTATGAATGGTGACTGAGTTACATCTTTTGGCAAAATAATCTGATGGCGTAGAGACAAATGTTCTATGCACTTCTTTGTTGGGTGTATGCATTGTTCTGGCTGGATACTTTATATTTTTGTCTAGAAGACTGGTGCCCAAAATGGACGTGTGGATCTGATCCCTATACATTTGGTGTACCAGACTGTGCTGTAAAGCACGGTGTGTTATTTATAAAAGTTAACTTGTTGTGATGGCAAAAGTTCTCCAGAGTTTTGTTGTTTGTGTCTGCCATGCTGAGAACCCCAGCAAGGTGGAATTATAGACGAAAAATGTAGAGGATTTAGGAAAAGTGTGACGCAATGAATTTAGTAAAGTGCCCAGCTGAGAAGCTGTGACACGTTTTGTCATTCATCGTGTCATTTATTCCTATGTGTACGGTCGTTTTCTCTATGTGATTGTTTTTTGGTAATCTGCGTACCCAGTCTACTAGTCTATCCACTTCAACACCTGGTAGCGGAATAACAAATACTGCATTATTGTCTGATGTGGTCATTCGATCACCGTACACACCTTTCATTAGAGAGTCCCCAATAATTAAGTGCGTACAATTAGATCCTATCATTTGTGTCTGTTGCTTGAGAAAGTGTCTTGTCTGTGGCTTTTGCCATTGATGGCTTTCGTTCAGAAGTTCACGGGATTTTTTTCTACCTTTGCGCTGGATGTTGGCTCTGTGTGGATGGACTGCTTACTTTCTGACTGACTCAGCGAGGCATCAAACCTATTGGTGATTTTGACGTCAATAGGGTAGATATTGCGTGTACGCTGTTCAGTTTTGTCAAGTCCATTTGTCTTTACTTCTGGACATTTTGCCCCTGAAGTTGGATGGACAGTAATGGGGCTGTCAGTTTGGACTGCCAGCTCAGCAACTAATGCAGGTTGCAGAGATTCTGCAGGATGTTGAACTTTGTCATGCTCATTTGCCAGTATTTTTCGCTGTTTCACACCCGACAATGGTTGAACAGTGACTGGACTGCCAGTTTGCGTACCTATATTAGTAGCTACCTATATTAGTAGCTGAAGTAAGTTGTAGCGATTTAACAGTTCGTCTCAGCGATACGTTCTCTTCTTTTAGGAGCTTTATTTCAGCTTTGAGCTCATTTTGATCACCACTAATCTGATTGTTTCTTTCAGTGACAGAGGCAACAGTAGCAATAAGTGTCTTTATGTTCTTCTCTAGATCTTTAATGCAACTCTGGCAATCACATGTTGTGATGTTGATGACAAAGGCATTCTCTGGGTCTGCCAGAGTGGTGGTATTTTAGTTTGGTTCAACCTCAACATCTTTGGCCCGCACCATTGAATACTCGATAACTAGCAGAGCCGGTCGACCTGCAGCTACTGAAGTGTCATCACATGCATTGATTTGCAGTGATTTAGGACCACTAACCAATGTACTGTCCATCGTTGTAAGAATTGACTGAGCAGGTGTGGCTCTCTCAGTTAAGCTGGATATGTTGGAAACAAGGGGTGTATTTAAATACTCCCTACATGTTTGCTGGGCTGTCTTTTCAAGTTCGGAAAATTCGCTATCCAGCCAAGCACGAATTGCAATACAAGAGCCCTGCGCCAACAGTTTATTTTTGGTGTAGTAGAGGTGAATTGTAATTACTGGTGGGATTATTTTGTCCTCTACCTGAGTTCCTTGTTTATCTGTCCTGCTATCGATGTGCTCCTGTTGATAGGATTTCAGGAGACAAGACCAAAACACCTCATAGTGCAGCGTGTTATTAAAGCTGATTGTTACACATTTACCTTCATTGGTGGGCTTGAAAATAATATCTGGGACATCTTGACGCGCTGTGTCGAGTGTGTAGTTTTTAGTAACACTTGGACTCAAACCAGCTTGTCCCCTCCCACCCTCCGTGAACTCCCCAACAAAGGTCTCACTGTCAGACATGACTAGATGCACGACAGGTCAAAGGTTCAATAACACAACTGATCCCCATTCAAAACAGTCAAGGTGGCAACACATTCCAACACCTGTGTTGAGGTTGGTTAAATTTATTCCCGTATCCTGATTGGTTCAATCGAATCACAGTTTCTCATTGTTACTTCTATATTCTCATAAGATCGTTTATGTAAATATTGATTACCATAGAGCCGAGAATTGAGCCTTGAGGTACCCCACTATTTAAGGCAGTAGTCCATGGTAGGGTTTATTGTATGAGATTATTTGTTTTCTTTAACAAAAAGGATTTTATTAACTTTAATAGATTAGGGTTAAATTTCATTGTTTCTAATTTTCTGATAAGAATATTATGGTCTATAATGTAAACAGCTCTCCACATATTTTCTCATCAAATTTTGATGCCAGTTTTCTGTCATGTTTGTTAAGTTAGTAAGGCAAGCATATTTTGGTCAAAACCCTGATTGGTTATCCACTATAAGTTTTTTGCTATCTAAATATTGAAATGTTACGTAATTAATGTTTCTTGGGTTGTTTTGATAGTTATGATAACAGGGAGATCAGTCTATAGTTACCTGGAAAACTACTGTCTAAGGAACCAGATTTTAGATTTGGATAAACTTTGGCAATCAATGGTAGCCTTAAACAAGACATTGGTAGTAGATAAAATGACTTGTGCAGCACTGCAGGATGATATTGCTGGTTCCATCTAAACCGGATGCATTACTGTTTCTTAGACTGTTGAGATGTATAAATACTTCAGCAGCTGACATGAAAGGTGTTTCAGGAGGGATATCTTCAGAATATTTATTTCAGCAAAATGATGAAAGCAGGGATAAATCACAAGAACAGTTTGGGATAAATCACAAGAACAGTTTGGTATTGAAAGAAATTACTGAAATCATCTGAAGTTATATAAGAAGTCAGCAAACGTGTTGAAGTACCCTTGTTTGTCAGTGTATTAATTGCATTCCATATATTTTGTTGATTGTTTTATCTACTGTTGTTTTTTAAAAAGTTCTCCTCACGAATGGCATACTGGACTTTGTTTTGCAGACTGCGGTCTGTGATGGAATCTTTTTATTATGTGCCCTATCTCGCTCTCCCATAATTTCAACTACTTTTTGGGTGATCCATGGAGATTTAGTCTGATGTTTCATACGAACTCCCTTAACTGGCACATGTTTATCAAATACACAGAAAAGGTCTTCATCCAATATTCCAGAGCATCGCCTGGATCAGGAAGTTGATAAACATGGTCGAGAGGTGAATTAAGCAAAGTCTATTAGAAGTGCATCTTGATTACAATTTTTATAGCGTCTAAATGCTTATACTTATATGTTTTTGCTTAACAGTTTTTAAGCCTCTTTTATTCCACACGCAAATTACGGGGTAATAATCACTCACTGCTGTAGTGGGTACCCTGCTTTCTATAATGTTATCAGAATATGTTACATAAATATGGTCTATAAGAGTTGACAAGGATTTTGTTATTCTAGTAGCTTGTTTGACTAGTTGTCGGAGACTATATGAGGTAATTATGTCTTCCCACGTCTTGTTGGATTTTAGGGCATTTATATTAAAAGTCCCCAAGAAGTATAATTTCTCCTACAATATTGAACACTGTATCCATCATACTGGTGTAGTTTTTATACCACATGTTTTCAGCGCTAGGATTGCGATAGAGATAACCAACTACAATGGGTCTGTGATTTTTTAGCTTAACTTCTAAAAATATGCACTCTACATCGCTAGTCTCTGTCTAGTCTATGTTGGGCATTAAGTGAATTACCGAAGTAGACCGCTATACCCGTCTCTTGTTCATTAAGTGAATTACCGAAGTAGACCGCTATACCCGTCTCTTGTTTCCTATGTGAGTCTCTCCTGATAACACTAAAACCGTTGATATGTTTATCATCATCTGTACTGTTTTTATTTAATCTACTTTCCCTGCGATTTTGACTAAGAATCAGGGATAGTTCGGGCAGTTTTTCCAGAAGATAGCAAATATTCAGATGACCCAGTCTAAGCCCAGTTTTACTGAGCTGATGATCATGTGTGTCAGACATTATAAAATTGCAATGTGTGACAATACAATATAAGTTATGTCAAAACCAGAGTATACTAAGTTACCCAATAATAATTATTTTGGCAGTAACAAATAAACAAAAAAAAATAGTAATGAAAAAAGGGGGGGGGGGAAGCAAATTAAAATGTAGATAGTGCAAGAAAATTGAATTAAAACATCTTAATTCACATACACCATCACCTCACTTACAACTTAGCAGATGTAGGTAGTATTATAACTAGCACTTTGCATATGCAAAATAAGTGGTCTTTAGTGGGCAACATTGTAACAATGAAATAAGCACCTAAGAAAACTTGTCCGACTGTTATAGGGTATGTGGTTTTTTTAGCAAACATTGTAACCGACTGGTCTGCACCATGCTGAAATCATATACGCTTGTTGCAAAATCTCTGGACTGAAGCACATGAGATGGTGCAAATCGTGGCTCCAATTAAATGGATACTGCTGTCGTTCAGGTACGCTATCGTTTCTAGCCACAGTCTCCAGCCCTCCAGTGCTATTGACAGAATTTTCCCTACTTGGGAGTGGAGGAAAGGAATAATCATAGCTGTTGCCCTCCTGTACAAAGGTGGGTGTGTCAGGATGATTTCCAAGTCATGGTGTGTGTACTCCAGGGACACTGGAAGATCGTGCATCAGGTAATGGGGTGCTTGTATTCACAGTGCTTGGCTTGTGTCGTTTAGCCTGATAATTGGGTGAAGTAAAAACAGGTGTTATACATTCTTCTGTGCTGGGTACGAGCTGTGTCAAGACTGGATATTTGAAATTCTTGGCCAGGATGCTTGTCCCTAGTGTGGATCTGGTCCTTATATAGGAGCTTCTTACTGTGTCGTAAAGAATGGTGCATGGTTGATAAAAGTTAAATTCCTATGCTTACAAAAGTTCTCTAGCACCTTATTGTTTATGTCAGCCAGTCGACGCTGATGGCCGAACATTGGCGAGAGAATAGAAGAGAAAAATAGATGAAGGGTACGTCGGACACAATGAATTCAATAGCGACCGCAGCTGGAAATCTGTGATGTATTTATTGTTCATTGTGTTGTTTATCCCCATGTGAACTGTCACTTTCTGGATGTTGTTTATGCCCAGTCACCTTATTTTATCTGTTAGTCCGTCCACCCCTGCACCTGGCAATGGAACAACAGAAACTAAGTCAGTGACTGATGTAGACTGGTTCACTATATAAACCTTTCAGCAGTGAGTTACAAATTGGTTGGTGGAGTCATGCCTTATTGTTTGTGTAGTTTGATAGCGTCCCGCCTCTTTGCGTCTGCCAGTGTTGAAGTTCAGTCTGTACATCTTCATGCACCTCCTCCAGTGTGACTTGTAGGCGTGGAGTGCATGATGGCAGTGTCTCTCTCAGTTGATGGTCTACTGTTGACTGACCGCTCAAGCAGCGCATTAAATCGATTTATCTTGACGTGAGTGGGATACTGTGGAGCTTGCTCAACCAGTTTCTGTTCATACGGTTGTTGTTTGGCTTTCTGTCGCTGACTTGAGGAAGTTTGGGGCACATCGATTTGTGTCACAATGTCAACAGCTGGCACACGCTGCTTAGTTCCAACGCTCATTTTTAATGTTTTGTTTTCCTCCTTCAGAAGGTCTATTTCTACCTGGAGTGAGCCATAGTCTCTATGTGGCTGACTGTTTTCAGTACTAGCTAAGACAGTATCAGTAAGTGTTTTAGGCTAGTCTCTATCACTTAAATATGTCGCCGGCAGTCGCATGTGGGATAAATGTTAGATGGGATGTACGCTGGATCTGTGGGTATATTTATTGAATTAATGATTTGAGAGTCTCGACGCTGTTAAGTGTCTTGTAAACACTCTAATGGGTACTCAGTAGCTAGCAGAACTGGTCGACCTGTAGCTACTGAGCCCATGTCCAATTCGTTTGTGTAATTGCCTCTGCTATCTGAGGACTGATGGCACAGGTGCTAGTTATCAAAAGTGTTGGCATAAGCAGGAGTGATGGTTTCAGCTAAAGTAGGTATGCGGAGATTCTAGGGTGAATTTAGAAACTCTTTGTGTATCAAGGACTGAGCTGTTACTGAAGCTCAATAAACTCCTTCCCCAACCATGTCTCTAAAGCATGCACATTACCTTGGACCAGCAGTTTATTTTTTTGTGTGGTACAAATAGATTGTATATGATGGTGACAATATTTTTACCTCTACATGCGCACCATGTCTGTCCGTCCTGTGTTCAATGTTTTCGGTTTGATAGTATTTCAGTAGGCAAGATCGAAAAGTTTCATAATCAATGGTATTATTAAAGCATATTGTAACACATTTTCCATCATTTGAATATTTAATTAATATTCCTGGTTAATTTGGACATTTTTTTAAGCTTGTCTTATAAGGCCTTCTCTTTGTTGAGCGCATAGTTCCTACTGACCACAGGCCTTAAGCCAATACGCCCCCACCACAAACAGCCGGAAACACACTGGGTCACGACACATTTTAAACAACTACGTAGTGATTGGTTGGTTTAATCCGTCCATCGCACCCGATTGGTTCTAGAGAGTCAAATCTGCTTCCATAGTCAAGTTATTGTTTAAATCTAAGTAGAAATTCCGTGAAAACGAGCATGTAAAAATACTTTTAAACAATTTCGCTCTCTGTACAGTAACACAGTGATATATAAATCCATGTTGTTCACAAGCAGTTGTTTTATAAAATAATCAAGAATGAAGAACGAACAAACAAACTTTATTTTCAAAGGGTTAAGTATTGGGCACGCAGGCCTGTCTAACATTCTGCCCTTTCACTCCGCTCCTTTCATACAATGTTTCATTTTTTACCTCATTTCATAGTTAATAATAATAACAATAATAATAATAATAAAAAGAGGAATGCACAATTAAAAATTTGAGAAATATAGAATAGAAACAAAAGAACAAAAAAGAGAAGAAAAAAAATTACAATATCTACGTCTTAATTACAAATGCTGGAATGTGCTCTAATTTATACTGACATTACTTGAACGTTTTAAAGAGTACAATAATAAGCCTATTCAAAAAAATGATGTAAGTTTTACAGGTTGCATAGTATAAACATCATCAAAACCAATTAAATATTAGTTACAAATATTGGAATGCATTCGACTGACATCTTCAGTTTTAACAATAATAAGCTTCAGTTTTCAACCCCCACCAAGCCCCCCCCCCCAACCGTTAATAAGAAATACATCAAAGCCTTAACATACTATAATCTTTTTAGGGGGGCATATAGTCTGCAGTGAGATAATAATCAAATAGTTTCCGATTGTATCTAAAGGGGTTATTGATATTTTTTATTTCCGGTGGAAGATTATTCCACAGCTGAGCTGCAGAGTACGCTAAGCTTGTTTTATATAGGTCTATTCTAGGTTTAGAGATATGCAATATGTTAAGGCGTTTGCTATGTCTTCCATTGTATTTAAATAATGGCCAAAGGTAACATAGAGCATTTTTAGAAATGATTTTCTTAATAAGTTTAGCTTTATTGAATAGTAGGCGTTCCTGGAGCGGTAAGAGCATGAGTTCTTTAAATAGGTGCGAACAGTCACTTTCATGACTATTAGCTATTAAACGAACAGCCCTTCTGTGCAGTGCTTTCAGCCGTTTGATGACTGAATTTGCACATCCATCCCATATTGTGGAGCAATAGTCTATGTGGGTCTGAATATGAGAAGTATAGAATAATTTCCTAGTGTTTTCATCCAGAAAGTTTTTAATTTTTGCTAGTTGGTATATCTTTGTAGCAGTTTGCTTAACAAGTGTTTGCACATGGGAGTTAAAGGTAAGATTTCCATCGATGATCAGACCTAAAGTTTTGTGCTCAGTTACACTTTCTACTGGTGTGTTACCTAGGTAGAGTTGAAGGGTTCTATGATAGTTTAAAGTGCACAGTTTTTGTCTTGTTGTTATTAACATAGATTTTGTCTTACTTATGTTGATTTGCATGCGGTTTGCGTAGCTCCAACTAACTACATTGTTTAATTCTTGTTGCAAAGACAAGTTCGAGATTTTGAATGGATGGTACAGTCATCCGCGAATAAATCGCACGACGCCGACAGACTTAAGGGCAGATCGTTTATGTAAATTGCAAATAGAAGGGGGCCAAGAATAGAACCCTGAGGAACTCCAGAATTTAAAGTAGTAGTCTGTGATATAGATTTATTATGTGAAACAACTTGTTTTCTGTTTAATAAAAAAGATGTTAGCATTGTTAATAGGTTGGAACTCACTTTCATTGTTCTATTGGTCTATCATGTCAAAGGCCTTTTTGAAGTCTATAAACACTGCACCACATATCTTATCTTCGTTAATATTCTGATGCCAGTTTTCTATCATATTTGTTAAGGCAGTATGACAAGAAAATTTTGTTTGAAACCCTGGCTGGTTGTCAACAATAAGTTCATTTTGATCTAAATGTTGGAGTATTATTTTGTGAATGTGTTTTTCTAGTGGTTTTGATAGGGATGTTAGTAGAGAGATAGGTCTATAGCTACTGGGAATACTACTGTCTAATGATCTAGATTTTATATGAGGATAGACTTTGGCAATTTTAAAGGCTGGAGGAAAGTAACCCTTGGCGATGCACTGATTGTAAATGTAGGTTAATGACGTGCAGATAACTGATGCAGTACAACGAAGGATCCTATTGCTCACACCATCTAGACCTGACGCATTACTGTTTTTGAGATTAGCGAGATATTTAAAAACGTCATTGACTGACATCAAAGGCATGTCAGTGGGAAAATCTCTGGAGCATTTATTCTCACAAAATGTTGACAGCATGGATAAATCACATGGATAGCTCGGTATTGTAGCCTTTATCTGCTCTATGTCATCCTGAAAGTAATTGCTGAAATCATCAGATGTTATATTAGATGTTACCACACGTGTTGAAGTGTTTTTGTTTGTCAGTGTGTTAATTGCCTTCCATATATCCTTACTGTTTCTTTTATCTGATACTAGGTTTCTGAAATAGTTCTTTTTTTCCTTTCGAATAACATACTGTACTTTGTTACGCAAACTCCGATATGTGACAAAGTTCTTATCTTTGTGTGCCCTATCTCGTTCTCTCATAATGTCGACTACTTCCTGTGTGATCCATGGTGATTTAGTCTGATGTTTCACACGGACCTCCTTAACTGGCACATGTTTATCAAAAACCCCAAGGAAAGTCTTTAGCCAATATTCCAGAGCATCATCTGGATCAGGAAGTTGATAAACATGGTCAAGAGGTGAACTTAGCAAATCTAGTAAAAATGCCTCTTGACTGAAATTTTTATAGCTTCTAAATTTTATGCTTAAATGTTTGTGTTTTGGAATTTTAGTTCCCTTTTTCGACCATGTACAGCAGACAGGAAAATGATCGGACGTTGCAGTAGTGGAAACCTTGCATTCCACTATATTTTCAGGACGTGTTGTATAAATGTGATTTATAAGTGTTGAAGAGGATTTAGTTACTCTAGTAGGTTGTTTAACTAGTTGTTGGAGATTGTATGAAGTAACTATATTCTCCCATGTATTGTTAGACTTTTGAGTATCGATATTGAAGTCCCCAAGAAGTATGATTTCTCTGCCTATAGTAATCACTGCATCCATCATGGCAGTGAAGTTTTCATACCAAATGTTTCCAGCGCTGGGGTTGCGATAAAGATAACCAACTAGTAGTGGTTGGTGATTTTGTAGTTTTAACTCAAGCCAAACACATTCTATCTCACTACTTTCTAAGTCTAGCCTGCGGAAAACATTAAGTGAACTACATAAGTAGACCGCTATACCTGTCTCTTGTTTCTTATGTGGATCTCTTCTAATAACACTATAACCATTTATCGATACATCATCATCTGAGATGTAATCATTTAGTCAACTTTCAGTAAGACCGAATATCTGAAAATGTTGACTAAGGATGAGGGATAATTCCGGCAGTTTGCCCAATAGATGACATATATTAAGATGACCTAATCTAAGACCAGCTCTACTGAGCCAGTTTTCAAGTTGGCTAGACATTTCCAGAAAGCGTAAAGTGCAAACGAGCAATGCAAAATAAAAGCACTATGCGAGATAATAACAAGTAAAGGCAGAACAAAAGTAATGGGGAAAAAACGCACAAACAATATTAACGTGCAAGAGAGAAAATGACAGTTAACAATCAATGTCTTAGCAGCTCACAAGTTAAAATAATATAACGAGTATAATAGTAGCTTATTACACAGTCAATGTGTATATTTGTGTATGTGCGTGTATTTGAGATTGTACCCCGAGACTGGTCGAGTGGGTAGCGGAGTACAGGCTGAGAAATACACGAAACGTTCAAAGGTCTGCTCAAAGAAAATTCAGTCAATGAAGTAAATACACGAAACGTTCAAGAAATACGACTCTTTGTGCTGAGGATTTGTATATCTTTAACAGGTATTGTATTCGACTGGCCTATACTGCAGTGACATTAGGAATGCCTGTCTAAGTAGACCAGGGCTAAAACGCATCAGATGTAACATATCAGGATTACAATGAATTGGATATTGTTGTTCAGGTGTGTAGCTGTTTCCAATAGCTGACCTCAGATACAGGCTCGTCTGATTCTACGTCAGGGATCCGTTAATATCATTATCCTAATGCGAGAAGGAAACTGAGATCCGCTTGTTCGAAGACTGCTGGCGCTAGCTCTTTGTTACTGCTGGAGGCTGCCATAGAGCACTAGTAATTGCCCTTTGATTTCTACAAGCAGACGTGAACATGTCAGCCACATCGGTGCTCTTAAGAAAACAGTGGGAGTTAGGTCAAGAGGTGAATTGAGCAAGTCTAGTAGAAATGCTTCTTGATTAAAATTTAATTCTTAAATGTTTTTGTTTTATTAATTTTTTTTTCTTTTTGATTTCACATGCAAATTATGGAATAATGATCGCTCATTGCTCTAGTGGGTACCTTGCATTTTGTCATTTTATCAGGACATGTTGCATAAATGTGGTCTAGGTGTTGACGACAGTCTTGTTTTTCTTGTTGCTTGTTTGACTAGCTGTCGGAGATTGTATAAGGTAATTATATCTTTCCATGGTTTATTAGATTTTAATGCATTTATTATGAAGTCCACAAGAAGTATAATTTCTGCTACATTTTTGAATACTTTTCATCATGACGGTCAGGTTTTCATACTAAGCATTACCAGTGCTAGGGTTGTGATAGAGATCTGATTTTGTAGCCTAACTTCTGAAAATATGCATTTTAGATTGTTAGTCTCTAAGTCTAGTCTACGGTGAATATTCAGTGAATTGCTGACATAGACAGCGATACCCATCTCTTGTTTCCTATAGGCAACTCTTCTAATAACTAAAACAGTTAATATGGATGCCATTATCTGCAGTGTTGTCATTTTATCTACTTTCTCTAAGGCTAAACATCTGAAAATTTTGACTAAGAATAAGACACAGTTCAGGCAGGTTTTCCCAGAAGATGGTGTATGTTCTGATGTCCTTGAATTTGCCCAGTTTTATGGAGCCAGTGTTCATATGTTGCACATTATATAATTGCAGTGTAACAATACAATATCAGTTCTCTTAACACCAATCAATCAATCAGGTGCCGTCTCCACAGTGAAGGTTGGCTGCAATGGATCTCCAACAAGCCCTGTCTCTTGCCCTTGATGTACACTCACTCATACTGCTGTTCGTCCATCTCTTGATGTTATCCTCCCATTTGTCTGTCTCTTGCTCGCCTACCTTGAACCTTTCCCTCTAGGATGATCTTTACAATATTGTTTTGTCTTTTAATGTGACCAAAATAGTTCACTTGTCTCTTTCTTATTTCACCTAGCAACTCTCTTTTCATTCCCAATTTCCTCAGTACCTCTGTATTTGATAGCTTTTGTTTCCTTGAAGTACATCCTAATCTTCTGTATATCCACATCTCCAAAGAATTGATACGATTTTCCAGTTGTTTGTTCATTGTCCATGTCTCTGTGACATACAGTAAGGTTGAGAATACATAACATTTGACAATTCTCATTTTCAATATATTGCTTATTTCTCTTGATGTCAGTAACTTTTGCATGTTGTTGAAAATGTTTTTGGCCATCCCTATTCTTTTCTTGACTTCTGTTTCACTTCTGCCATCACGTTATTACTTGTCCAAGATATAAGAAATTTTTAACTTGTTCCAATTTCACCCTGTTCACTGTGATATTCATTGTTAGCTGATTATTTTCTTTGCTGAATATCATGGTTTTTGTCTTGTTCAAATTAATATTGAATCCAAATTCTGCACTCCTTCTGTTTACTTGCTCCACTAGATCTTGCAACTCCTGCTGACTCTCTGCTAGCAACACTGTGTTGTCAGCATATCTCAGATTGTTTATTATTCTACCATTGATGATCAGTCCTGGTAATTCTACAATTTCTTTAAAAATGGTTTCTGTACATAAGTTGAAAAGGCTAGGCGACAGCACACATCCTTGTCTTACTACTCTCTTGATCTCTATCTGGGGTGAGCAGATGTTGTCATATCTTACTGTTGCTTCTTGCTCCCAGTATAAGTTTCTAATAAGTCTGATATCCTTTCCATCTAGTCCTATGTTTTGAAGAGCTGCAATGTTGCACTCTGTCGAAAGCTTTTTTGTAATCTATAAAATATGCATAAATATTTTTCTGAACTTCTTTATATTTTTCAGTCAGCGTCTTTACAAATTATGGCCTCTCGAGTACCACTGTTTTTACGGAAATATTTTATTTGAATTCTTGCCTGTATTATCTTCAAGAGTAACTTAGTTACGTGATTCATTAGGCTAATAGTTCTGTAATCTTCACAATCAACAGCTTTTTATTTCTTGGGTAGTGTGATAAAAACAGATGTTTTCCCTGGGAATGTACCCATAGTTATGAATGTCATTGCATATTTCTGTGAAAGTATCAATTCCAAAAGTAGATAATGATTTTAACATTTCTTCAGTTATGTTGTCTGGACCTGCAGCTTTTCCCTGCTTTATCTGTTAAATGGCTTTCTCCACTTCAGACTATAATATGTTTGGATTGGCGATTTGTCACCTCTGTTGTCCCAAAACAGGTCTTCTGTGTATTCAGTCCATCTTTTTATTATATCTTTCTTATCAACAATAATGTTTCCATCCTTACCCCAATACAGCAATTTCCTGTTAAATGTTTTTCCTTGTTTGTAAGTTTTCTTATATTTGCATGTATTTCCTTGGTTCTGTGTTTTATTTCAAGATCCTCTATTTCTTTGCATTTTAACTGAATCCATATTTCCTTAGCAGTTCTACGCATATTTTTTTATTTCTTTGTCTATTACTGAATATTCTGGAGTGTTTTTTGCTTTCTTCCTTTGTATCATTTTGTTAATAATTTCCCCAGTCATCCATACTTGATTTTTTTTTTGTATTCTTTCACTGGTAACATGGCATTAGCTTTCTATACTAGTTTTGAAACATTCCCATTTTGTATTAATTTTGTCCTCTGGATTCTCCCGTCAATATTGTTCCATGCTTTCAACTATTAGTCTGTCATTTTTTCCACGATGGCCAGCCATGTTTTCCTTCGTATGCCTCATGTGTGCCTCACACTTTGCTGTTTGGCTTTGCAAGCTGTTGATCTATTTAATTCCATTCTTCCGCCTTGTTCACCGTCCCAGTCTTCGTGTACTAGGGATGGTCATCTCCCTTAGTAGGATATTACTCCCACTTCACTTATGTAGTTTAGCCAGTCAGCCAAGACTGTTGCCCGTGGTGTGACCGCCGCCATACACAAGCGGTATTCGTGGAGCCATACTTGAGCTAGGTAAAGAGGTGGGAACCAAATAGGATCCTGGACTATCCATACAGATATGGCTGCCACTCACTGTGAGGGTGTGTAGTGATTTAGGACTGTTAACTAGTATACTGTCCATTGTAAGAATGACTGAGCCGGTATGGCTGTCTCAGTTACGGTGGGCATATTGAAAGCTGTTTAGTTTTGACACAGTTCATCAGGCAAAATATGCGTTCAAGTTGGGCAAAATAGTGAGGTTGGTCATAAAATCTGATAAAATGTCATATTTTTCAAGCCATCTTTTTTGCTTCCTAATTGGTACCAATACTGTGGAGTGTTCTCTGAAGCAGTTGGTAAACTTGCAGCATTCACACAATAGCTTCTTTACTTCTTAACACCAGAGTATTTTAAGTGTTGGTAGTGTTGTCCACGGGCGTTTCCCTGCTAAAAAGAGTAGGAAACATGTCTTTATAGCTATCCCCCAACTTTAAGGAGGTGGGATTATGTTGTCATCTATTTCTATGTAGTGGCATGCATCCTATAGGGATGGAGGCAGATTGGGCATCAGGCATGGGCAATCTTGTGGTGGCTGACTTATATTGTTTGGTGTGATAATCTGATGATATAGAGACAGATGTTCTACACGCTCCTGTGTTGGATGTAGTGTCCTGTCTGGATACATTATATTCTTAGTGAGCAGACTAAAACACAAAATGAACGTGTGGGTTCGATCCTTTTTCATAATCTTTTGTGTGTGTGTGTGTGTGGTGTAGCCGACTGTAACCTAAAGAACTTTGTGTTAATGATGAAAGATAATTGTTGTGATGGCAAAAGTTCCCCAAAGTCTTGTTGTTTGTGTCCGCCAGGCCACGCTGAGAACCTCAGTAGGGTTGTATTATAGATGAAAAAAATTCAGAGGATTTAGGAAATATGTGACGCAATGAATTTAGTAATATCCCCAGCTGATAAGCTGTGATTTGTTTGTTATTCATCTTGTCATTTATGCCAGTATGTACAGTGGTTTTTCTTGATGTGGTTGTTTTTTGGTAGTCTACGTACCTTTTTTTTCTAGTCTGTCTGCTCCTACACCTGGTAGTGGAATACTGCATCATTCTCTGATGTGGTCATTATGTCACCGTACACACCTGTCATTAGAGAGTCGCCAATAATTAAGTTTGTGCGCTCACATCCTGTTGTTTACATCTGTTGCTTGAGAGCATGTCTTGTGTGTGGCTTTTGCTCCTAATGACTTCCGTTCAGCAGTTCATGGGATGTTTCTTTTGGTGTGTACACTGAATTGTTGATGGGCTCCCCCCTTTCTGACTGCTCCAGCGAGGCATCAAACCTATTGATAATTTTGACATCGATGGGGTAAATGTTATCTGTACCTTCAACTTTGTCAAGTTCATTTGCTTGTACTTCTAGTCATTTCACACCTGAAGATGGATGAACAGTAATGGGACTGTAAGTTTGGGCTGCCATGTCAATAACTGATGCATGCTACAGAGATTCTGTAGCATGTTCAACTTTGTCGTGTTTATTTGCTTGTACTTTTCACTGTTTAACACCCGAAGATGGATGAACAATAATGCGGCTGACAGTTTGCGTACCTGTGTCAGTAACTGAGGCAAGTTTTAGATATTCATTAGCTCGTCTCAGTAATACACTCTCTTCTCTTAGGAGCATTATTTCAGCTTTGAGCACATTTTGATCACCATTGATCTAATCGTTTCTTTCAGTATAAGAGGCGACTATCGCAATAAGTGTATTTAAATTTATCTCTATATCTTCAGTGCTACTCTGACAATCACATGTTGGGATGTTGATGGCAAAGGCGTTCTCTAGGTTTGCCAGAGTGGTGGTACTTTGGTTAAATTGAACCTCAATATCTTTGGCCCTCACCTTTGGATTCTTAATAGTTAAAAAAACTGGTCGACTGGTAGCTATTGAAGTGTCATTACATGCATTTCCTTGTAGTGATTTAGGACTGTTAACTAGTATACTGTCCATTGTGAGAATGACTGAGCAGGTATGGCTATCTCAGTTAAGGTGGGAATATTAAAAGCTGTTTAGTTTTGACACAGTTCATCAGGCAAAATATGCGTTCAAGTGAGGTAAAATAGTGAGGTTGGTCATAAAATCTGATAAAATGTCATATTTTTCAAGCCATTTTTTTTTGCTTCCTAATTGGTACCAATACTGTGGAGTGTTCTCTGAAGCAGTTGGTAAACTTGGAGCATTCACATGATAGCTTCTCCACTTCTTCTTCTCTGATCCTTCTGTCAGAAAAAGAAAACTCATATCAGGAGGCCTTTATGAAAGCTCTCGTGCAGTCCATACCATCTTGTGCACCATGCAGCTTTGTCTTCATTGTGGTTGGAACAGGCCAGATTGCGTCTCTGTTGTCAGCATACAGTTGACAGTGTTGGAGCACATGCTCAGCATTTTCAGGTGCCACGCTGCAGGGACATGTCTCCGTGTTTCCTTTACCGAAAAATAGAACATATGTTGACGAAGTCTATTGTGCCCAGTCCTTAGTCTAAATATAATACACTGCCCCTCTCTAAAGAGGCGATGAAGCGAGTCTTGGGAAGAGAATCTGGTGTGTGTATCCAGCCACCTTTCTTGGATACTAGATTGTATTAATGTTTTCGGCTCTTGGTGGGTTAAGTCACTTTTTGGTTGTACCATGTCACTGCCACTTCTGGCCAATCTGTCCGCTATTTCATTGCCTTCCAAGCCACAGTGACCTGGAATCCACTGCAGTACAGATTGTTCTACTGAAGAGCCTAAATGAATCAGCTGTTGCATCAACTACAAACTTGACTAACAGCTTATTTTGTAGTTCCATCGGGGGGGGGGGGGGGGGGGGGGGGGGGGGGGGGGGGGGTAGAAGGCATCAAATGAAGGCCTGTCATATTCAGAATAGAAATCAGGATCGGTTGGTGGTCACTACCTGCCACTTGGCTAAGCACCATTTTGCGTAAATTGCTTGCCTAGTCTAATGTAGCAAATGGTAAGTCTAGGCGGCTGGAGGAAAGCCATCTTCTGGAGAGAAAAAGATGGGGAGTCATCTGGTTTGTTGATTAGCTGGAGTCTGGCATATGTCTGCCAGTCCTCCACCTCTTCCCCTCTCTGGTTGAGTTGTGCATATCCCCAGCTTGGAGAGCAGCTGTTAAAATCTCCTAGAACGATGCAGTTGTTATTTGGGATTCTCATGTTGTATAACGAGAGTTCTTTGTTTGGAGGGCAGTAGCAATTGTATAATACAAATTCCTTGCCTGCAATGTTAAGCCTGACACCCATGATCTCAGACTCCTGCTCTGTGTTCACTGTAAGACTAGCTGCTGGAATGCCTTTCTTTACTAGGATGAGGACTCCTTCTTTGGGACTTTTTTTGTGTCTTGTCTGAAGCACAGGAAGCTTCTAATGCAGAATCTGTGCTTATCTGACAGGTGCGTCTTCTGTATACAGGCAATGTCAGTATTCCCTTTATTTAGTAAGATGTTTTGTGAGTGCAGCTTTTTGGTTGCAGACTCCCTCTGCATTCCATTGTAGAATGGAGTGCACACATCTTCTTCGTTCATCTTGTCCCTCTGATAGATATGTTTTCTGGGCTTTTTTTCTAGATTTGCGAGTAGTGACGTTGTACAGTTGCCACTTTTAAGGTAGGGCTCACCGTGATATGGTTTCACTGAAGTGTTAAAGATTATACACTAGTCTTTATTCCTGCTAGGGTTTTCTGACATTCAAGAAAGTATGCGGGACATCATGTTTGTGGGAAAATATTCTCTCAAACTATCTGTGTCTTTCGACCTGGCGTCTCCGTCTTCAACTTTCTTTTCTTTCAGGATGTGCTTCCTTAGCCCGTAACTAACAAAAGCCTGACCACCGGGCAGTGGTAGTTTATTTCAGAGTATCTTTCTCAAAGGTGGAAGGCTGTCCCCAGCTATCGAGTCCCACCTACCCGGAGAAAATATCTAATTAAATTATGAACAGCATCCTGTGTTAGTGTGGCAGCGCTTCACCAGTCCGGTTGTATGCAGTCCGGTTGTACGCCCACAGAACAATTCCTGTCTAAAATGCCATAAATCCTTGAGGCCAGGTGAAACACAATCGGGTCTGTTTGTGCCCTGTTGGCAAAAGAAGCATCCAATGCAGAAAACCTATGATAATACACTATTTTGCACATTTAAAACAAATTTTGATCTATAAGTCACACTAAAACTATTTCATTTCTCAACTGATCATCTAATTCATGTAAACTCTGTTCATATATGAGTGAAGGAAAATGAACTGCAAGTGGGATAATTGATGTCAGAGAGATAGTTTGATTACAGGATATTTTATGACCCAGTACTTTAAACTTTGCAATCAAGCTGTCCTCACTGAAAGTAAATCTTTTCTTGAACTGATTACAAAGTTTAATAAGGAATTTCAAGCAATCATTTCAAAATGTTTTTTCCTTGTATTTATAAAATGGTTCATTTGTGAAATGTTGCCTGATGGTTTTTATCCTAGGTATATATCCTTTAGATTCTTATGATTGCTCAGAATGTTTGGATCAATTTCTTCCAGTTGAGCTGTATGTAGAATTTCATCTTTATTGAAACCACTTAATATATTTTTTATTCAGATGTGACCACTGAATACAAAAGATGCAGTCTAAATTGCTCAGACTGAAAATCTGTGATTGGAAAGGATTATAATCAGAGCACTCTGGACAGATCCATAGGTGCTCCGATCTCCTCAAAAGCTCCACAAGTGTAAAACGACTGATGACGCGTGTTCTGGGTTGGTTAATAAAACGTCGTGTCCCCTTAGTGAAATGTTCATTTCTTGCAGCTCCAGGCTGCACCCTATGTCCATCAGTCTAGACAGGGATACGGAGTCATGTCCTTTGGCGTGCTCCTAGGCACACTTTAGGGCAAAATATTTCCCAGGTTGTGTCCTTGGCTTGCTGGGCAACTGCTTTGAAGGTTGCTGTTGTGGTCTGTAAGGTGTGTGTGCATTCCCGCAGTAGGTCTGGAGTCAGTGGATTTCAGTGCTTTCTGCCAGATCTTTACAGCATGTCTTTTTTAAGTACCCATGCTGGCTCAATCTCATCATTCTACCACAATGGTTGGTGCAGCTGTTTTTTTGTTGTTGTGTGGCCTACATGGTGTTGGCTTTTGAATTTTCTAAGCTTGCTTATGATATCATTTTCCAATGTGTATTTAAAAGGGTTTGAACTGATCCTATGATGTATGCTGACACCCTTTTTTAAAAGAATAACACAGGGACACAACGAACAGCACTACTGCCCTAGGGCAAGAGGCAGACCGAGAGTACGATGGATAGACAATATATCAGAGATCCTGAGGCAACACGGACTAACAACAACACGTGCAACACACCTGGCCCAGGATAGAAAACTGCGACTCCCCACTTCTCTGTGAGGCAATTGTGGACAAGACAAGAACAGAGGGACAGTGGTCGTTGCCATGATTATCTAGTACATACCAACTACAGTTTGACTAAGTGCAGGTGAAACTAAAGCACAGTCTTCTTCTTCTGGTTGACAGGCCATCCTGGTGATTCTTCCACCGTTTAGGCAGATTAGGTCCATTTCCACCATGTCTGTTGCCCCATTGGTAACTTAGCGTTGAAATCACCATAGAAAACTATATTCTCTTCTGTTTGCATTATTTCTTGAAGGCACATCCACTTTTCTCTACTTACTTAACCTTTACGTACATAGACGTTAACCAGCTTGAAAGACCGTGTTGCACATATTGTAACAGCTTGTAACTGGATTACGGCATTTTGCCGTTTAGACATGTCAACTTCATGGGCTTCGATATTGTCTCTGACTAGAATAGCCTGTCCCCGGTGTAGCTTATTCTGAAACGTATGAAATCCTGTGAGTTTCAGTGTATTGTCACCTAGGAATGTTTCTTGCAGAGAAACCACATCAGCACTATATAATAATTTGTCCAGGATTGGTTGTTTTGTTTGACACTGGCACAATTCCAGTAAAGAATTTGAACATTCTTTTGACCTATCCTTTCCGATTTCAGTAGTGATTTTCTGGTTCCAGCACGTTTTACTTTCTGATTATTTTTGCGGCACAATGAATGTTTTCTGGGCCTCCTCCTTTTAATGTGTACATCATTTTTATGTATCTGTGGAGCAAGTAAAGAGGAACTCAAACGCGCGTACTTCATCGCGTAAGCTAGAATTCTGGACCTACATTTTCACATGCGGCTGGCCACAGAGGTCATCGATGTTGTTGCTAAGGCCGCCATGACGTCTATCCGCAGCGCACACATCGAACCCACATTAAAACCCCAGCGCATAATCACCACACAGGCTTGGAACAAATATTTTGCAGTGTAATGCATTTCTGCGCTGCCTTTGAGTCGATATTTCAGTATGGTCCAAGTGAAATACGCCCGATAAAAAGGGAAGTCGTGGCTCATGAGCACAAACACAACAACATGCCGTATTACTGGAAAATGGAAGTCCACTGAAATTCTGTATTTAACATTATCACTTTCTGTAGTATATACTGAAGGAACAGTAAAATGGGTCTTGTACCGCAATCACTTAAAGTTCGGGGGATCTTGTTTGCTCCATCAATTTTGTCCGTTTTTGATTCACTTTGAGAATATTAAAGTAAGGCAAGATATTGGTTCAGTATAGCTGAAATAACATTCTTTCTGGATAGTCATCTTGTCTGTGATAGTTTGGGGATTTTATGGCGAGGAGCATTAGCTGCTTCTTGAAAAAAGGTGAGGTCACGCTGTCTTTTGCGGGACTGGATGGTGATGACTGGTCTCTTTGAGGGCTTTCGGCTTCCAGAATGTCGGAAATGCTGGTAGCATCTGTAGTTTCCCACAGGCTAGGCTCCGGTACTATCTCGAGTAGGGCTGATCGATTTGTGAGTGAGCTCAGCCTGGCTCTGGTTGTTATTGAAATATAACTATAACAGATAAAAACATTTAAAAACTTTGTCATTCTCTTGAGAGACGATCACACACACATATAATTGTATGCATAATTCCATGTCGGAATAATGTATTTCTTGAAATAATAAATGGATGAAGTCGCTTGAACACATCCGTCGGCCAGGAGAGAGAACGAGAGATTAATCTAAAACTAGACGTGTGGCAAGGTCACATGGGGCATTGTCATTGAACTGTTTCCTACACTACAGGCAATGGCTTGCATGCAACTCTCATGACTGTCTATCAACACACAGCAACATGAACACCCTCAGAGAATACACATTGGACCCAGGCCTCTTATGCAAGCACCCTGTTAGCGCACACAGCACTGCAAGCCTTGGCATCATTGCTAAATTTTAGTATGAACTTTTCTTCCTTTGTAAACTGCAAGAAGAGTGTTGCTACAGTTTTGTTCTTGTTTACTTCAAGGCCCCATTCACTAGCCCAGTTTATGACATTGTTCAGGCTTTTCTGGAGTTTTCTTATGGCAGGTCTAGTGGACTCATAGATGTACCACACCACTGGCTCAACTGTGTGAAGAGAATGGGATACATGTCTGGGTAGAGCTTGTGGTAGGTTGTTTATGTAGATCAGAAACAGGACTGGAGACAGTACGCTGCCCTGCGGTACTTCTGCTGTCAACCTGAACTTGACTTTAGAGCGGGCTGGACAGCGGTGACATTTGGGTCTGAAGACTCGCGCAAGAGCATGGCGAGTTTTACTTTGCCGATTTTAACCTCTTCGGTTATTGATTTGAACGGGAGTACCAGCTTAGCCTGTTAACAATACAGAGCCACGTCAGTCAGACAAGGCGGTGCTCCCAACCATTTCCTTATGGCTGTGTCGATTTTGGGCTCCATCGTCTCCACTGCAGTCATCATCACTTCATAGACTAGCAACGGCCAGAGGAGCTTTGGAATCAACATAACTTGGAGACACCAGACCTTGAACTTTCCTATCAGCCTGCTGCGCTCGCTGGCCTGTAGCCAGTGACTCGTGTATTCGCCGGACCTTCGCTCTATCAGATAACTTGGAATCGTAAATGCGACTAAGGCACTAGAACTGTGGGGATTCGATTCCTTGCCACCGTAAAACTGGTCGCCGCTACCTTACCTTTTAGGATTGACAGACTCCTCGACTTCTGCGGTTTGAATTGCATACCGCTCCATTGGACCACCTCATCCAATCTTTTCAGAATCGTGCAAGCAGATTCCTCACTGCCTGTGATTATAGTCTTGTCATTAATAAATGCACCTTGTGGCAGCATCCAGTGATCCCCAATCTGAAGGCCCTGTCCGTAGCTGGCCGCCCTGTCTAACATGACCTGCATGGCCATAACGAACAGTATTGGCAAGATCGTACACCCCTTAGCTATCCCAACTTAGAGCTCAGTCCATCTCCTAGTAAACGTCAAGGTAGAGAAGCGCAAAGCGAACTTAGAGAAATATTGCTCGATCATTATGTTGATCTTTGTCGGTACATGGAACATGCGAAGCGCCTGCCACAGTAGCTTATGGGGAACTGCCCCATAGGCGCTGGCAAGGTCCAACCATATTACGTGCAACTGAGTTCTCTCATGCTTGGCTCTCTGAATAGACACCCAAATCATGGTCGCGTGGTCAAGGCACCCAGGGACGCCCGGGATTCCATCTTTCCGAACACTAGTATCGATGTACTTGTTTGCCATCAGATGCTGTGTGAGCCGGATATTTTGCCCTTAACGTTCAACAGTGAAATAAGCCTGAATTGGGAAAGACTCTTCGAGTCTTGCTCTTTGGAAATGTAGACCCCGTTGCCACTCTGGACATATGTGATTTCGGCTCCACGCTTGTCTTAACAAGCGGTGAAGCATTCGTAGGACTTTCGGACAACGCTTGTCCAGGACTTACGGGACACCATTCAGACCTGGGACCTAATATAAAAGTAAGATAGAGAATCTCTGTGTTGGTTATAAGTAAAGATAGAGGCTCCCCGTGTTCTAAAACCTTCATTGATGCCTCCTTGGGATTGCTGTGTGTTGAGTACTTGTAAAAAAGTTTCTTTATTTAATATATTGTGGTGTTTGCTGAGCTCTTTGGTGCTGGTTTTGTCGTATTTACTGAAACAGTGGTATGTTTTACTACAGAGCGATATCAGCCCGTCCCCCTCATACTCTAACTTAAACAACCCCAGGGCTCTCTTCTCGTATTTTTGTGTCTTACAACAATCCTGACAGCCTACGGGGACACTATCTTCACCTGAAATAAAAAGGGGTCAGAACAGACTTCTGAAGGGAACCAATGGTCATTTCTTCCAAATATTGGGCTCTAAGGTTAGGCCTAACAACTTCTGAAAGACTGTCCTATTGAGCGCTGAATAAAGAGAATCCATATCCAGCTCACCCAACTGAAAATCTGATCCGTCTATGTACTTTTCTAGAAAATCATAATAAAAGGCTAACACGCACAACTTGGCGTACTGGTAAACAAAGAACCCTATCTGAAGCGGCAAATTCCATACAATTGTATTTTTTCAACAACTCTACCTCGAAAAGGTTTTCTGAAAGTTATGTCATCTGTTTAAAGAGAGGGTCATTTATCTTTTTTGGAACAGTCTTGTCGAGGCAGTAGGACACATTAGAATGTTTGGCTTTGTTGGTCAATGTCTTGCTGTACGCTGAGTTACCTAAAAATTTCAGGGTTTCACCCTTTATACTATACGAAGGGTCACTATCCGCCTGTCGTCTAGCGTCAGAAACAGTCTTCCCAAACGTCTCAAAGCAGGCTACTGGCTGGTACTCTACAATTTGATACATATTGATCACCACTAGTCCTTTGATAGTGGTGTCGCTAGCATAATTTTAGTACCGGTATAATTCCCCACTAAGGTTCATCGGGGACTCGTCAGCAGCTTATGCTCGACAGCGTTTTTGTGCATGAAGGGACCTATATCGTCTCTAGTCACGTTAGTGTTTTTGAAGACCGGGGTAATTTCTTTAAAATAGGGCTTTAGGTTGTCGGGAACAGAAATGTCACATTCAACAAGACCGAAGAAAGAACCGTCAAGAACAGTAGCTATAATTTTTTTTATTTTGTGATAGCACCGTGTTTCCAAGAGGAAGTGAGACGAGGAAAAGTAGCATGCAAGAATTTAGCGATAGGGGCAGACTTTTTCATTTTTCCCCACTCACATTTCCACTACTGGAACTCCCACTTCCTCCCTCAAATATTTAGTTATTTCTTGTCTTTTCTCATACAACACACTCAAAAGCTTTTTTTTAACAGGATTTGTGTCCAACCCTTCAGTAAGGCGACATTTGTGGTGGCCATGAAACAGACAGCCATGAAAAAAACATTTGCCATGGATTAAAAAAAAAAAAAAAAAGTGGCTGTGCCTAGCATCCATTTTGACCTGAAGCATTATCTGAGGGTTAAAAATGGTCACCCCAGCAGTACCCTCACTATTAGCTGGGGAAGGGACTTAGGACATTACATCCACCAGCAGGCGTCGCCCCTACAACGACCTGACTACCTTCGTTAACAACTGTTCACCCAACAGCCATGCAGTTCTTTGGCACGAAGCCTGTAAGTGTTTCGCTGAATGATCTCCTTTTTTTTTTGTTGACATGGACATTTTCTATGTCTTCTCCCTCATGACACAAACGAGGCTTTGGGATGTTTGCATGTTTTTTCGAAGGGGGTTAGAAATTTGTTCGTTGGACCTGGCTTTATTATTTCTGAACCATACTTGGCTTCGCTGGGGCTGAATTTTCTAGACTAGGGCTCGTTGTGCTGGTTTTTGGTTTTTCTGTGGAGGTTGTTTAGTTGGACATTGATAGGTCCAGTGTGAGTCCTCTTCACAAATGGTACAGGTGGTCCGTCGACCACTCATAGTGATCATCAGGCAGTGGAGGTTTTCCCCCTCCCCAATCATCTCCATTTCTACGTAACGTAAGAGGTGGTTTGTTGGGTTGCACAGCAGTAACCACCTGTCAGTGCTATTCTTTAGTTTGTAGACTTCTGCATTAGCATCTCTAGAAAAATCTGCAGCAATTTTCTGCACTTCTACCTGCTTTGCTGAAGTCGGCATCCAGTGAATTAAATCCTTCGTTTTCTGTTTCCCCAAGTGCTCAATATCAATGGAAACTTTAGGGTCTTGCAGCTCATGTCTCATCCCGTGCAGACGTTCATAATGAGCTGGTTTCGCTTCTGATGTCAGGGTAGCATACAATATTTTGTGGTCTTGAAAGCGGTAGATGGATGAGATACCATACCGATAACCCCGCACGGCCCCATCAACAAACTGGCCACCAACATGTGATTCACACGACCTATTTGTGGTCTCGACACAGTAATTGCCAACCTATCCGTGCTATGGATCAATCCACCCTCAAATGTTTTACCTGCATTAATCTTAATGCATTTAACAATATTTTCGCTTGCCATGTTCTTCACTTACTTTGTAAATCACTGAGAAATTTGAAAAGTAAAACCACAAATTGTTATTCACAGTCAGAAAAGAAAATAATATCCTCAGGAATGATGTTATTAGGTTTCTAGATATTTTTTGTTTGATGTTTGTTTCCTTATTAATACAAAGTCTGGTTTATATTTGTATATCATGTGTGTGATGTGTTTTAGTTTTGTTGTTATTCCAAATATATTGACACTTAAAATATGAATATCATCATCCATTTTTCAAAATAAATAATTTTTTTAAAGGGAGGGGCGAATTCAGTAAGTTAAGAATAAAATAACAAATAAAGTAATTTTGGTTGATGATATATCACAAATCAAGTGATCCCAATATGTTAATAATATTTCACAAATCAAGTGATCCTTGAAAACACATATCAAAAAGTTATATGAAAAAAGATTAAAAAACGTTTTCCGGGAATGAAAGGGCGGAATCAGATAAAGTCTCGGATAAACTATCCTCTGACTCCGTGTTTTTAACCTCGTCCTCCATTGCACTTGTGTTGACTTCGCTCTCAGTATAAGTTTTGAATTGTTCTTCGTTAACACAAGCTTTATCTAGGGATCGAGGTGTATCGGAGGATTGTGTGGAGCAGAAGTTGCCAACCACATTATCTTCCTCCTCAGCAGTGAAGGTTGGAGGTTTTTTCCGAGCATTTTATGGAGCAGAACTTGCTGCACTCTGTGTCTTCTTTCTTGGCATTGGAGTGTGTCTGGAATTTTCGCGGAGCAGAAGCTCCCAGTGTCTTTCTCTTCAGCCTTGTCTTTTGTGATTGGTTGTGGTACTTGGTGTTGGTAAAAATAAAAACTAAATTTGCGCTTCTTTCAACCGGCTCCTAGTTTTAGCAGTGGTTATATCGAAGGCTGTGTTTAGATGTTTGGAATTCGTTTTCCAATTAGCGTCAAGTTTCTTTTGCAGCGTTTATATTACGCCTGAGGTTGCTGTTGCTTTCAGAGTGTAGGAAGGGATCCCGGTCTGCCCTAAAAAGGGCAGACCATAGCCTGGGATGGCCTGGATCGGGTATGGGTGGTAGTCAATTTGGCGGTGGACATCATGCCTGGCTGGTTGCGAGCTGTGAGGTTTCTCCGGGTTGGTGGGCGAGCTTGCTCATCTGTCATGGCGGCTTGTGCGGTATTTATTGGTAGCTGGTTTCTAATGTGTCTTCTTTAGTATTGGGAGTTCTTCCGTCTACCTCGCTTGCCTTGGGGTGTTTGCTTCCAGTGGGTCTGCTCGTTTGTTGTGGTCTTTTTAAATCTCCAGTATGTGTTTCTCATTTCTTCGTCAATCTCCTCTATTTTGTAAGGTTCTACTCGGGCCCATGCCTCTGCCAGTTGTTCTTGTATGATTTTGTCTGCTTCCATCTTTTTGTCAAGTTGACGTCTTTCCTCTTTGGTGGCCTCGAGGAGGGTCATCAGCACCTTGAGGCTGTGCTCCTCACTATGGGCTTCTGTTTCCTGGTCTGTGCCTTTGAAGGGTTCAGTCAGCTGCGCCTGATGTTTTACTGTTTTTGCTTCAGTGGCTGTGCCTTTATCAGCCTTCTGTGGTAACTTGTCTGTGTGGGTGCTTTTGTCAGCCCTGCTGACACTTAGTTTCTTTGTTGCTATGCTGACTGCAGCCCTTTCTTTCTGTAAAAGGTTGCGCTCTGTTCTGGTAGCCATCTCAGCCGCGACTGCTTCTGCTTTAGCCTGCACAAGTCGGATGACCTCTCTGTGTGCGTCCTCTCTCGCTTCTTTCAGCACTGCCATCTCTCTGCTTCTCTCCTCTCTCTCCTCCTGTCTGCGTCTTTCATCTGCTATCTGGGCTGCTACCAAACTTGCAATTAGAGTGCTGACGCTACGCTATCTTTTGTTGCTGTGGCTTTTTTCTGGTTTTCGCTTAGCTGCGCAGTGTACTCTTTCCTGTCGTCTTTCAGGGTTTTAATTTCTCCTAGAAACGGAGATTAAATCGTGCGTCTCTGCTTTCTCGGCGGCGGCGGTAACTTTCACCTTCTGCAGTTCTGCCTTCAGTTCGGTTATCGCGTGCATCAATTCAGGGTCTCTGATGGTAATCTCCTTCTTCTCTGGTGTTCTGTTTTTGGCTGGGCGAGTGGGTTGGCTTTCTGTGGTGCTCAGTCTGGGTGCCTCGTACCTCTGCTGGTGTCTGGGTCCGGCATTAGTCATCGCCATCTTCATCTGCTTGAGGTACGGACAACCCAGGTACCTCGCGCTGTGATCCCTTCCACAGTTTGAGCATCGTCTGCTTGGGTTGGGTTTTGTGAAGTCAGGGTCCTCCTTGGCCAGGGGGCACTCCTTGAATTTGTGCGGCTTGGAACAGTAGCGACATGCTGGGCTGCTGTGGCAAGTTGCGGCTGTGTGCCACGCCTTATTACAGCGTGAGCACTGTACAACTTCTGCAATGTGGGCTCCCGGTCGCTGCTGCTGCCTGAGTGGTCGGGTGTTGGTGGGTCTCGCGCCACGAGGGATGACTTCTGAGTGTGATGCTGCCTCGACCGGGGCTACATCGGAGGCTGGCGGTGTCTGGGTAGGTGAGGCTGGCGTCTCGATAGGGACGTCAGTCAGTGCTGGTATCACCTGCACCGTAAGGGCTGGTGCGACGTCAGGTGCTACCTCCTTGTTGGCCGGTGTAGATCTGGTATCTCAGCGCTGGCTCTGGCTCTGGCTAGGTTTCTGCTGGCAGTTTTTACCTCGGCCACCTCCCATCTTGTCAGTGTGGGTAGATCAGGTACTTGGCAAAAGCTTTCAACTGACAGGTCGGCAAAGCTTGTTAAGTATCCTAAAAAGGACACCAAGCGTGCTCCCCAGTCAGTATCCAACAATCATTTCAACAATGGTGTGTATTTGGGCTGCTAATAACCCAAACGCAGACGACCCCGATAGCTTAGTCGAGACAACCTCAGCCGAATATCAAGCGAGTAGTTGTCCAGTATCTAGCTATCGAGAATCAGGCAACAAATGGGTAGTTAGCGGGCGACGAGTCGAGACACAAGTGGCTTATCAGACGGTTGAGCAAGCAATGAATGTATGATGATGTCAGTTGATGTGGATTGGTTGTTTGGTGGTATTGTCATTTTATACCTTCTCCCGGTCATCGGGTGTGCTGTGGATTCTTTCCCTTTTCTTTGGCATTTCTGTCATGGAAAATGTTTTGCTGGGTTTCTCTTCTATCTCATGGGTTTTGTTTGTTGGATGTGTCCCAGGGTGATTTCCCCGATGGGTGGTGTAAGGCTTAAAGGTATGAAAGAGTAGTTTAGGTAGATATAAGAGAAAATGAGGAACCGTTAAAGATCATAAAAGATAATAGTGAGAAGACAATATAGACTAAGTAGGTATGTCGTTACGCGGAGCAATTAGGTACTCTTACCCTTGGATCAATTCAAAAGAGATAGATAAGAGAAGAAGATAGGTTCTACAGAGGCCGCAGGAATGTCTGCGACCCTTGAAGTACTGTTGCACCCCAGTGTTGCTGACTCAGTGAAAAGTTCTGACTCTAACTCTATCTATGGGTTCCAAACGATTATGCTGGATAACAGGAGAGTAAAGTCACCAAACCTGATTTCTAAATAACCAAGTAAGTTTTGAATTAAACAGACAAATACTGTCTGAATAAGGAGTCCCGGTGACTGGAGCGATGTTGGTCGTTTCACGATTTGTATGTTGCTAGTATTTTTGTAAGTCTGTTTTTACAATCGTTGCCGTTTGTGCGTGTTATTGTTGTGTTGTTTTGTGAGTGCGTTTCAAAAATTTTATTCAAATTACAGAAAAAGAAATGGACAAGTAACAAAACAAAGTGAAAGGAAAAGCTTTGGGGCGGGGAAAAATGAAGAGAGGGGGGACTCCACTCATTTTTTGGGTTTGCACCAAGAGAGGGTTCCGTACTGTTTGAGTGGTCTGCTTCTTCCTTGGCATTTCCGTTGATACACTATTTGTCGTCCTATTTTCGAGGGCTTTGCCAGTAGTAGATGACATCTAACGCAATGTACGTTGGTGTTCGCGTGTGAATATGAAGTTGATAATGCCGAACATTCTGGACATATTATGTCTTTCAGGTGAGGCTCTGTATCCTCCCATTCTGAGCCGGATGAAGTCTCCTCACTCACGGCGGCTGCTGTCGTTTCTGGGGTTTCTTAGTTCTCTCTTTTCGCAGCAGGTGAAGTTTCGTTGGAGCTGGCCTTCTGGCGGCTTCGCTTTTTGTCTTTCTTCTGCTTCTTGCCTTTGGTCTGTGTGCCTTCTTCTTCTTCTGTTGAGGACTGCGATATCACTTCCGTAGCGACTGCCGCCTCTTCCTGGGGTGGAAGAACCTCCTCCGGAATGGGTGCAGTTGCTGGTTCGGGTCGTCTCCTCCTTGTAGGGCACTTGTTTGCCCAGTGGTCATTGTGCCCGCAGTGAGGACAATTCGTCCTTCTTCCTGGCACAGTGACCCAGAGCTGGTGTTTGCCGCCGGGGAGCGCCGGATGCCTCATGTTAACATAATGAGGGATCGGTTTTGTCTCCCTCACGGAGGCATGCCATCTGTCGATGCCGTGTTTTGTTTGGTACGTTTCGGGATCTTCGTCTCCCGTGATTCCAGTGATGATTTTTTTCACGGTCGCTTCCGTGGCTGTGACTGGCATCCAATTGATGCAGATTTTTGTTCTTACTTTGTCTAGATGTTCTAGAAGAACATCTACACCCTCCACTGTTTTCCGCGCATTGTGCAGGAGATCGTAGTGAGTCCTGTGAGCTGCTTCAGTGAGGGTGAGGTACCACTCGGTGGTCTTCGAGTAGCGGTACAGCGCCGCTATCCCGTGGATAGGCACTCCGACTGGGCCTATCAGGACGCTGGTCAGCCAGGCGGTCGCCGCCCTGGAGGCTGCATCGGCACCGGACAAAGACACAATGATCGTATTACCTGTCCGGTGTATCCTTCCTCCAGGGAACGCGTCCGTCGGCACGTCCAGGTCCAGGTTGGTGACGTCTGCTGCAGGCTGCATCTCAGGTGGCTGTGGTAGAGGTTTGGTGTCCGGGGCTTGCTCCGTCGTAGGATTTGGTTATGTGCGGGGTAGTGGGGTGTGGTTACGAGACTCGTTGATCGCCTCAAAGGTAGCTCGTCCTGAAAAGGACACCGCTCTGATAAGAACAGATACTACACTTTGATCTTAGCCAAAAGGCTATTCTCTCGTCTCAAAGTTATTCTATGGCAAGGGCGCCTGTAACTTGTGAACTTTCATGTGCAGGAAAGACTCTGTGTTGTCTTCTCTAGTCTCAAAGTTATACTATTTCATGGGCGCATGTAACTTTCCAGATCAGTCTCTTCGTTTTCACTCTTCTAGTCGACCTTACGGTATGGGCACCTGTCGACCCTCTAAGCACAATCTGCCTCTCTCAGTCCTTGCGTTAGCATATATACTTTCCCTAAGTAACGCTCACCTTGGCCGTTTGTCCTACATCTTCATGCTGACTCAAAGTTCAACATCTCTTTAATTTATGCAAATTAGGCCTCTGTCTCACCCCGGTCACCGTCCTTAAGTAAACTGTTAGTTTTCTGATTCCCGCTCCCAAATCTCCAGACCTCCATTGTTCCTTTTGGGTCAATACCCTCGTGACTTCTCTAAGCTGGGCCATCTTCTCTTTGTGTTGCGGTAGGTGTACGCTGCTCTAGCAAGTTTTACTTTCTGGGAATTTTCCAAAGCCTGATTAGTTTATGCAAATTCTCAACTATCGTTCTTAGTTCAATTGTCCCTTAAAGGTCATCCTACCAGCATCTTTGTCTGTCTTTCTAGTACAATGCTGGGTGTACTTTTAACCCCAGTTTCTTCCTTCCGCGATTAATGGGTATATTAACCTACAACAGTTCATGTCCTGGCTTGGCCCTGCACCTACGCCTAAAGTCCATGCCCTCAAGGTTGCTATATTTTATACTACGCAGCGACCTTCTTATCCTCAAGCGACTCTATACCTCCTTATTCCTCTGTGTGTTTCTTTCCTTCTTGTAATAAACGTGACTGTAATCAGTACTGTCACAGATGTCTTGTTTTCTGCCTGTTGAGATTTTGGTGGTGTTAGCTATGTACTTTGGTTTTCCAAAATCAGAGGGTGTTCTTCTCATTGTAAGTGTACTTGTTGGTTGTCACCTCCTTTTCTGGGCCTCTCATACATCTTGGGCCTAGCAACGCTGACACAATATAGCCATGGTTGGCCTTTTTGTACGTTTCTTTGTCCCTGTGGGTAATGACAAATGAATCCGGCATGTGAAAATTGGGATACTTATTTTTTGCAGCGTCTGTTTGGATGATTGAAATGTCTTTTTGGATGATTGAATATCTATTTGAATGATTTAAATGTGAGCTATTTCAGTGGATGAAATAATGCAGATTTTAGTGAAAGGTTTAACTCGCTTGTTCTTGAGATCCTTAAAGGAATCACGGTATGGTAAAGTTAAAAAAGTACTTTCAATTTAATGACACACTGATAGTTTAAATTTTACACACTGAAGTTAGTAGCACATTGTCACATCACTGTTACAATAAAGTTAATAGCATATTTTCGCTGCACTTTTATGACTCAGAGATGAAAGTTGATTTTTGGAGTAGTAAATGAACTGCACCGCACACTTGGGACCTATGGTTGCCTCCAGTGTTAAGAGGTCCGAGCCAGAGCTCTCATACAAGCCCCTTGTTTGAGCCCCAGCACTGCAATCCTCGGCCGGCGCACCCTTGCATGGTGATAGGATTCCTAATTGGACATTCCTACATCCCTTCTCAGACATCTCATTTCAGCGGTTACTAATTTTCTTGTCTGGTTTGTTGTGAGTGTCCATGTCTGGCACTTTTAGCATAGAGTGGGAATGAATATGCTTTGTATTAGTGGAGATATCCATATGTGATGAAAGGATCTTTTACCAAAACCAATTTGGCTGTTCACCAGCTGAGTGCAGTATTCCTGTGTAACAGACTGAATGCTGTCATTCCTGGAGCAAATTACCATCGGCCCATTCCTGTCTTAGGCAGAATCGCAGTAATAGGTCTTCTATTGCTAGACATTATTTTTTTCTTCTTCTGCCTTTCTAACCACCAGTGGCGAATAGGCCCTCAACCAACTCTCACCAAGTCGTTCTATCCTTTGCTATCACATGCAGCTGTCCCTGTGTCCTCCCGACCTTTTTAAGTGCACTTTCTAGCTCCCTTCTCCATGTTTTTTTTTGGGGGGGGGGTTTCCTTTATTTCTGTGCCCCTGTGGGGTCTAGTGCAAAGACATTTTAGTTATATTGTTCTTAGGTTTTCTCAGCGTGTGTCTTATCCAATGCCAGCTTCATTTCTTTACCTCTTAGTCCACTGGAACTTGTTTTGTTCACCTCCAAAGGCATTTACTATCACATTATATATTTATAATCATATGTAATGTTATAATGTTATATTATCACAATCATTGTCACTGCACACTGGGAATTCTCATGCGTGCTCAGACCTCTGATATTCAACAGCCATCTCAAGGTGTCTCTACTGAAGGCCCATTTGACAAGTTGGTGATGCCTTCTATACTGACCTCAAAGATGGCATAGACATGCTTTTTTTTTTTTTTTTTTATCGATCACCGGCTGTGAATTCCAGTGGAAGGTCCCGGTTAATCGTCCGCTTGGACTTTTGGCTTTCACCTGGACCTGATTTTTGCGTGTACAACCGTTTTTCATTTCCCTGCCTCATGGGCAGCTGTACTCCGACTTCGAAGGAAGACATGCTTTATAATTGAGTGACCCTTAGAGACCTATCAATACCCACCAGTCTGATTCGTGCAGCATTGATTGTATCAGCTCTGTCCATGTTGCATCTCACATGTATTAGTGCATTATTTTCTGTTTGCTGTGCTCATACATTACATTTTACTCTGCCGTGCGCAGGTATGTTTATTCAAAAGATATGGGGTGTGATCTCCGAATGGGTACTGATTATCTACCACTGTACTGGAAAATTTAAGTTCCACAGTTTATTTTATTTTATTTTTGTTGTTGTGGGGGGGGGGGGGGGGGGGGGGGGCACTTTTGCTGCCATGCCTACCCCGCCTTAAATGGGTACCCGGAAAAGTCAGGGGAAGTAAAGGTGGTAGGCATGATGTTGACCACATTACCCATTGAGAACCAATTTTTCTGCAAGTCTGGCCTCATATGCCCAATGTAAAGAGTCTCTTGACTGTTACAGTGGATCATTGCACTACTCTCTTGCAGCAGTATGTTAGGCTGCAAAGTTTGTAAACTGTGGCAGAACATATATGGCCAGTTCTCCTTTTGATAGCCAAATTAGTGTGGGAGAATTTCAACAGAGTTCTTGGTCAGTTTGAATTTCTATGTAATAATTTGTGTTTACTGATGATGCAGATTTAGTAGTCTCCAACTGTTAATCTCTGTCATGTCGTGGGAAAGTGCAAATGCTTATAGGCACAGGTAGTAATATGCAGGCAGGTTCATGTGCACACATTCTGGAATAAAGTGTGAGTACATTACAATGTACTGAATGTAAAATTTGCCTATAAAAACCACGGCAGCCAAAAAATGCTAGAGGTGGGTTTGCGATATCCTGTAAAGATACGCAACTAATTAACTATAACTAACATTACAATATATTTGTTTTAGCTGTGAAGACTTTTTACAGCAAAACTACATGGTATCAGTGAGACGACAAAAGAAGAAACTGGCGAGTTTTTTTTTTTTTTTTAATTATCATTTTTCAAAGTTATCTGAAGATGCGACTTAATGTGAAAATAAGAAGAGAGCTGTTAAATTGATTGCAGAACCTACTGAAACACCATCTTTATCTTTCAGTCATACACTATCAGTTCACACAGAAAGCCAACTGTTTGCTCCAGGATCTTGTTGTAGAACACCTAGTGATCTTAGCTGATCACTGCTGTGTGACTGGAAGAAACAGAGAGGATGATAACTTTTGATTCCCTTCTGGCCGGCAAGCAGCAGTCATTCCAAAGAAGCTTCTGAGCTTCCCAAGGGGTTATTGATTAATGAGGGTACTGAATCTCTACCAAGTTAATGGAAAACTTGTGTAGTGTCATTCTTCCTCCTCTTTAGCATTCTGAGTCCACAAGGTTCATTGATCCAAATATCACCTGCCTTCATTCATGTATATATGTGTTTATCTGTATGTATATGCATCTGAGTGAGTGAATGAATGTGTGAGTGGATGTGCGCATAGGCTTTTACCATCTATGCTTTTGTGTGTTGTTTCCTTGATATTCCTAATATGCATAGTGTTATATAATCATAACATGCTTTATTGATAAGCAACAATTGCTGTGTGAAAGATGAGTGTTTGGAAGGGCCAAATGTAAGACGGGCTTGCGTGCCCAGTTTGTAACCCTGTGAAAATAAAGTTTGTTTGTTCAATCTGTGAATTGCTTTCTTTTTTTTTTTCCATTTATTGACTCCTGATGTTTGTAGGACTACCTGAATATTATCTCTCCATGAGGGTCTACCTCATGGCTTACTCCCAGTTAACTCTTTTTTTGTCTGTGCAGTTTTTGTCTCAATGGACCTGGGAGCCCAAGTCATTTTTGAAAAGAACGTCTGGTACCGCCAGGACCTTAAACCACACTACCTTCCTATCCACAGTTGAGCGTCTTGTACAAGTGTTGTGTAGGTTACACTGCTTGTCTTAAATATGTATTATCAAGTGTCTTGCTGACTGGCGTTGACGACCATGCCTTTCCACAATCGGCGATCTACAGCATCATGAATCAGTTCATGGGCTGATACCCCTCCATGCCATGACAAAAAGATGGTCTTCTTGTCTTTTTCCCCATATATCTTTTCAGTGGTACCAACATGTTACAGTTCTTTTTTCTCATTGCATGAACAAACAGTGCAAATGACGACTCTCTTTCTGATGTTTATAAGTTGCCTTCAAGCCCTCACCTCTTTCTTTCCCTCTTTCTTCTTTTTTTTTTTTTTTTTTATATCCAGAAACCATGAGTTGTTAACCCTTTGGCTCGGTACTATGGATATCGAAACCCTTCGGCCTTGTTTCCATGATAAATACCGTAAATCTGGGAGAAATGTGGCTTTTCTGCCTACCCCCGGGAGTGAACAAGGACCACAAGGAGTTCGTCACCCGGTCACCGCGAAATCAGGTTTAGCCAACTACGCTAGAGAGCCGAGCCTGTGTTTCCCTCACCTAACAGAGGGATGCCAACATCAGAAGCCGCCAGCATCTGAAGCCGCCTCTTTCGTGGCGCCAACACCTAAAGCCGCCCCAGTCGGGGCGCAGGGACCCTCCAGCACCCGTCTACCAAAGCAGCAGCCTGGAGCCTACACCGGAGACATCATTCAGTGCTCACGCTGCAACAGGGCATGGCACACTGCCGCCGCGACCTGCCGCAACAGCCCATGGTGTCGCTACTGCTCTGGCCCATATGACTTTAAGGAGTACCCCCTGGCAAAAGTCGATCCAGACGTCAGGAAGCCTAACCCCAGCAGAAAGTGCTTCAATTGCTCAGAGGGACACAGCGCTAGGTACTTTGGATGCCGGTACCTGAAGAGAATTAAGAGAGTTATGACCACCGCCGTCACCAGGATCGCTTCACCAGAAGACAGAAAGAGGTACAAGGTACCCAGGATAACCCAACATCCAGTCGCTGCAGCAGAAACAACTAAGCTACAGAATGAAAGCCGAAATTAAATCATTCAGAAGAGAAAAAGCAGCATACAAAGTCAAGCGAGCTGAGGAAATAGAGGAGATGACAGGGCTGCGAAACCTAATCCAAGACTTACTCAAGACCCAGAAACGGATGGAGGCAGAAATCATGACTCAATTCAAGTCAGATATCAAGGCCGTGCTGTCATGTATCCAGACCCAAAAAGAGAAGGCAGCAGAAGAAGAGCAGAACAGCTACAAAGCAATCAGAGTAAGTCAGGAACTACTCTCGACTGAGGTGACACAACTCAAACAGGCCACCCAAAAGCTACAGACAGAAGTCACCCAGACAGGAAACACGCTCGAGGAGAAAGAGAGGGCCAAAAAGGAGGCTACCAGTGCCGGCAGCCGTCTACTCAATGCGAAAACCAAGAAGATGCTACAACCAGTGAGAAAGTCAAGAAAGCGGCAACCGATAGGGAAATCTGCGAGGTCGACCTTCAAACGATGCTTTCACAAACAAGTACACCCGCACCAGCTAGCGATGGAAGAAGGCGGTGGCTGCTATTTGATCCGCTACGACTGGGAGGAGCTCGAAAAGAAAGATGACCACAGCCCGAAGAAAGAGAGAGGTGCATAAAATGCGACAGATTCTATGATGAACTCAACGCAGCCCTTAATCAACTACGCGCGCAAAATCAAAAACAAAAGAAACATGGTACGCCCAACAGAAGAGGTAATCGCCAATTCTAAAGCCACTAAAAAGAGCCCACTAAACACGCCGCCATCTTCACGGACAGCTCACCACTCGATCGCCAGACCTGATAGCAGAAGACAGCCACGATGAAACCCCGCCCATTCCCGGTCTAGTCCGCCCCAGGCAAAAATTGCAGCACTTTTTATGGTTGCCAAATTCACCCCCCAAAAAAACGGAATACGCCCGCCAAGCCTGATCAAGCAGACATGACGCAGCAGCAAATACCCCAACACAGGCGAAAATGATCGCCACACAGAATCGAATTCAATCAGATAGCAAAGAAACCGTCTTGAATAAAGCAGGCCTTCGGGCAGCTGAAAGAGGACAAAATTTGAAATTTTTGTTTGGTTTCTCGATTACGATACGTACATCCTAATTAGCCAAAACAAAATCACATAAAACTAAAGGGATAGCTTACTGTATGTTCTTCTTCCTTAGCATTCCGAGCCCTTCAGGTTCATTGCTGCACCCGATGTCACCCGCCTCCACTCTTCTCTCTGGTTGGCCTTTTCTTTCCAGTTGCTGACACTAAGTGTTTGCAGGTCTGTCTAGACATAATCTCTGCATCGTCTTCTTGGTCTACCTCGTAGTCTACGGCCATTCAGATACCTCGTGTATACAGTTTTTCTCTCTGTCATCTGACATTATTTCATTATGCCCCAGCCATTTCAGTCTATTAGCTCTCATGATGCCGGTCGTAGTCTGGTTGTATGTTTATCTTGTCTTTCCTCTGAGCTAGACACTCTAGTCACACCAATATGCATCATTCTCTGCAGCCCATAATAATCTAATTTCTCCTCTGACATCGTTACTAGTTCTCAAAGGGCTCTGACTTATTTGTCGTGTATCAGTTCACTGCCCAGCAGTGCAGATCCAGCCAGTCTGTCTGCCTGTTTATTCCCCACCACGCCGGCATAGCCTGAAGAAAAGATCCAAAGTATGCTCACTACACGTGTCCTTCCAAGTGAAGCATGCCACTCTGCTCAAAGCAATCCTGTCTTCACCTTTCTGAGCATGCTTTCAGTCTGTTACAACTACGACATGTGTATGCATCCTGTTCTGTGGCCACGAAAAAGCTGCAGTGACCGCCTCCACTTCCGGCTACTTCCTGCTTCATAACAACTTTATTTTATGGATTTTTTTTTATTTTATAAGAACTGTCGCCGGAGCTACGGAGCTTGACATCATCTTCAGCGAGCATGTGTGTGTTCCTTATCGGCGTATATTCGAATGTTGTTGTAAACAATGAGTGACGCTATTCCCTGAAACAGAAGTGGCAATCATTTTACTGTTAGCTATATAACTAGTGCTCTAAACGTCCGGTGGTCTTGGGACAGAGTCCCTCTGTCAGCATGAACAACATGGGTGAAAGCCGAAAGGAAGCCCATGATGGGAAGAGAAAACAGGGGCGCCCAAAAACAACATGGAGACAAACAATGGAATGTGACCTGAGTGCGGCATCTTTGACATGGGAAACTGCACAGGACAGGAAAGCATGGGAAGTCCTCTCTGAAGCCTCACGTGCCACTAGGCACAACGAGAACTGATGATGATGATATAACTAGTAGAATCGACTATGAATTAGGCTGTAATGTGGGAAAAACAGTACCCCAAAAAAAGATACACTATAGCAGTATATATTGCATTAACTCCACAGACGGTGATTACGAAAATAGGAGCGGTGATATTAAAAAAAATACAGAAATTAAAAATACACCATGTATATGGTCAGCTAAAAAGAGCAACCCAGATGTTTTGAAAGAGGCGAATGCTCGAAGACAACTTGTCACAAACATCAGAAAGAGACAGTCATCATTTTTTGGTCATGTTAGGAGAAAAGGGAGAAGATTCTTGACAATCTTTTATCATAGCATGGAGGGATAACGTCACACGAACTGACGCAGTTGCAGGTCGTGGAGAGGCATGATCGCCTACACCAGTTGGCAAGGTACTTGATGATGATATGTGCAATGTTGTTCTGTTTAATTGTTTTGTTCAAATCTTCTGTTCATATGCCTCCTTTGAGCTGCATAGACCCCGCCTGCACACCCCACCCCACCCCAACCTGACTTTGAGAAATAGAAGGGGAAAAAGACAAACATGAGTTCGATCAAACTGAAGAAAAAAAAAAAGATTTATGTTTAAGAAAGGTGGCTTTAGATAAATGGGAGATCTGTTGTCCAAATTATTGTTAGCATTTATATTAAAATCAACAACACATCCCATAACAGAAAGGACTGGGATTTGTGATCCCCACTGTCTGCTCCACTCTAGGCACCAGAGCAAAAATCAAGCACCCCTCATTATTTGACTATTTATTTGGGGACGGGGAGGGGGGGATACAAAAATAAAAAGTACATAGTATATTGTAAATATATATATATATATATATTGTTGTGTGCTAAATGAGTTACCACTAGTCAGCACACTACCAGGTGTCTAGCAGGTACCCTTCCGCTTTCTCTCTTAGAAACAGAACTCGACGAGGATGACACCGTCATACATTTTATTTAACAGGATACATGACACAAATGCAGAGACGTAGTTATTGATCACAGTTGACATTCGCGATCGTCCATTTGTCCTCACTCGCTCTCTCTACCCTTTCAATCTGTAGTGGCCTCTCCTTGACTACTACAGCTCCAAGGACTACAGCGTCCCACACTCTGGATGCGCCGTACAGCTGAACAGGACGAATTCTCCCATTCCCTGGACCTTGATATTATTTCAGCATATAACACGGCTGACTGGAGACGGACTTTCCTGGCCGTACTCCGAAAACACACAGCCGTCGTCAGCTTGTTTCAGGGCTCCGATGACCGACAGGTCTTCTACCATAAGTCCGCTCTAGCACACAGCTCTCGTCGGCACCACTTCCCCCTGTTCTGTTTCAGTAGTGGTCCCCTACGTTTCACTACGTCGCCACCCAGAACAGGTACTACTGGAGCCTTCCGTCCCCTGGACTTACTTTGCCAGCGGGACCATATCTTCGTTCAGTACCGCAACCTCGACACTCACTCAGACCTAAATGCCTGATAGTCGTACGGTATTCTTGTCTGTTAGACTCGCGAGAGATATCACGGACCCTGACTTGGTCTCTGACTCTCGATTTCTCTCTCTCTCTTCTCGCTTCTCTCTCGACTGCTTCTCGATTGCCTCTCAGCCCTCTAATGTATCCCCCTCAAATCCGTGTAGGTGGATGATGATTACACGAGAAGCACGCTTGTATGGGCGTTCTCGTGACTCATGATCCCGTGGGTGTTCTCGGGACTCACGCTCATGTGGGCGTTCTCGAGGATCACACTTATGTGGATGACTGATGTTACCTGAGAATCACGCTGTCACTTAATTCACACTTTCTCTATCTCGTTAGCCATGCTTTCAACCCCTACACAGTAACACACGCGTCCACTTTCTCTCGTGCGTGCACGCCTTGTTCATGAATAGACATTCTCACTTGTCTTTTCTCAACACTCGGACCATGTTGACACTATTCCCCCCGTGAACTCACAGAAAGTACTGGCATACCACTGTCCCTTCACACAATATCACACTTTACCCAAATCAGCGCGCAACATACATACATACATATATAATATATATATATATATATATATATATATATATATATATATATATATATATATATATATATGTTTTCCCTTTAATGAATGTATAGTAATGTATGTGTTATTCCTCTTTATTGTAATATTTTTAAAAATGTAAACTGTGTGAGTGTATGTGCGATGACCCCCCCCCCCCCCCCACCCCCAGCTTTGATAAATAACCCATCATAAAAGTGCAAAACGAACATAGCAACCAGAATTCTCTCTCTCCATCTCTCACCATCTCTCTCTCTCTCTCTCTCTCTCTCTCTCTCTCTCTCTCTCTCTCTCTGTGTGTGTGTGTGCGTCTCTCTCTCTCTCTCTCTCTCTCTCTCTCTCTCTCTCTCTCTCTCTCTCTCTCTTTCTCTCTCATGGACTTCATGTTTGCAAGTTTGAGGCCTGTCCCGCCAGGCAAGTGCTGTCATGTAGGTCTTTCTTGGACTTTGCTCAGCCACTCCTCCTCTTCTCATCTACTCTACGAACCCTGCAAAACTGTTGAAGATGTTGGTACATTTTATTAAATGTTCACGCCATTACATTTTTAATCTTGTCTCTCTTGTTAAAAGAGGTTCATAGTTACCAATGTGGTCCAATTGCGGTGTTGGGAGTTACGAAATGCGTGAGCTGTCGCGTCTGTGCTGCTGTGTCCATTTTTTTTTTCTTCTGGGGGGGGGGGGGGGGGGGGGGGGGGGGGGGGGGATCTTTTTAGTTCATTAGGTATAGTGTCCTCATCCTTTTCTTTTGATGTGCATGACTTGTTAGGATTGCATATCCAGAGTTCGGTCTTTGTAATTAAAAAAAAAAAACAATTATCAAGTTTAGAATTTTTGTTTCTCAGACCGGAATTGCAATTGGAACTTTGTAATATCGTCAGAGTCCGGTATCCTCTGGAATTGGTCACCTTCTATTTGCCTCACGACTTTGACCTTCTTATATTGTGAGTCCCCGATCAGTATTGTACTGAAGCAACCCTACTTGTGGCATCGTGAAAGGAAGCAGCTGCTGTTCTGTAGGAGCTACTTTGATGGCGTTGTAGTGGGGAGGGACTGCTGTTCTGAAGCAACCCCTCTCATCGCATTGTGTTGGGAAGTAGCTGCTGCTCTGAATCAGCGCTTTTTCGTTGCCTCGTGAGAGAAAGGGGCTGCTGTTCTGAAGCAGCTTATTTGTTGACCATGTAGTTGGGAGGGGGTTCTGTTCTAAAGCAACCCCTTTCGAGGCATCGTGATGGGAAGGGGTTGCTGCTCTGAAGTAGCCCTTCCCGTAGCTTAGTGAAAGGAAGGGGCTGCTTTTCTGAAACAGCTCCTTTGTTGAAGGGAGGGGCTGCTGTTCGAAAGCAGCCCCTCCAGAGACTTCGTGGTGGGGCTGCTGCTCTGAAGCAATCCCTCTCGTGGCGGGAAGGGGCTACTGCTCTAAAACAACTCCTTTCGTGGCATAATGATGGGAAGGGGCTACTGCTCTAAAACAACTCCTTTCGTGGCATAATGATGGGAAGGGGCTACTGCTCTAAAACAACTCCTTTCGTGGCATAATGATGGGAAGGGGCTGCTGCTCTAAAACAACCCCTTTCGTGGCATAATGATGGAAAGGGGCTGCTGCTGTGAAGCAGTCCCTCCCGAGACTTCTTGGTGGGGAGTGGTTGCTGCTGTGTAGCAGCCCATCTCGAGACTTCTTGGTGGGGAGTGGTTGCTGCTGTGTAGCAGCCCATCTCGAGACTTCTTGGTGGGGAGTGGTTGCTGCTGTGTAGCAGCCCATCTCGAGACTTCTTGGTGGGGAGTGGTTGCTGCTGTGTAGCAGCCCATCTCGAGACTTCTTGGTGGGGAGTGGTTGCTGCTGTGTAGCAGCCCATCTCGAGACTTCTTGGTGGGGAGTGGTTGCTGCTGTGTAGCAGCCCATCTCGAGACTTCTTAGTGGGGAGTGGTTGCTGCTGTGTAGCAGCCCATCTCGAGACTTTTTGGTGGGGAGTGGTTGCTGCTCTGAAGCAACCCTCTAATGACATAGTGGTGGGAAGGGGCTGCTGCTCCGAAGCAGGGCTTCTCGTGGCTTCGTGAAATGTATGGGCTGCTGTTCTGAGTAGGCCCTTTAGTGGCTTTGTAGTGGGGAGGGGCTGCTGTTCTGAAGCAGCCCCTCTCATGGAATAATGGTGGGAAGTAGTTGCTGCTCTGAAGTGGAGACATCGAGACATGGTGGAGGGATTGCTGTTCTGAAGCAACCCCCCATCGAGACATCGTGGAAGGACTGCTGTTCTGAAGCAACCCCCCATCGAGACATCGTGGGGGGACTGCTGTTCTGAAGCAGCCCCCCCCCCCCCCCCCCCCCCCCAAATCGAGACATCGTGGAGGGACTGCTGTTCTGAAGCAGCCTCCCATCGAGACATCGTGGAGGGACTGCTGTTCTGAAGCCACCCCCCCCCCCCCCCCCCCCATCGAGACATCGTGGAGGGACTGCTGTTCTGAAGCAAAACACCCCCCCCCCCCATCGAGACATCGTGGAGGGACTGCTGTTCTGAAGCAACCCCCCATCAAGACATCGTGGAGAGACTGCTGTTCTGAAGCTTCCCACCCCCCCCCCCCCCCATCGAGGGACTGCTGTTCTGAAGCAGCAGCCCCCCCCCCCTCCCCCCACATCGAGACATCTTGGAGGGACTGCTGTTCTGAAGCAACCCCTTTCATGGCATTGTGTTGGGAAGTAGCTGCTGCTCTGAATCAGCGCTTTTTCGTTGCCTCGTGAGAGAAAGGGGCTGCTGTTCTGAAGCAGCCTATTTGTTGACCATGTAGTTGGGAGGGGGTTCTGTTCTAAAGCAACCCCTTTCGAGGCATCGTGGTGGGAAGGGGTTGCTGCTCTGAAGTAGCCCTTCCCGTGGCTTAGTGAAAGGAAGGGGCTGCTTTTCTGAAACAGCTTCTTTGTTGAAGGGAGGGGCTGCTGTTCTAAAGCAGCCTCTCAAGAGACTTCGTGGTGGGGAGGGGCTGCTGCTCTGAAGCAATCCCTCTCGTGGCGGAAAGGGGCTGCTGCTCTAAAACAACCCCTTTCGTGGCATAATGATGGGAAGGGGCTGCTGCTGTGAAGCAGCCTCTCCCGAGACTTCTTGGTGGGGAGTGGTTGCTGCTGTGTAGCAGCCCATCTCGAGACTTCTTGGTGGGGAGTGGTTGCTGCTGTGTAGCAGCCCATCTCGAGACTTCTTGGTGGGGAGTGGTTGCTGCTGTGTAGCAGCCCATCTCGAGACTTCTTGGTGGGGAGTGGTTGCTGCTGTGTAGCAGCCCATCTCGAGACTTCTTGGTGGGGAGTGGTTGCTGCTGTGTAGCAGCCCATCTCGAGACTTCTTGATGGGGAGTGGTTGCTGCTCTGAAGCAACCCTCTAATGACATCGTGGTGGGAAGGGGCTGCTGCTCTGAAGCAGTGCTTCTCGTGGCTTCGTGAAATGTATGGGCTGCTGTTCTGAGTAGGCCCTTTAGTGGCTTTGTAGTGGGGAGGGGCTGCTGTTCTGAAGCAGCCCCCCATCGAGACATCGTGGAGGGACTGCTGTTCTGGAGCAACGCCTCATCGAGACATCGTGAAGGGAGTGCTGTTCTGAAGCAACTTCCCATCAAGACATCGTGGAGGGAGTGCTGTTTTGAAGCAGCACCCCATCGAGACATCGCCCCCCCCCCCCCCCCCCCCCCCCCCCCCCCCCACCCCCCCCCCCCCACCCCCCCCCCCATGGACGGACTGCTGTTCTGAAGCAGCCCCCCCCCCCCCCCCCCATTGAGACATCGTGGAGGGACTGCTGTTCTGAAGCAACCCCCCATCGAGACATCGTGGAGGGAGTGCTGTTTTGAAGCAGCCCCCCATCGAGACATCGTGGAGGGACTGCTGTTCTGAAGCAACCCCCATCGAGACATCTTGGAGGGACTACTGTTCTGAAGCAACCCCCCCCCCCCTCCCCAATCCAGACACCATGGAGGGACTGCTGTTCTGAAGCAACCCCCCCCCCCCCCCCAATCGAGACATCGTGGAGGGACTGCTGTTCTGAAGCAACCCCCCCCCCCCTCGAGACATCTTGGAGGGACTGCTGTTCTCAAGCAGCCCCTCTTGTTACATAGTCTTGGAAAGGAGCTGCTGTGATGAAGCTCCACAATTGGATGACTTTGTAGTGAAGAGGGGCTGCTCCTTTACGTACCTGTTTGATTCTCATCCTTGAGATTTTATTCCTTCATGATGCAAATCTGCGTAATTTTTTTTTTTTTTAGTTATCCCATCTCGGGGACTCCAAGATTTCCTATGGCCACCAACACATCGCCCACCATAACTTCATTGACCAACTTGTACTTTGGTGTGGTCATCAACACACCACCGGCGTTTAAAACTCTCTTTTTTTCCTTTCTCTCTTTTTCATATCACTCTTTCTCCCGTTTAGACTCTTTTTTCCTTTCTCTCTTTTTTCATATCACTTTTTTTCCCGTTTAGACTCTTTTTCCTCTCTCTCTCTTTTCATATCACTCTTTCTCCCGTTTAGACTGTTTTTTTCCCTTTTCATATCACTATTTTTCCCGTTCAGACTCTCTTTTTCCTTTCTCTCTCTTTTCATATCACTCTTTCTCCCGTTTAGACTCTTTTTTCCTTTCTGTCTCTTTTTATATCACGCTTTCTCCCGTTTAGACTCTCTTTTTCCTTTCTCTCTCTTTTCATATCACTCTTTCTCCCGTTTAGACTCTCTTTTTACCTTTCTCTCTCTTTTCATATCACTTTTTTCCCCGTTTAGACTCTCTTTTTCCTTTCTCTCTCTTTTCATATCACTCTTTCTCCCGTTTAGACTTTTTTTTTTTTTCTTTCTGTCTCTTTTCATATCACTCTTTTTCCCGTTTAGACTCTCTTTTTCCTTTCTCTCTCTTTTCATATCACTCTTTCTCCCGTTTAGACTATCTTTTTTCCTTTCTCTCTCTTTTCATATCACTCTTTCTCCCGTTTAGACTCTTTTTTCCTTTCTCTCTCTTTTCATATCACTTTTTCTCCCGTTTAGACTCTCTTTTTCCTTTCTCTCTTTTTTCATATCACTCTTTCTCCCGTTTAGACTCTCTTTTTCCTTTCTCTCTCTTTTCATATCACTCTTTCTCCCGGTTAGACTCTATTTTTCCTTTCTCTCTCTTTTCCCTCTTTCTTTCACATATTTATATTTTCTGTTACCCAATTTCATTAGGTGATTACTTTGTATATAACCAATAAAAGTGAAAGGTTTGGTGGCCTTTAAAAGGACCGTTTGCAGAAAACAAATGCCTGTTGGCATTTACCGGCAACAGCAAAAAAACCTCCTGAAGAAATTTTTCTTTTTTCTTCGGTCTCTTGGCGTCCTCCTCCGTCTCGATAGCCAGTTGAAACATGAACGGCTGTTTATCTCTTCAGGATAAGACCTTTCGCTGCTTAAACTTCCACTGTCTTCAAACGGATAGTTAAAGTAGTGGTTAAGAAAGGCCAGAGCAATTGCAGCTTGCTGAGATGGTCGGCCGCTCGGAATATCGAAAGTTTCCGGCCGTGAAAAGAGGTGAACTGGCGAGAAGATCTCGTTGTTCCAGTCCCGTCTCAAGAGACAGGCTTTTAAAACCTGTTCTCCAGGAGAGTCGGAAGTCAGGCCGTCATCTACGACCGGAAGCATGTCCCCGGGCGAAGTCTGTCTGTGTGTCGTGTCTGTGTGTTGTGTCTGTCTGTGTGTGTGTCTGCGTGTGTGTGTCGTGTCTGTGTGTCAAGTCTGTGTGTCGTGTTTGTGTGTCTGTCTGTGTGTCAAGTCTGTGTGGTGTGTCGTGTCTGTCTGTGTGTGTATATATGTGTGTCTGTCTGTGTGTCGTGTCTGTCTGTGTGTGTGTCTGCGTGTGTGTGTCAAGTCTGTGTGTCGTGTTTGTGTGTCTGTCTGTGTGTCAAGTTTGTGTGTTGTGTCTGTGTGTCGTATCTGTGTGTCGAGTCTGTGTGTCGTGTCTGTCTGTGTGTCATGTCTGTGTGTCGAGTCTGTGTGTCGTGTCTGTGTGTGTGTGTCTGTCGTGTGTGTGTGTGTGCGCGTGCGTTCGCGCGTGTGTGTGTGTATCTCGCGTGTCTCGTGTGGAGCAGACATTGTGAGATCGTGACACACACCTCACCTCCTTCACGTATGCCGCCTCCCCCAGACTAATAGGCAACTCTGCATAAATAATTACTTTTTTTTACTAACCAAGATCAGTAACACTTTGAATTTTCACCCCAGTATCAGACCCACCATATTTCTTCCTCTTCAGTCAATTTCTTGGACCTTTCAGTTTCTATCAACCCTCGTGGTCTCATTACATCGGTCTACTATAAACCGACCGACTCTCATGCCTTTCTACACTATGACTCCTCTCATCCTCGGTCTTGTAAGGACGCCATTCCTTTCTCTCAACTCTTGCGTCTTAGACGATTATGCCAGGATGATGATGACTTTCACAGTAGGGCCCACGAAATGATGGATTTCTTCCGATCACGTGGATATCCTGAGTCTGTCTTAGAATCTGCCTTCCGCCGCTCCCAGAGCATCAGTCGGGTGGATGCTTTCATCCCCAGGCCTAAACAGCAGAACCTTAGACCCATACTTTCCTTAACTTACCACCCTCATAACATTGCTATCAAGAACATCCTATTCCGTCATATGTCTATCCTCCGAGCAGACCCAGTAACCAACGCTGTGTTTTCAGAGACACCTCTACTGGCATATAAGCGGGACCGCAACCTTAGAGATTTACTGGTACAAACTCATCCGGGCACTAAGGCTTGCCTTGGATCTCAGTGCAACACCTGCCCATACGTACTAAATACTTCAGATGTGACTTTTCCTAAAGGCACTTTTAGCATCAAAGAGGAATTCTCCTGCACTAGTAGGAACGTCATCTATGCTATCATCTGCAAACGGTGCAACATCAAGTACATCGGGGAAACCGGTCTTCGCTTAGCCGACAGGTTTCGCCAGCACCTTCATGACATCACTAACCAAACAGCCAGGGCAGTTTCCATTCATTTCAACAGCGATGACCATCGTGGGACCGCTGACATTCAGGTCACGGCCATCAGATCCTGCTCATCTGACGATCGACATCGGAAAACTTTGGAAAACCGACTTATATATTTGATGGGTAACCTCTCACCAATAGGCCTTAACACCCAACATAGCTTTGTATAAATTACCAGTGTCCCGGTTACGCACCCTTATCCCCCTCCCTGCCTCCCTCCCACCAACCACTCCCTCCCCACTACACCCACGCCCATCCCACGTTAGTTTCTGACTGTCATGATATTCCAGTTACAAAGCATGAGGGTTATCCCCTAGGTCTCGATAGATTATGTTGCTGGTTGCTTGACACTGCATAATATACTTGGATACTAGTCTCTCTCTCTCTCTCTCTCTCTCTCTCTCTCTCTCTCTCTCTCTCTCTCTCTCTCTTTCTCCCTCTCTCTCTCTCTCTCTCTCTCTCTCTCTCTCTCTAGGTATATACCAAGTTTTCTCTGGTCTTCCCTCTCCTTACTCTTCTCCCCTTCCTCTCCCCCTTTCTGTTTTGTTTCTCCCCTACCTTTTCCCCCTTCTCTCTCTCTCTCTCTCTCTCTCTCTCTCTCTCTCTCTCTCTCGTTCTCTATCTTCTTCTCTTTTCTCCCCCCTATTCATTCAAACTTTAATTCATCCATTCATTTTTCCTCGTTACATATGGATGCACTGTCCTAATGTGGAACAATTTCGTGATAGTGTTGGAACGCACTCCTCCTATACAGTGTACATGTCTCGTTTTGACTACCGAGATGGTAAGTATGTGTACACACTGGGGGTATGCAGTTCTGACGACAGATATTGTGTATAACAATCATCCTTACTGTCTCTGTGTGACATCTGACAGTCAGATAGAAGCATTGCATCACAAGACCCCTGTTCACGCGATGTCAGATTAACATACATTCAGACCCATCCATCCATACATCCTTCCATCTACCCATCCATCCTCTCGTCCACCCATATATCATATCATTCATTCATCCCAATCCACTCAGCCTATTAATCGATTTGTCCATTCATTCATCGCTCCCCACGTTTCTTTGCACACATACCAGATGTACAATCCATCACTAGTCTCTGATACCTACACAGCAGGTATCTCAGGAAACACGATGTTGTTGCGCGTGGGCTCGATTGATACTTTGTATAACAATCATCCTTATTGTCTTTACTTGCTTGATGACAGTAAGAGAGAAGCATCACAGTATGAGACCCTTGTTTTTACCTGTTTAAATCACCGGCTCTGTAGCGTAGTTGGCTAAACCGGATTGCGCGGTGAGCGGGTGACGAACTCCTCGTGGTCCGGGTTCACTCCCGGGGGTAGGCATAAAAGCCACATTTCTCCCAGTTTTACGGTATTTAAAATGGAATCAAGGCCGAAGGTTGCGATATCCATAATACCTTACGGTTAACAAGATAGAGAATGAGATGAGGTAACCCTAAGGGTTGGCAGCTCATGGCTTCGGGATACTAAAACATAGCAACAAACCTGTTTAAATATATCAGCATACATATAGGCAGATCCATCCATTTACCATTGCATCTATCTACGAACGTAACCATCGTCCCGCCCATTCATCCACCCACACCATTTATCCCATTATCCACTCAATGCTATTTTTCACCGCTTCCTTCCATTCTGGCTGTTACCAGCTTTGCACTTGGGCTCGACTAATACTTTGTATAAAAATCACCCTTACTGACTCTATTTGATAGCTGACAGTAAGAGAGAAGCACTGTGTTACTTCTCATGTTTTTACCTCATCTCATATTTGGTCGATCCATCCATCCATCTACCATTCCATTCATCCACTAATACAGTCATCCATCATTCCATCCATTCATCTACCCACCCATCCATTCATCTATCATTCCATTCATCCACTAATACAGTCATCCATCATTCCATCCATTCATCTACCTACCCATCTATCCAAGACACACTCACCCATTCACTCCACCATCCACACATGCCGTTTTCCCATCTATCCCTTCATCGCTCCTTTACATTCAGTCGGGCTCGACTGATTACTTTTGTATAACAAGCATCCTTACTGTCTCTATTTGATAGCTGACAGTAAGAGAGAAGCATCTTATCACGAGACCCCTATTTTTACGTTCACCAGCTGTAAACTCTGGCGGAAGGTTCTGGTTGCTCGTCCACTACTGAACTGCAGTCCTGCTCCAGAACCTGAGTGTTGCGTGTGCATCAGTTTTACAGATCTCATTCTCTTGAATACAGACTGTTGGTTCCTTGCCTCTCCGGCAGATGCACTCCGACTTCAAAGGAAGCTTCCCAATTAGTCGACTCTTACGACATGCTTTTGGGGAGGCAGTGGGTCTATTCTTGTTTTCCCCACAATGGGACCCCGGAACCCACACGGGGGGACCCGATTCTATATATTAGCAATTCCATTCATCCACCAATATAGCCATCCTTTACCCATCCACTCATCTACCCGCCCATCTATATCACCACCTAACTCGCCCACTCACCTCACCATCCACCCTAGCTATTTTTCCATGGCTCCCTTACATTCTTTTTTTTTAAAAAGTTCTGCGCTCGGTTCGACTGATACTTTGTATAACAATCACCCTTACTGTCTCTATTTTATAGCTGACAGTAAGTGAGAAGTATCGTGTATTGAGACCCTTGTCTTTAGCTGATTTCATATATATCAGCCGATCCATCCATCCACGAGTATAGCCATCATTACGTCTATTTGTCTACCCGTGCATCAATTGCGCTACCAACTCATCCATTCACCCCACCATCCACGATCTAATCTATCTATCTGTCTACCTACCTACCTACCTACCTTCCTGCCTACCTACCTACCTACCTATCTATCTATCTATCTATCTATCTATCTATCTATCTATCTATCTATCTATCTATCTATCTATCTATCTATCTATCTATCTATCTATCTATCTCTATCTATCTATCTATCTATCTATCTATCTATCTATCTATCTATCTATCTATCTATCTATCTATCTATCTATCTATCTATCTATCTATCTATCTATCTATCTATCTATCTATCTATCTATCTATCTATCTATCTATCTATCTATCTATCTATCTATCTATCTATCTATCTATCTATCTATCTATCTATCTATCTATCTATCTATCTATCTATCTATCTATCTATCTATCTATCTATCTATCTATCTATCTATCTATCTATCTATCTATCTATCTATCTATCTATCTATCTATCTATCTATCTATCTATCTATCTATCTATCTATCTATCTATCTATCTTTCTATCTATCTATCTATCTATCTATCTATCTATCTATCTATCTATCTATCTATCTATCTATCTATCTATCTATCTATCTATCTATCTATCTATCTATCTATCTATCCATCCATCTATGTCTGTCTGTCTGCTGATATTTGTTTGCAAGCACAGGCACCACTTTTATTCCATGCGGATGGACTAATGTCATCCCCATAACCCCTCCCTCCCTCCTTAGACACTCAGTGTACGCTGTTGGCGTCTAATCCGCCCCTTTTTTGCCTCCACCAGCGCGTTGGAGATATATAGGCTGACCCTATTTCATTGTACGAAGTTTTTTCGTCAGGGACACAGATGAGTATCATTTATTCTATACATTAGAGTCCTATGTAGTCACTTCATAGTTAAAGCATATTTGTGTATGTGTATTGTGTTGTCCTTTATGTGCTGATGAAGGCTAATCGCCGCAACGTCCTTTGTTTGTTTATTGTAATCGATTTTGTAAAGCTAACATAAACTGTTGTTTCTTACCAACTTTTTCTCTTCCCTATAATTTTCTTCTCCTTTTTAAACACTTTGTACTAGACTTATCGAGAAACAGCAGATCATTTGGTTTAGCCATGTCGTTAGAATACCAGCACAGGCACTTCATCTCAGATGATCTGCTACAGGAGCAAGAGGAGGGTCGCGAAAAATATGAACTGACAAAATTAAAGACATTCTACGCCTCAATGTCATGACAATAGCTAGTGACAGCCAGCCTACACTGGATCGCAAATGATTCCTCCCCACGTCGCTTAACGGTAAAAGTAGTTTATGGTGGTGATGACGACGGTCAGTAACATGACCCTGTTAAACAATTGATAGTTTGTCGGCGACACCGAGTCCCCGACTAGTCAGACAATATGCGACATGCATTACGCCAGACTGAATGATAATCACAAGAACCACGAGCAAAACTAGGCTGTGTCGTCAGAATGTGATCTACGCAGTGGTCCAACAGAAGAGGAAGGTTTAATCTGTGATCCAAGACATACCTACTCTACATGGGTGACAGCCACTGGCTATATCTAAAAAGGTTATGACGAGCGAGTGTGTAAGTCGACGAATGCGATGATCAGCAAGTATGTTAGTCGACGAATGCGATGATCAAGGGGTGTGTTAGTCGACAAATGTGATGATCAAGGAGTGTGTTAGTCAACAAATGTGATGATCAACTTGTGTGTTAGTCGACAAATGTGATGATCAAGCAGTGTGTAAGCAGACTAATGTGCTGATCAAGGAGTGTGTAAGCAGACGAATATGATGATCAATGAGTGTGTAAGCAGACGAATGTGATGATCAAGCAGTGTGTTAGTCGATGAATGTATTAGCTAAGGGAGTGAAGTGGAAGGGACGTGACGACAGCATTGAAGAGTGACTGTAAGTATTACATGTTTAGCCCATGTGGCTCTCCTGTCAACTACGGCCGGTAGACAACAGTAGACGGCCGGTTAGTCGGAGTTCTGTCCCTTGGCTACAGTGCAATTACTGAGTGGAAAAGGAGGAAACAAAACAATTGACACAATTACTGTGTGTTGGCGATAGACAGCGTGCAGTGACCTGCTGTCATCATAAGGTGAGGGTTTGGGTTAGGGGTAGGGTTTGGGTTGGGTTTAGGGTTAGCGTTAGTGTTAGGGTTTGAGTTAGCGTTACGGTTAGTGTCGCTGCATCTCGTCTTCGCAGAAACTCAACGTAGCAACCAAAACCTTAACCCAAACCGTAAACCTAACCCAAACCCTACCCCTAACCCAAACCCTAACCGTATGATGACAGTAGGGGGACCGAACTCCGACTAACCGGCCGTCAACTGTTGTCTACCGGTCGTAGTTTACAGGAGAGCCCATGTTTGTTTATTGTATGACTGTGTCCGGTGTCAAACTTTGATAATTGGAGAAGGGAAGAAAAAAAAGGGGGGGGGGAGGGGTAAACTAAGAACATGTAGAAAGAGCGGTTAGAGAAGAGCTGCGAACAAAAACATAGGAGGGTGCACAGAGAGAATGCACTAAGAGATTGCATGAATAGATTGCAATAACTACTGAAACAATCTGTCTGTAACCTCTTCATGTCCTTGTTGACGCATAAGAGATTCACGTGGGCTCTGCCTTATTGCCGGGCTACTGATTTTCTGCCCGTGGTATCCCTTGTTTGTTCACACTCCTTCATTTAAATATTTACTGTAGTGGAATAACACCAACTACATTCATTGAGAAACGAAGACTGAAATATTCGTTCACGTAACGGGACTGAAGCCAAGCATACCCTAACCGAGAGCCTCAGAAATAAGAACAGAAAGACAGACAGATAGGGGGAAAAAAATTGGAAAATGTGACATGTGCAGAGGAAAAGAGACCTCAACAAATATGCAAGAATCCACCACCACCCCCCCCCCACACCCCCCCCCCTCTTCCTCATTTGTGTGTGTGTGTGGTTCGGATTAACTTCACTATCGGCAGCACAGCTGGACAACAATCGTGCCAGCTGATGGATGTGTGCCACTGAGGACTGAGACAGTTTTTGCAAGTCACCCAGTCCGTCCACGCCATTGGCCTGCAGAGAACGTGGACGATACAGTTTCAGGAAAGGTTGTGAGGTTTTGAACAACAGATCAACATCATAACACGGGTAGTAACCCATAACCCATATTTGATTCAGCCAGGCTTCTTTAGCCACTATGCATTAATTCACTATATATATATATATATATATATATATATATATATATATATATATATATATATATATATATATATATATATATATATATATATATATATATATATATATATATTTGTATAAATAACCACTGGAAAAAATCACATATGTTACTTCAGAAGAAGCCGAATACCAGGGAAGCTAGATTTTTCAGCATGTTGGGCTCAAAAATATAAAGTGCGAGAAAACAAGACATGCCGAGTAGGGTTTAAAATAGAGGTAATCACACATCATAGTATGCGTTGCTTGTGGCCAGAAAGGTTAATGTTATATATATATATATATATATATATATATATATATATATATATATATATATATATATATATATATAATGTATGATCTTAGTCGTCAGAGTTAAGACAAAGACCGTTAAGTAGAAGTATGGCAGCTGTCAGATAAGAGTTAATGCTAAAACAAAGACCTTTTAGGACAAGTACAGCCCCAGTCAGATAAAGAGTTAAAGGAACCAACTGCCCCATCGGCAAACCGTACCCAGGGGCAGCCATTTTGAATACTAATTACTTATTCCTGGTTCTAGTTCTAGCTTCGTGCAAATAACAGAAACGGTACGTAATGTTTACTTGGATAACTATTTCATTTGTGTGCAATAAACATATAATTCCAACTCTCACGCACGCCAAATACGAATCCAGTATTTAGGGTTTGATGCGTGCGTAGCAGCTTCTGAAGCTTAAAAGTTCCGGAGCGGTCTCCCGGTCTGTAATTTTAGTGAGATCGCTTTTGTCTGCTGGTTCCCCAAGACCGTGCAATAAAAGAAATGATGGCACAGCATTGACAAATTTTAGCTCTTTCTGATATAATAATACCCTTGCTGGTCATTACAGTAAGTTATATATATTCGGAGAGAAAAAAATTTCGTTGTTTGCATATTGAATTGAGTTGTATGACTTACGGGGGAGTAAAGTAATTTCAGTAAATTTAATGTTTTGACTTTAAATGAAACAATTTATATTTATAAGGAAGGAATTTCTACCTCCTTCTATTCGGTCTCTGCTTCTGGCTAAAAATGGCAGTCAGTGATGATAATTTTTGTACCAAATTGAGGAATTCAGTGAAGGATGCCTGTTTGCTCCATTTCACAATTGAATTTTACATTACCCCTAACCAGCCTTGGAGAAGCCAAACTAGCTACACTCTGCTCCAGTATTTGATTTTGATAGTTGACATGAATTCTAATTATCCACTAGTGACCCCAGGAATGGGCTCATATGCCGAAGTCGCTGATTGTAGGCTACTGGTGACTGACCCCAGGAATGGGCTCATATGCCGAAGTCGTTGATTGTGAACTACTGGTGACCCCAGGAATGGGCTCATATGCCGAAGTCGTTGATTGTGAACTACTGGTGACCCCAGGAATGGGCTCATATGCCGAAGTCGTTGATTGTAGGCTACTGGTGACCCCAGGAATGGGCCCATATGACGAAGGGGCTATCCTCCAAATAACGGGCACAAAAGATGGCGGCCGCAAAAACACCTAACAGGGCCTCAGTCACGTGTCAATTGCGCACTTCCGGCGACTTAATTTGCGGTTTTCCGGCAACTACCGCCACCGCTGAGAGTATCCCCATGCTACTCACGCGGTGTGGATTGGGGCTAAACTAGATGGCTGGGACTCACGAGCAGCAGCTTCCGCATCTCCTGCAGCTTTGCTCGTGAGTCCTAGCCATGAGGGATACTCTCGGCCATGGCAGTAGTCGCCGGAAAACCGCCAACTAGGTCGCCGGAAGTGCGCAGTTGACACGTGACTGAGGCCCTGTTTTTGGCCACCATATTTTGTGCCCGTTATTCGGAGGATAGCCGCCGAAGGTGTTTGTGTGTAGTGGACACGTGAAGTCAAGACGAATGGGCCCATATGCCTAAAGTGTTTGTACGTAGTGGACTCACGTGAAGTCAAGGCTAAGTGGTGCATTTGAGGTGACACCACCTTTGGAGTTTGCCAGTGTGTATACTTGGCAGAATTTGATAGCAGACTGACAGTATTTATCGACCACCAATTCATCCTCCTAATGTGTTCATCCCCAATAAAGAGACTGATGCACTGTTATAGAGATGATTTTTAATGTACTGGTGTTGACGTGGTTCTTCTAATGTTGGTGGTATGTAGTAGACTGGGGAACTTTTTTATAGATGGGTGAAGCCTGATCATCACCCTAGACACTTTGCCAGATATTTTTTTTTCGCGTTCACCAGCTGTACACTCTGGCGGAAAGTTCTGGTTGCTCATCCACTACTGAACTGCAGTCCTGCTCCAGAACCTAGGTGTTGCGTATGCATCAGTTTTACAGATCTCATTCTCTTGAATACAGACTGTTGGTTCCTTGCCTCACCGGCAGATGCACTCCGACTTCAAAGGAAGCTCCCCAATTAGTCGACTCTTACAGACTCAAAACAGTAAGTTCTTATATCTACTTCTCATAATCAGAATAGATTCATTTATCTTCTTCCTGAAGCATGTTATCTTAATAGTACATTGTCTTATTTACTTCTCATAACTGTAGGTTCTCTTATCTACCTCTTTTCTGTACTTCTCATAATATGTTTTCTTAACAATTTCTGATTACAATAAATTCATTTATCTTCTTCATATAGAATGCTCTCTTTTCATAATGATACATTCTCTTATCTAAAACAGAATGTTCTCTTATCTGCTTCTCATAACAGTAGAGTTCTCTTTTCTGCTTCTGATATAGTTCCTCTCATCTGTTTCTCATAATGATAGGTTCTTTTATCTACCTCCCATAAAAATATGTTCTTTTATCTCTGTCTGATAACAACGCATTCTATTTTTCTTCTCCTTTTTCGGTGTTCACCTTAGAAAGGATGGCCTGTTCCTATGTATCTTCACATTTAGTGATCCCTGGCAAACATTTCCAATTGTCACATTTAACACAACTGGTTTTTGAAGATTTATACAGAAACATTGATTGATTAAACTTTTTCCTTTTTAAAAAAATATTATAGATTTTAGTGGCAACAATCAGTGGGCCACTCGCTAGGTCTCCGCGGGCCAGATGTGGCCCGCGGGCTACCAGTTGAATAGCCCTGTTCTAATTCTTAACCCTTTAAAAATACAATTCTTTTATTCAGACTTCTCGCGTAGGTAATCTGTTCTGAGTGTGAGTTAATTTCTTTCAAGGTGTCTTCATTTAATTTTATTTATCTGCCTTATTCCCACAGATGGATTGTAAGAATTCAGGACAATCTCATGTTGTGTGAGTCATCTATGATGTCGGAGTCAGTGGTGAATGCAGGCGATGGGTATGACCCACTTCCCAGGTAAAACAAATTTGAGAAATTGTGTTTATTTTATCAGTTTGGTTAAAATCATTTGGTACAGGTGCTAACATTTATTTATTTATTTGCTGTTATGTAAAAGATTTGTATTTTGGCAATCGTTAGTCTTTAGTCGAGATTCCCGCGTTGCTGCCGGCGGGTCGTCCCAAAACTGCTCCATTCCTGTGCCAGTGGAAATGACACAAAATGTCCTTCACTGTCCCATTTGAAAACTAGTGAAAAACTTGTCAGCCCCAGAAAAATCTTGATGCTTCGCAGCGCAGATTAAAAGTGCATGAGGCAGCTGTCAGACGTGACAACACTAACAGCTCCACACCAGAATTGCAGCTAAATGATGGTGCAGACAGTCGGTCACAAAAGCCAGCACTGCATCCGCAAGAATACCCACCATTCTGAACATAATCGTCCACCTGCCATTTTAGTGAAGTCAACATCCTGCGTGCACAAACAGATTCCACATGGCATGCACAGCTCACAATGTCACACCAACGCTCAGCTCAGTAGCTAGGCAATGTCATTTTGGGAATACAGGTATTCAGCATTATGAGTGTTGGAAAATGACAGAGGATATTATATACTAATTAGAGACTTTTCAGAATAAACATGTAAGGAGAGTCCTGCAAATATTTTGGCCAAACATGATGACAGATGAAGAACTCAGGAGAAAAAAACATGTTTATAATTAGCAAACCATATCAAAGGAAGAAGATGGAGGTTGCTTGGACAGGTTTGCAGAATGCCTCATAACAGTTCTGCAAAAATTGCTCTCTGGTTGATGTAAAAAAGGAAAGTTCAATAATCTTAGGAAACCTAGAGAAGGTTTATGACCTGCTCTGTGTTTTCTAATCAATAAACCCTAATTGGAAGTCGTGCTTGCTAATTGTCCTGTTATGTTGTTGCTTCTTTTGCTTTCTGCATTTTAGAGAAACTTCTTTTCACTTTCCTTTATTCCCCAGAGAAGCAAATGCCCTCAGCGATGTTGTCCAGTCCATTGATGTTACAAGAAGTTCACCCTGTGTCATCCTCATCTTTTTTCTCCTCACTTCAAATTCTCTTTTCCATGTGTTTAGTTCATCTTGTGTCATCCTCATCTTTTTTCTCCTCACTTCAAATTCTCTTTTCCATGTATTTAGTTCATCTTGTGTCATCCTCATCTTTTTTCTACTCATTTTGAATTATCTTTTCCGTGTATTATTTGGTAATGCCTGTTGTATCTTTCAATTCCCGCTATTCTGTGCAGTTAATGAATGTCTGTAGTTAGAAGCAGGACGTGAATATGATTATGTTTTGCAAAAGCATATATATAAGGGGATCTGCGGTACCATAGTGCCTAGACCAGTGGTCTCCCTTGGAGGGCACAGGAAAGTTTCAAGGGGGCGTCAAGCAATTTTGAAATTGAGTCCATCTGTATTTGTTTATTAATCCATTATACTAACATTTTTTTTTCAATTTAATTATAAATTATAAGTATTTTATAAAACTAAAACAAAAAGCCAAGAACGTTTTTCTTTTCATGAGCAGTTTGTAAATATACTATTTGTACATATGCTGTTTGTATACATGTGTTGGATTCTTCTTGGTGTCCTGTTTTTAGTCACATTCTGTTTTGTTGGGGGAGTGTGGGGTCTTGCCATATACTCAATGGGGGCACCACCTGAAAAAAAAAAAGTTAGAGACCACTTGGCTAGACGCACACATGCTAGCCCAAAGGTCATGAGTTCTTCTTTTTCTTCTTCTTCTTTGCATTCGGTTTCATATGCTCAGATCAGACCATCAGGTGGGTTGCCTCTGTGAACTCGTATGTCAGCAGCAGGTATTTCATGGTTCCCTATAGCTTGCTGTGCACACTTTGCTCTTGAGGCTAGGAGTCTTTTCGAAGTTGTAGGTAGAGTGGGCAGGTCTGCAGAATGTGCTCAGGTGTTTGTGGTCCTGTCTGACAGGCACACTGTGGAGACTGTACAATCTTTATTTTATGCATGTGGTAGTTAAGCCTGCAGTGTCCTGTTCACAGACAAAAAAATTGTTGAGTCAGGAGTTAAAATCCACATCAAGTTTATTTTTGTTCAAAATTGACCCAGCCTAAAATGGGGCATGGGAAGTAAAGGCGGCCGACATGATGCCTACCGCATCACCCGGGGAGGACCGACTAGTCTGTAAAAATATAAGTCTAGCACTGTGTGCCCAATACATCTAATGGTGTGGAAAAGGGATCTTTACTTATTGACTTACTGCCTGACTTACTGACTTATTCTGAATTTGTAAATAGTATTCCTAAAGTAATCTTAAATAATATTTTGTTTTCAAATAGTCCTGAGGAAACTGTGTCTGCAGTTGCTGGTAAAACAGATGTAAATGAAGAAGCCACATTACCAGAAGAGGTACATCATTTGTAAAATATTTGATTATTTATTATTTCACATTGTAGTATTTTAATCTCCTCCTTCTGTTCCTAACATTCACCAGCTGTAACCTCTGGCTTACAGTTCTAGTTGTTTATCCACTTCTGAACTCGAGTCTTCTTCCAGGTGCAAGATGTAAAACATGTTCTGAAAAGGACAGAAGACACTGCACCCGGGCCTGACTCTGTTAGATATTCCCACATGAAATACATGAGTTATGCAGACCTGGTGGAGATGACAGATTGTTTCAACCAGAGCATTAGGACAGCTTCAGTCCCACAAGAGTGGATGCACAGCTACCTGATTCCACTTCCTATGCCTGGCAAGGATCATTCAACTCTCAGCAGCTTTAGGATTATAACCCTACAAAACACCTTTGGTAAATTGTTGGAGAAGATAGTGGCAGGTAAGCTACCAGAATTTTTGGAACAGAGAAATCTCCTTCCACGAGGTTAGTGAAGTTACTGGCCAGGGAATGACACATGGTCAGATGCAGCCACTCTTGCCTTTAACACTTTCAAAGAAAACAGACAGGAAAGGGCGGCAGCGGCGCTTATGGAGAAGTAAGTCTTCCTTGGTTGTTGAACTGGATAGCAACTGTTTTGTATACTCGCCGGGCAGCTCTCCACCTGGGTTCATGGACCTCTGAACCATGTATTATAGCTTCAGGACTACCACAGGGATCTGTAATTTCACCTGTACTGTTGAGTGTTTTTACGAGCAATATTGCAGACCTGGAAACACCTTGAGTTGGCAGAATATCATGTCCGCTGACACAAATATACATCTATGGCCTCAAGGGTTCCCCTTATGTTTGTTTTTGTAAAGATATGCCAGATCTGTATAACGGATGTGCACCCAAAATTCAAGTCCTGGAACAAGATCAGGGTCCAGAAGTGGACAAACAACCACAGCTTTTAGCTGAAGTTTGAAGCTGGTGAATGCAAAAAAGAAGATTGAACAGATGATTTTCAGGTATTTTGTAAGTTTTATCTTTAGGTATTAGGTAACTCGGACAGCACATTGCTGAGCCCCAGAACCTTCTCTGGCCATTTTCAGCCCTTTCTATACCACAGTGGTGTAGGATTTACTGCAGCATTAATTCAGTGTGGTTGATATTTTTAAAGACAATGGATTTTGTAGTTCTAGGTCTTTATTAGAATTAAGTGATTCAGAAAAAGACAGTGCATGAGTAAAAATTACTACCTGATGAAAGCATTGTAGTCAGAATCGGTTCTTGAATATTTGAAGATTCAATGAGAAGTCAGTAAAATAAAAAAATTAGTTTCGAAAATTTTTCAGCAATATTAGCAAAGGTTGACACTGTGACAATCGTTAAGAAAGAAAATGGGATTTTTGAGCTGAAATTCTCAGAATACTAAAGACAAAGAAGATAAGAAATACTGCCATTTTAAAAGATCTGAACATTAAGGAAGATTGACTAATAAACAGCATCTTGTCTTGAAAGCTGAAATGTTTTGGTCATATCAAGCACCATGGCAGATTGGAAAAAAATAATAGCAGGCATGGTAACAGGAAGGAGGGGCACAGGAAATAAGTGACTCCTTGAACATGAAAGTACATGCGGCGGGAGAGTTGGTGAGAGACCGAGTTTCTTTCAGGCAGACCGTGATGAGAGCGACGTTCTACAAAGGACCTGCTGCATGATAATGATGATCCTGTGAAGTACAAGTACTTTATGCATACATACATGTGAATTAAATAGTCCACTAATGCAGAATTCTGTAGTTCACATATTTTTCATACATTCTCTCAGGCTGAAACAGATACGGAAGCCAGAGCTGCAAATTTATCAGTGGATATAAAACAAGAACCAGAGGTAAAAACAGTATTTAGAACCTTTTTTGTGGGGTCAGTGGCAACTCTGTCTACTCGTTAAGTAAAACTTGTGGATGCCAGAGCTCACCTGCATCCAGACTATATAAATTATATCCACCTAAAGAAGATTTAAACTGACTCACGAAGAGAACTGATTGCCCTCATCAGAAAGAGACAATCTGCATTCTTTGGTCATGTGATGAGAAGGAGAAAAGTGGAATACATCGTGACAGTAGGAAAGTTGGAGGGGCAGAGGGAGACTGTGAGAAAAGATGCTGGACAGTTTGACTTCATGGCATAAAGGATCATTTGTGTCAGAGTTGATTGAAAGTACTTTAAACAGAAGGTTGTGGATAGAAATGACTATCAACGCCACATAGCATGGACTTTAAGAAGAAGAAAGAGGATTTAAATGTAATGTGCTCACCTTAAAGCATGTTGAGTATATAGTAACCATTTGCACTTATTGGGATTATTGAGTTTATAGTACGCAAGGGCATGTGTTCAGTCATTTTAAGTATACAATTTTCTACTGCCTACCTTAATCCTTTTGCCTTTTAAAAATTTTAATAAATGACCTTTTGTTAAATGTAATATCCTCCAATGAACGTAAACTTGTGACAACAGAGATGAAATGCCTTAGAAGAGATGCAGGAGTTTCAAGGAAAGACAGAATAAAAAATCATGAAATCAGACAAATGCTAGGAATAAAGCCAGTCTTACAGGTCATCAAAGAACAACAAATGAAGTGGTTTGGACACCTAACAAGAATGCCCTGGTACTATCCGCCACAGCGAGCCTCACTAAAACGTTACAACGGGTATAGAGCGAGTGGAAGACCTAGGAAAATATGGAGTGATGGCATTAAGAACAGCCTTACAGAAATGAACATCAGTCTTAATAGTGCTCTTGACAGAGCTCATCAACGAACATTACATCTCCTCCCCCCCCCCCCCCCCCCCCCCCCCCCCCTGACACTTTGATGAGGTAAAAGGTGGAAGAGAAGAAGAAGTTAAATTTAATTTAATCTTAAAAAAAGGCATCCTTATTCTCTGAACTCTACCCTAATAAACAGAAGAAATGTCAGAGTTTTTGTCAGTTTTTATAAATTTACAGGGAGTCGAACCCCTAGACCACATGAGAAGTTAGGCAGGCATGAAGTTGTTTGCTTCTTTGGTGACATCACATCAGTTTGTTTTTTTAATTTAATTCTTTTTAACAAGCACATTTTTCCAGTCATTATATGTCTAAATTGGGAAAAGGTTTTTTCTACCTGACGGGAAGTAATCGGTTAAAACAAATGGAGCAGAAATTAACGGCAGCTAATTTCCTTCACTTTGACCCTTTGTAAGCAGTGTTGGTCACTTTTTCACACATAGTAATGTGATGTAATAAGGAAATTTTATGATGCCACAGTGAATCAACAATTAAAAAAATGTTTTTCCCACTCCAAAAGAGAATTTTTTGGGTAAATATAATCATACCCCTCATGTCTGCACACTATACAGAGCAACCAGTTTGCAAAACTGTCATACAGGCATACTGGGCACAGTTCAAAGATGTGATTTCAACCAAAACTCGTACAAGTCAATAAAATTACCTTCTCATGGTGAGAGGGTGAAGGCAAACTGAGTGCTTGTCCTCTATTTGTGTATACCTGTTAGCACATGGTTTTCATTGTGAAGGTCACATTATTTCACATAATTTTAGAGGTGGTTCATTCTAAAAACAAGCTTCAGTGGGAATCACTTCCATATTGATTTTATGTCATTCAGGTGACAAGATATACGTCAGTTGATCAGAAGGGGTGTGTATTTACACCGGGGAAAAGGACATGCAGTTAATAAAATAACATGTTAAATTGTAAATGCTTTGTTTGGTCAGATTAATATTTTCAAATGAATGTAAACTCCTGCAGGTAGATGGGCCATAGTTTTTTCAGACATCAGGTTTAACTTAACAGTAAGCTTCAAACCATAACCTTCCTGTCCTGGGGACATGACAGCATGAAAAGCAATGAGAGGGTGCTAGGTCCATCCTAGGAGGTTGACAGAAAGGATGTACTTAATACTACTTGAGAGAATATGCATTGAAAACCTCAGTCATGATAATAATGATTTCAGGCTGACTCGGATATGAATTTTGGGTATATTCGTTGGAACAGCACAATGCAAGAACGCCTGGTTACTAGATCTGCCAACGTAGAATAAAAGTCTTCAGTGTAAACTCACTAAAGCGTGTTTGGGAGAAAATTGGCACCTTGAGTTATGAGTTGGATTATCTTCACAGCACTCGGGACACATCCTTAGATGCTCATATTCCCCCTTTAACATATTCATCAGCATCGTGCAGTTAATAGTGCCATTTGTATGCCGGTTGACAAGACTTCATGTGCGTCTGATGTGCTTTTCATACTTGGCCAATTTAACTCTTCTGGATATGAGATCAGTGTTCATTGAAAATGAACAATATGTACTGAACAATAATCAAACCATTAGTGTCCATTGGTGGTTCCTCTTATCTCACAGACTGTCCTTAGACAAGAAAACTTCCTGGAACGGCTAACCTGATCACCAAATGTCTTGAAGAATTTGGATATATGGGCCAAAAGTTTCAAAAATTAAGAATGTATTGCAAATAAAACACAATGCTTAAAAAAAAAAAAAAAAAAAGGAAAATCGCATACGAGAATGAAGATACAAAATTGCAGTAACTAAGATTAGGTTCTCACTGACGTACGGATCAGAAGGTCGTGGGTTAGCTCCCTGGTGGAGCTAGACTTTTTAAAAAAAATGACCTTGGCTTCCAAGTCGACCCAGCCTTGAGTGGGCAGTCCCAGGAAGTAAAGGCGGCCAGCTTGAGGCTGACCACATCACGCATCTTATGTCAACTGATCTATAAAAATATAGGTCTAGCCTTATATGCCCTATTGCCTAAAGGCGTGGAAAGGGGACCTTTACCTTTTTATTAAGATGAGGTTCCTGAGAAGAATACTCAGCATTTTGAGAGAGAAGATCAGAAACAATAAAATCAAAAAAATGTGGAGATAGCAACAATGTTAGATTTTAATAGGATACACAATAAATAGATAAGCCAACAAGCAGAAATGTATAGTCAAAGTGTAGTTCAGAAGAGAGAAGCACCATTTTAAATGATAGGCATAGAAACCTCCACATACAAAGCATGCAAATTGGCATTCTATACATTTTTTTACTTCATCTTTGAACAAACTTCAGGACATGTCCTACAAGACTGTCCTCTCCTAAACGAGCTGCGGAACAACATGTCAACACACACTGACAGCTAGTGACCTTCAGCTGACATCCCAGTTTGTGGCCCATAGTGGATTAAACACACGAACAGAGATCGCTGAAGATGAAGATACTTCACCTCAACACCACATGGTACCTATGGAATAAGTTGAGATGAAGAGGTAGATACTTTAGCTCAACACCACATGATACCTATGGAATAAGTTGAGATGAAGAAGAAGATACTTCACCTCAACACCACATGATACCTTTGGAATAAGTTGAGATGAAGAAGAAGATACTTCACCTCAACACCACATGGTACCTATGGAATAAGTTGAGATGAAGAAGAAGATATTTCACCTCAACACCACATGGTACCTATGGAATAAGTTGAGATGAAGAAGTAGATACTTCACCTCAACACCACATGATACCTATGGAATAAGTTGAGATGAAGAGGTAGATACTTCACCTCAACACCACATGGTACCTATGGAATAAGTTGAGAGGAAGAGAAAGATACTTCACTTCAACACCACATGGTACATCTGGAATAAGTTGAGATTAAGAAGAAAATACTTCACCTCAAAACCACTTGGTACCCATGGAATAAGTTGAGATGAAGAGGAAGAAGATACTTCACCTCAAAACCACTTGGTACCTATGGAATAAATTGATATGAAGAAGAAGAAACAGGACAGGTTTGAAGAAACAAGACAGGTTTCTAGACATGAAGTGACTGGCTAGGATTTTCATGTTGGAAAAGGAATTATATTATGATTATGTGTAATACACTTAGAAGTGATGTTTATAGGAAGAAAATATGTCTTTATGCCTGAATATTATTAACCTTGTTTTCTTCTCAGTGTGCCAGTAACAGTAAAGATAAATCTCCAGTCTTGTGTGTAAAGATCAAGGAGGAAATAAAAGATTTTGAAGTAGGTAGCTCTGACATCCTCATTTAAAACTCAGTCATAGCACACACACATGAATTCATTAATACGCCCAGTATACACACCCCTAGTACGCAGGCAGCTGCAAGTCACATTATTAATCCAGAGGTCACAGGTGGTGACAGTTGCTTGGATATATTGCCCAGGCTGTGCAGGTGTGTTTGGTAATGAGCAGACAGGTTGGTTGGCTGGACTGGCCCCAATTAGGGGAGAGTGGGTGTACTGCAGCTGCGTACGGCAGGGGGGATTTCTCATCTGCGGCGAGGTAGCTGGTAAAATGGAAGCTACTGAAAACCTGTACCTGGAGAGAATAATGTGGCGAGGGAGTGTCTGTAGGCTCGGGGCACCACTCGAGAATGCTATGATGTTGTTACCCAGATGACCCAAATACAGGACACGTATACATCCAAAATAAACATACCTGTAGTGCACACATACTGCCATAAACATGCCTACAGTTCACCTGTTTATCCTAAATATACCCACCCACAGTACACGTGCAGCTACAGTTCACGTGTACATCTAGATTATACACACTGCACACAAATATCTATGCCTGTAATTCACATATACATCCACAATGTACACATCCACAGTACACATCCAGTTTAGTTCACATGTACGTCTAAATACACACACCTACATACACACATACATCTAGGCCTATAGTTCATTAATACATCAATAATGTACACACCAACATTACATCTGCCACCACAGTACATTCATATCTCATAGTGCACACTTTCATTGTACATATGTGCACCCACAGTGCATGTGTACTGTCATTGTAAATGAACATGCACATCCACAACCTGCCTATCTTCTGTTGCTCACACAGGGAAGCTTCTGCTAGTTTTGAGTTTAAATGTCTACTGTTACAGAAGCAAGCATGACAGTAGAGTTTGCTGAATAAAAATCATGTAGTTAGAATACAGATAAATGATTTGGGATGTAAACCATGTTTTCCTGTGTGGGTAGCAGGGTTCCATTTTTGTAAAGAGTGGGCGCAGGGAGTAGACCCAATGCCCCCTTACAAGAATGTCGTAAAAGATGACTGACTGGGGGGTATGCTGAAATAAGATATGTTGATCTAAAAGGTGGAAATGTCAGAGCATCCCAACTGCCCTTTTAAGGGCAAACACAGAGGTTGAAGAAAAAGAAGCTGTGTCTATTTAAAAGACAGATTTACTATATGAAACCATGACACTATAAAAGACAATTTGCTGATTAAATGATTAAAAAATAATTGATTTCTTAGTGCTAGAAGTTATAGTTACAACAAGGTAACTACTCATAGAGCATGTTGAATGAGGTGGAGATGGGTATGCTCCCTGCAGAGTGGCAAGCATAGTTAGTGTCCTTGGGATATTTTCTCCAGGTCATGCTGGTGTGTTATGGAACAAACTGATTGGTTCTGCACCACTTGAAGGTGAATTCATGCATGACAAGCTACATGTTGCAAGGGTCCTTTTGTGACACAGCTGCCTCTTTTACTGTCCCAGGTTCGTTTATATTTGTCACAGGGGTGGCTGGTGATGTTTATAGATGAGGAGAAAGATGGTCGTGTCGTTAGTGGTGATGATGATGATGTCTTGCTCGCTGCAGGCTTCTCACGTGACTCTACTTGTATAATAAAGTGTCTGGAAACATTTATTCTTGTTTATACTTTCTTTATTATGATACTCCAACAATGTCACAAAACTAAAAATGATATTCTGAATAACACTGAATTATCTCTGTGGCTAAGTACTCGTAGAATCGCGTTGTGTTCTTCTTCTTTATTTACTTTGTTAACTGGTTCTATTGTCTCTAACTGCCACCGGGCTCCTAGTGTAGGTTGGTCAACAGGTTTTATCTTCTACTTATAAAATTCATTTGGAGATTTTCAGGAAGTCTGGCCTACATGTAGTTCTTCTAGTCTACTTTGCTCCGGCCTCTTCTTCTTCTGTCTCCGAGTCAGTACCTGACCCCGAATCAGTGTCTAGGCCTGAAACCGACTGGACCCATGGGTGGTTAGGGTGGTTAAAAATGTCAAACTCTCTTACTACAAAGCGGTATACACGAACTAGTCCGTCACGTGTACAAACAATGGTAACTTCCTGGAATAGGCCACGACTTCTAACGGTAATTCTGGTACTGTACATCTGTAATTTTGTCTATCTATTTATCTACTCTTTCTAATGAACCTATCTGAAGCCTGCCTTCCTTCTGTCTGTCCTTCTGCCTCTAGCTGTCTCCGACTATCTCCATCTGTCTCCTCTCTTCTGTGTGTCTCCGTCTCTGCGTGTGTCTCTTCTGCCTCTGTCTATTTCCGTCGGTGTCTGTGTCTCTTCTGCCTGTGTCTATCTCTGTCTGTATCTGTCCGAGGGTCCCGGGCGATCGCTTATAAAGGGGTTACTATCCTGCTCCCAGGGGGCTCCTATCCCTCATTGTTTTGCAGATTCTGCAGTGACTAGCTGGCCGGGTCATTGGAATTTTAACTATGTAAAACTAATTGTTTTGTGCAGGATGGGAAGAGTCACATGATGTCTAGTACCGTGGGAAACAAGAGCAGGGACCTAGGGGGGATATAAGTGCTTGTTAAGTTAAGCGCAATGGAAAAGTTCTAACAATAAGGGTAAAGGCCACAAGGGGTCTTGTCGTGCAAACAGCACAACACTATAAGGCGGTATGAGTAACGACTTTGTTACACTTTGGAAGTGAGTGAACAGTGCAGAGGCACAAATAGATCATCGTGGTTTGAGGAGGATTGTGCTGAAAGGGGTGACCAGGGAATCTGGCAGACGCTCAACACTCAAGGAAAGATATAAAAACCGAATGAAAAGTATATCATTCACAATATAATAAACACAAACAAAACATGAACGTTGCGGCTATGGAGCCTTCTTCAGCACATACATTGCTTAGACAATACTACACAAATACACAATATCACTTATCTTCGTATCTCATGGCAGTTAGGTCTATGTCAAGACAGTAGTCTGGCGAGGCATGTGGGGCCGGGAAAATTAATATCCGGGGATATGCCAGGGAAAGAAGAGACAAATATAGTCAGACAGTTACAGGGATAATTGTATTTGTAGTGCTGCAGACTTTTGGGACAGTTGTATTATGGTGCTGTAGACTTTTTGGGATAGGGTTGTGAGCTGACTAACTTTGCTGTTCACTTGTACCAGAGGTCAGAGGCGTGATCGCCTACGCTAGTCGTAAAGGTGCTAGATGATGATGATGACAGAGATAAGTGCAAAAAATCCACGCTATTTGACGAATGAGACAGGTTTTTCTCGAGATTAGTGGGTGACAGTTGCTCCACAGGATAATTGTCTTTGTACTGCTACAGACTTCAAGGATAATTGTATTTGTACTGCTGCAGACTTTTGGGATAGTTGTCTTTGTATTGCGGCAGACTTTAGTGACACTTATATTTGTAGTGCTGCATACTCTTGGGATAGTTGTCTTTGTAGTGATGCAGACTTTAGGAATAGTTGTCTTTGTAGTGCTGCATACTTCAGGAATAGTTGTCTTTGTAGTAATTGTCTTTGTAGTGCTGCAGACTTGAGGGATAGTTGTTTTTGTAGTGCTGCAGACTTTAGATTTAGTTGTCTTTGTAGTGCTACATACTTCAGGTATAGTTGGTTTTTAGTGCTGCATACTTTAGGGATAGTTCACTTAAAATGATTCACACTTTAGGGATAGCTGGGTTGGTAATGATTCAGTCTTTAAGGATAATTGACTTTGTAAAGATTAGATTGAAAGGATGGGTGTCTATGTAATACTTCAGACTTAAGGATTATTCTCTATGTTATACTTCAGTTTTTTTAAGCAATGTTTTCTTCATACTGCTACAAACTGTTTATTTCCTTTAGCTAATTTACTTATTAGATTGACCAAGCAACAATTTCTTTTTCCTTTATCATGGCACTGTTTATTCACATGAAAACAAATTGTAATGTTCTGTTGTGTACTTAAATTTAACTGATAATTCACTTATAATAAAAACTTAATGACCTTTCTAGGGACATTCATGTAAAACATGGAACGGCGAAGAGAACCCAACTGAGCATCCGGACAGTCCAAAAAGAATGATAGTTGATTTGTTTTCTTCCCTTAAAGCAAAGAAGAAATATCCATGTGAGCATTTCTCTTTGTTTTTCTTTTGGTTTTAGAAGAAAAATAGATATATTTAACATGTTATATTTTTCAGAGCAGTACAGTTTATTGTGAGTGAATGTGTTTTGCTTTAATTTCCAAAAGATATTTACCTCACAGTACTTTTTTTTTTTGACAGGTCGTTAAAGTTTATTGTATGTTTATTTTTGTGTTAAATTGTAAGAAAAATATATTTTACAGTACTTGTTTTTTTTTTAAACAAATAAGTAAAGTTTTTTATGTGTTCCTGAGCACATGTGTGTGTGCTTGTTTGTTTTACTTTCCCAAAAATGTATATTTTACATTATTTATTTTTCAGAACAGTTAGGTTTTTTGTGTGTATATATGTGTGATCGGTTTTAAGTTCTGAGAAAAATATATTTTATGGTGATTGTAATATTTATTTGTTAAAGCAGTAAAGTTGTGTGTGTGTGTGTGTGTGTGTGCACGCGCCTGCATGTGTGTGTGGAGGTGGGGTTTGATTGGTTTGGTTTTTTTCCAAGAAAAATATATTTTACAGTGCTTATTTTCCAAAGTGGTAGTTTTTTTTATATGTGTTGCTGTGTTATGAATAGACTGATTTGTATATTTAAGTTGGAAGAATTAATTAATTTTTAAAAGCTTAATTATGTGTTAATATAAATCTATAGGATACAGACTGGCTCCCAGTAATTCATTGGGCATAGACAGGGGGTTTGGATAAAGACAAGGATAAAGACAGGCAAAGTTTTTTTAATCAGGTTTGCTGGCATCATCACAATGGGAACTTTTGTTGGCAACCGAGGAAGGGGAGACAGAGCACCTGTAAGAATGTCTCAAGTACAAGGATGTCTGTTCTTGGTTCATTCATTTATTCTGTAGTATGATTCTGAAGAGATACAGCAAAAAAGTGCCAGACACTAAATTGTAAAATAAGAGAGATACGGTGAGAGATAAACCACACATTAAGTATGAGAATTGTCATATATGCTGTACACTCAACTTTGTGGTGCAGAAAACCTGAATAATGGATAAGCAACTGGGTAAATGAAGTGAGTGAAGATGTGGATATACAGAAGAATAGGTCATATTTAATGGAGACATAAACAGTTGAGGACTGAGGTTCTGCAGCGATTTTGAATGTTGAAGAAAAAAAATTTTTCTGAAAGAAATTAAAAAATGGAGACACTTGAAACATTTAAGTCTTTTTGAAAGATTTAACTTTTAAAAACTATGCTGGAAAGAAAGGTTGAAGGCAAGAGATGGACAATGATACGGGGAGAGGACAGCATAAAGAGATGGGTGAATAGCAGTCTGAGAGAGTGTACAACCAAGACAAGAGATAGCACATGTTGGAGCCAACCTTCATTGTGTAGATGGCATCTGATTGGTTGAAATTGTGCAGTTCTTCTTCTTCTTCTTCTCTTCCACCATTTACCTCAGCGAGGTGTTAAGGGGGCAAATGTAAATTGTGCAGTATATTTGTTTATTCACTTTCATGAAAGTGTAATAATAATCGGTTGCTCATTTGTCCAGATTGTAAGATTTGCAAGTTGGAATACAAGGGAGGCTGCCCTGAGCATGGTATCTCCTTCACTGATGACAGTGCTGAGGTAATGTGGTTCATCACTTTCAGTACCTAATTCTTAGATACTGTATGGCAGGGCTATGCAGCTAGATTTACTCAGGGGCCAACATTTTGAAAACGGGGATCGTCAAGGGCCACAGGCCTAGCCCCAGCAGAGAAAGATCATAAATACACAATAACTGGCAATGATTCGCATCTTGTTCTATAGTCATTGGGTACAATATCTTTCTCAGTGAACAAACCTTAACCCAGATAGCACAAGTCGAAGTTATGTTGGTATGTTTACCCAACATTGGCGTCCGTGGCTGCTTTTGCTGTTCAAATACGTGTTGCTGCCTGCAGTAACATTTGTCACAACTGGGGACGCCTCTGTTGTCAGTGTCACTTCACGACCACCTGTAGTCAAATATTTAATTTATTATATCATTTTCCCCCCGCTATTCTACATAGAAAGAAATGAAACACACCTTGTAAATGCATCTAAAATCCACTTGCTAGGCTTCCTTCGGCCACATTTTGTCCGTATGTCGCCAGTTGAATAGCTCTGCTGTATAGCATCTTGAAATGGCTATCACATATTGTTTTTAAAAAAGTGCCTATCAAGGAATGATGTTGAGAAGGGGACCTAGTCACCCAACCTCAGTAAGCCATTGATGAAGAGTGTGAAGACTCGCTGACAAGACTGCTCAGGGAGAAGAATTTTGCTGGTATGTTTTTTTAATGGTCTGTGGATCGGGGTTATAAATAGGGTTCATAATTCTGAAATGCCTGGTTTGATTCAACTATAGACGATTTGACAGCAGACTACTTTACGTTAACTGTGACAATGAAAAGGCAAACTACTGATTGTAAAATTACCCAGTAAAACCATAGGTGGCCAGTGAATACTGCAAGGGGAAAAGAATAATTGTACCGTTGCTTTCATCTTGAAACACATCATTGTCTTGGCAGGCAGTACATAACCACTAAGCCAGCCTGTGCCATTGAGTGCTGACAGATACATGGGTTCAAGTCCTGGCGAAGCTGGCTGTTTTTTTAAATACCTTCTGTCCCAGGTTGACCCAGCTCTAAATTGGTACCACTAAAGTCCTTGGAAGCGATGGTGACCAGCAGGATATTCACCCACTGAGTGCTGATTGTAGTCTGGCCCTACATACCTGAAGGCACGGAAAAGGGTCCTTTACTTTGCCTTCATTAGTGATCCAGAGCTTTCTGTCTCAAGTATTTTCATTCATTTCTGACACAGACCATATTCCATGCCATGATGTCAAACGGGCCAGCATCTTCTCTCTTGGTCTGCCTCTGCTCCTTGTTCCCCTCTCCTCCAGCTTTCCAACCATCACAGTGTACTCCACTTTTCTCCTTCTCATTGTATAAGCTAGGTCCCCATGTGGGTTTTGGAGCCCCATTGTGGGGAAAACACAAATAGATTGCCTGCCATTAAAGCATGTTGTAAGAGTTGAAAACTTGGAGCTTCCTTTAGAGTTGGAGTACATCTAACTAAGAGGTAATGAACCATCAGTCTGTATTCAGTCAGATCTGTAAAACAGATATGCATGCAACACTCAGTTTCTGGCACAAGACCAGAGTCCAGGGGTGAACAAACAGCCAGAACTTTCCGTCAGAGTTTACAACCGATGAAGAAGAAGATATGACCAAAAAACTTTACCTTCTTGTGTTGGTAGGTTACAGTATTGCTAATTCTGTTGTTGCCTTGTAGGCTCTGGTACACAATATGATGCAGAATTTGATTTGTATTTTGCTTGTGAAGATATTTCATGTTTCACTTGCTGAGAAATTCATAATGTTGTTGTTTCTGTTGCAGGCATGCTTTAACAATGCTGGCACACCAATACACAACAGCTCAAATAAAAACTTTAAGAAGAAAATGTTAGAAAATATTGCAAGGGAACAGTCTGGTTTTTTTAGGGATGTTTCAGGTGAGTAATGCAGGTGTGATCAGACAGCATTGTACTAATATATATAACGTTCATTAAAACACCATGCACAATATTAAAGCAACATACACGACATTAAAACTGCATACTCAATATTAAAGCGACATCATACACAACATTAAAACAATAATAACTCTTTCTTCCTGTAAAAATGACCTTTTTATCTGAATAGCAACCGTGGGGGTTCAAGATGAACAGAAACTATGGTCTTCATGCTGGTGGGCCATGGCCCAGCGGTTGAAGAACACTGATCTAGACAATATGAAACTAGCTTAGTATTGCAGATGCTTCTCAGGCATGGAAAGGACCCCTCACTTTCACTTTATTTTATGTCATTATGTTGTGGCATTCAGGCAGTAATATGAAAGTCACTTTGTGTAAGGAATTAGGGTCTCGACACATAATATTCCCAAAGACAGTGGGGGCGCTGCAGCCAGCCTTTATTGTTGGGACGAACACTATTTAAAGAAAAAACCAATACAAATAAAATTATTGTTTCAATATTTTTCAGATTCTCTGGGCCTCAAACAGGGCTCCCACTTCTTAGATCACAATGACTCGTCGGAAAGAGACACTACCTCAGTGAAACACATTTACAACTGCAAGGTTACCTTTGGTGACTCAAGTGGTGTTACAACACGTGGTGTTACAGCAAGTGAGTTTGCTGAAAACGAAGAAGAGCAGGCCCATTCAGCTGTGTACGAAGATAAACCAAATGGTCTGGATTCTTATAAAAACATGGATTTTAAAGCTGATGGCGAAATTAAAGTAGAGATAGAAAGTGATGTGAATAGTGATTCTGAAACAGGATCATATATTCACAGTACAAAAAATGGCAGTACAGGATACGAGACGGGTATTAAAACAGATGATATGTTATCAGATGAGGAATCGTCTGCAGCAGAAAAATCTAGAAGGTCTTGGAGCGGAAACAGGCATCACGAGAAACGCAAATACAAAAATAAAGGTGAGAAAAATCATGCCTGTGAAATTTGTGGTATGAGGTTCTCCAAAAAGTTTAACTTGCAAAGGCATGAAAAGAAACATTCTGAAGATAACCCTTACAGATGTGAGGAGTGTGGGGCCCAGTTTTCATACAGCTGCCGGTTAAAGATTCATCAGAGGAAACATACCGGAGAGAAACCATACAAATGTGACGACTGTGGCGTTAGATTTTCTCAGAGCGGGCATTTAAAAAGACATAAAACAATACATACAGGTGAAAAGCCTTTCAAGTGTGAAGAATGTGGTATGGGCTTTGTACAAGGCAATCTTCTTTTAGCTCATAAAATGAAGCATTCAGGAGAAAGACCATATAAGTGTGATATATGTGGTGCCGGATTTACGCTTTATAGTATTCTGCATAGACATAAAATTAAACACGCTGGAGAGGAGCCGTACAAGTGTGATATTTGCGGCTTAGGTTTTTTTTACAGTTGTAAGCTGAAGATTCACAAAAGAAAGCATACAGGAGAGAAACCATTTCGATGTGATATTTGTGGGGCTGGGTTTACGCAGAGTGGGCACTTGAAAACACATAAGATCATACACACAGGGGAAAAGCCTTTCAAGTGTGACCTCTGTGGCATTGGGTTTGCCCAGAGTGGACTTCTGAAGTCTCACAAGCTGAAACACACTGGAGAAAAGCCTTACAAGTGTGATATGTGTGGGATGGGCTTCACTCTAAATGGTACTTTACACAGGCACAAGATAAAACACACTGGAGAGAAGCCTTTTAAGTGTGATCTGTGTGGCATTGGGTTTTCCAGAAGCAGTCAGTTGAAAACACACTCATTTAAGCACACTGGAGAGAAGCCTTTCAAATGTGGTATCTGCAATGCTGGATTTTCTCAGAGTGGTCACCTGAAAATACATATGGTCAAACATACAGGAGGGGAGTCTTACAAGTGTGACCTGTGCGGAGCCAAGTTTTCACTAAGTTTCCAGTTAAAGTCACATATATTGAAACATTCTGGGGAAAATGTGTTCAAATGCGGCGAGTGTGGTATGGAGTTTGTGCGCACTGGTGACTTCAATAAACACAAGAGAATGCACACCGGAGAAAAACCTTACAAGTGTGATATTTGTGACTTAGCATTTTCTCAGAGTGGCCATCTGAAGTCACACCGAATGAAACACACAGGCGAGAAGCCCTATGAGTGCGATATTTGTGGAGCCGGATTTCCTTACAGTTGTAAACTGAAGATGCACAAGAGGCGACACACAGGGGAGAAGCCGTACAAGTGTGATGTTTGTGGCTTTGGATTTGCCCAAAATGATGACTTAAGCAAGCATAAAAGGGTGCATACTGGAGAGAAGCCCTACAAATGTGATGTTTGTAACCTGGGATTCTCTCAGATTAGTCAGTTGAAGACTCACAAGATAAAGCACACGGGAGAAGAGCCGTACAAGTGTGAAATATGTGGTCTAGTGTTCTCCTACAAATGTAGATTAAATATGCACAAACGAAGGCATACAGGGGATAAGCCTTTCAAGTGTGATCTCTGTGGCAAAGGTTTCGTTCAGAACAGTCACTTGAGGGCACATGCACTCAAACATACTGAAATTAAAACCTATGAATGTTTTGTCTGTGGCATTGATTTTCCACTTAAGAGCGCTCTGCGTTTGCATAAAGAAACTCACAAGGAGCTTCTGAAAAAACATCGTCAAGAAATTCCTCATGAAAGTCCAAAAGAAGCTCAGAAAGAAAGTCATACAGAAAAATAAATGTGTAATTTTTGTATTTATTATAAATTGTGGCGTATAAGTTGAGTTTTCATGCCTTAAAATATCTTTCCAGAATTAGGGCTTATATGGCATAAATAATAACACAGTATTCTTACCAGTGCTATGCTATCAGTGTTAGACATGGACACCGTCTTCAGAAGATAGAAGGAAAATAGTCACAAAGAAATGAAATGTTTATATACTGTGCTAGGTGTAATGAGGAAAAATCGACTTAAGAACGATGAAATCAGGAGAGTCGACACAGAACCAATACTGAACTTTATAGGTAGACAACAAATCAAAGGGTTTAGCCATGTAACAAGATTGGCATCAGACAGAGCACCAAAGAGAGTAGTGTTATTTAGATATAGCAGTAACAGAGCCAGAAGTCGACCACGCAGAATATGGACCACAGAAATATCACACTCTAAAGTTCTTTATACGAAGCGAGCAGAAGGGCCCGTTCCAGAGATCTCTTCCTGCCCTGACGCCATAAGGCATTCCAGCAGTAGAGAAACCTTTAAGTATGAAAATGTAGTTCGGGAACGCCAAAAAAGAAGACCAAATGTTTGGAAATGTTTTTCAAGATGGCTGTGTTTGCATCTTCACTACTTACACAGCACAGCCATAAAGCAGTGTTGATAATGCTTACCCAGCCTACAGTATCACCCTACCTGATCTAAAGTTTACCAGAAATAGTACACTTTATGAATCTTATAGCTCATCATTCATCATCATCATTCACTTATTGACAACTTTTCTCAAACATTAAAGACAGTTAGCATTTTTATAAACCACATTTTAAGAGGGAAAAAGAAAACAGGAACATGTTGTGACAACAGGGAAGATTCATGGAAAAAAGATAGTTGAAGATAATCAAAACAGATTTTTACAGCCTTTTTTTTTCATGGTATGGAAGTGTATTGACTGATATCGACTGTTGGAGGTCACAAGATAGAGAAAAGTATGATTACCCACTCTAGTCAGTAGAGCATGTGATAAGGATGATGTATTTTTAAATAGATGCAAAACTTATGAAGCGTTTTGTTCCAATTTCATTCTCAGAATATTTAAGTGTTGGAAGAAATCAATACCAAAGACACTTCACTGGAAGAGAATTTGATACTCACATCTATGTTTGTTGATATAAATATGTATATATCAGATTTGCATGGCTGCATTTGATAACACAGTTTTACAGTATTTTACAGAAAGATTATACAATACAATATGACTATTCTTGAGTTATAATTCATATTTTTTAACACCTTGTAGATTTGTCTGTTTATATGTATGGATATGTAAATGGTCTTAATTTTGAAAAGCAGTTTATTTGTTCTACTGTACAGTATTTCTTGGTTTCTGGTAAGTTTTTACATTGTATTGTTTTAAGATGAAAGTCAATGTTGTAATAATACTTGGGTTGTAATGGTGTATACCTTTTGCGGGACTATTCAAATCTGGCCCACGAAGGCCTAGCAAGGGGCCCGTGGATCACAGCTCTTTCAATGCTAGGGCTCAGACCCCTGCGGCGCAACGATCCCAATTTATACAAATTTAGCCCCTGAGTAAACTTAGTTGAATAGCCCTGCTCTAAAGTGATAGTGGTTTATGCATGGAGGAGCGGCAAGATGAACAAGCATGACTCTCATTTGGGGGAAAAATTTAAATTTTGGATAATGTAATGATTTCTTTCTGTAATGGAGATTTCTTTTGGTCGGAGACAAAATGATAATCTTAATCTGCTGACTTCTTGGTGACTGTACTAGCGTTTTGGTCCTAAAATTACAAACCCACTACCCTGTTGGATTACTTACTCTATTTAGTCTATCCTATTCTACCTTGAGGTGTGGAGGTTTGCCAGAGAGATCGCCAGACTTTTCTGTCAGCAGTTTTCTTTTTGGCTTTGATCCTTTCCAGTTCTTTGTCAGTCAGGGACTCTGATGTTTTTTTTACCAGTGAACTCTGGGTCGTCCTAGGGTGAGGTCTGCTTCTGGTTCTTGGTCTCCCATGCATCCTGTAGTGGCTGAGTCTCTCCCATCCTGCCATACATGTCCACACTGCAACTGTGACTCATCCACTCGTGTTTGGGAGGCTTGGGTTTCAAGATCGTGACGTCCTACCTGGCCTTCAAAAGCAGTGAATACAAGCACTGAGAACATTTTCACACACGGGTTTGAATTGCTGTTCCCTACACATCTATTGTTCTTATGTAATGCACTTGGAACATTTTGTGGAAGACAGTGTTGGTACCTCAACTGCAATAGTCAAAGCTTAGGCCATCTGATAAAAAAAAATGGTCTGGTACCAACTACTACAGAGAGCCAGTTGAAGAAACATATTGAGCACAGAGTAAAGAGAAAATTAGTCTTGCGGTTCACTAATAAGCAGTAGATGAAATGGTTTTGCCATCTGATAAAAATGCCCAGGTAACAGTCACATAGAGAGTCATGTTGAAAAAATAGCCTGATGAAGAGAAATGCAACAGAGTGGAGTGATTGAATCTATAACAACCTAACAGAAACGAACATCAGCTTATACACTGTATTAGAGTTAAATTTGTGAGGATTGACTTAATTGTTCCAGGTTTTCTGAAGTGACTCAGTCTCTGAGTGAATAGCAGCTAGCCATCGGCAGAGAGCTTCACACAAAGCGTGAACTCTGTAGCTTCAGCAATGACACTGTATGAAGGCACATGCAGAAATCCTGAAACGCCACTCCGCCTAACACTTTGCTGAGATAACTAGAGGAATATAAGAAGAAGACACATTTCAGTTGCATCTAGGCTATTCACCAGCCATATTTGTTGAAGCCACTGCAGAAGTGAGTTTTCTATTATCAATTTTATGCCTCTCTTGGCAGTGGTGAAACATTCAGGCACGTGGTGAGACATGATTTGATTGCAAAGACTGTACTGCAAGAACATTTCGGGGTTGTCGAAGAAGAGGATGGCAAAGAAGAACCTGAAATGACTACATTAAGTCATGGACAGGACTAAGTTACCATACACTTATTCATCGAGTGGAAGACAGGGAAAGATGGTGGGTTTTATATCTAAGTGCTTCCATCGATACAGCTCCACGACCCTAAGAGCCATGTTATGATATATGATAACAGCCTGCAGTAGCAAGTTAAAGTCTAATAAATGTTTGCGGTACTTTCCCTGATTGTAACCTCTCTACCTTTCACCTGTCCTATCTGTATGATTGATATCTAGTCCATTTTCTGTCCATGACAAATGTAAATTGTTCAGTGAGGCTGTACTTTCAGTAAACTTTCATTTTGAAGAAAGAGGATTATTTCAACAAGAGGTTGATTTCGTTGAGAAATTCAAGTTTTTTATATGTGGTCTGTTCTATAGTTGTATCATTGCCCATTTTGTGTATGCTGATGAAGGTGTCTAGCCACAGCGTTTATTTGATCATGTGTGACTGTGTTTTACTGAGAAGCTGACTAACCGTACTTCTTAACTGAGTTGACCTTTTCCCTCATTTACAAGTCAGTATTCAGCAGCAGTAATAACCTCGACCGATGCCTGTCCACAAATTTAAGCTGCCAAAGGCGTTGGATTTCATAATATAGTGATGGTTTTTTTAAACCATATAATTTTTAGCACTCAGGATTTTATCCTCGGTAAATCTTTGGTGAAATATTCACAGTCATGACCAGTAGATAATGACGTTACTACAGGGCTTTTTTCTGGCAAGTTCTGTATCTTACGCAGAAATTGGATCTGTGTTGCGATTACTTCCTCTTGCATTTCACACCAGTCGATGCACTTTGATAACACACTGTTTCTACTTCTGAGTGGCTAGATGTAGGTTTTTGGTGATGAGAGTGATGTTCAATCCCTCCAGGACCCCACAACAAGCAGTACACCCCCAGGTGACACAAAGTGTGATTATTCGGATGAAAATCACCCTGTTACAAGTCCCAGAAACCCTGTTTAAACATTACGTTAATTTGGGCCCCCAACTGCAGCTGGGGTGGGGCTTGAAAATGACAGAAAAAATTGCGTCCCATTTTGGGGCAAGATTATAGGTTCTTGATTCAGAAGTGAACCTTTTTTTTTTTTTAGAAGATGACGGATGACAGAAGTTGATGGTTAACACAAGTGATGGTTAATCAAAGTTTTACTGGATTTGACTTCTTCTTTCTGTACTTGTATTTTGTTAAGCAAGAATGATGTTCAGATTTGTGAGCCTTCTTTCGATTATATTTTTGTTATTAATTTTACCACATTTTATATACAGCAGCATGTTTATATAACATATTTACATAAATTAATTTTAAGTTAGCTGCGTATCCTTTACAGAACGTTTGCAGAACCAACCACAGCATATTTTAGCCGTTTAGGATTTTACCAAGCGCATTTACTTTTAGTAATTTGCCATTGCTTTTGGAATGGTCAGCACTTCATGTCACTGTCAACATCAATGCAAGAGAGTGTCCAGCGGGTGCTACGGAGTTTGAAGTCCAACAGTTGATTCACAACAATTCACACCCAGGTTATCTGATTATCAATACAGATGGTTCAGTGTTGAGAGAAAAGAGAAGTGCCTTGGGGTTCGTAGCGAAAGCCAAAGAAAAATCTTTAGTGCAAGACAGCCTAGCATATGACGCCACAACATCTAGCATGAGAATGGAGGTGGAGGCGGTGGCTAGAGAACAAGATGCATACACATGTCATTATTGTAACAGACTCTGAAAGCATGCTGAAAAAGGTGAAGACAGGGATGCTTCGAGCAGAGTGGCTAGCTCCACTGGAAAGGTCATGGGTGGTGAGCATACTTTGAATCTTTTCTCCAGGCTATGCCAACAGGGTGGGTAATGAACAGGCAGACAGACTGGCTGGATCCGCACCACTGGGTTGTGAATTGACAAGGCAGGTGGTCAAGGCCCTTTGGGAACAAGCAATGGAATCAGTAGAGTAAAGATTATGAAGGTCTGGAGAGAATGAGGTATCTGGGTGTAACAAGAGGGTCTGGCCGGCTCACTACACTCAGAGGAAAGGCAAGACAGACATTTAACCAGATTGTGACTGGTACCATCAGTATTGGAACTCTGCGCTGGCTGCTGAAGATGAGGACGGAGCATGCATGGGAATGCCCCGAGTGCTGTGATGTCAATTATTGACTCAACTCATCAATGCAAAATGGTCTTCTGCCAGATTGCTGACAGCTGAAGAATCTTAGTATTTCAGAATTAAGAAGCTCTTTGCAGCACCTGAACCACAGACAGTTTTGTAATATCCCTGTTTATTTGTATAACTATATGTTATGTCTACTCTGAGTAAATATTTAATCTTTGTGGATGCATGCGTGAGTACTGTTTAATTTCTGACAATTTAATGTTGTTCACTGAACCTGCAGTATTTGCTAATGACATTTGTCATCAAATAGTCAAAATTGTTTTCTTTACAAGTATTTTACAGTTATCAAGGGGCATTTCAGATTGTACTTTTTTCCCAGCATTACATGCAAACATTGAATGGCCAGTGAGCATTATATGAGTTTGGAGCTTTAGTCATGGTTGTTTTATTGGAAGTGATATAGAATATGCTGTAAATTAATGTCTTATTCACATATAGTTATTGCCTCAAAGGGAGTTCACATACATGACCACCGTGTCAGCCAATGTGCGACCATGGCTCTCATATTCATTTATACATTATAATTATTGGGTCAGTGAAATAAAATTGTTACATCTTGTACAGGGAAGCAGCTTGTTATATATTCATTTAAATATATGCATTTTTTTTTTTTAGATTATAATATTTTGCAGTCACTAAAGAACATCTGAGCTTTTGAACTGAAGTGTTGCAAGATTCAGAAAGTTTCTTGCTTGAAGAATAGGAAAAATTCTGACATTTTGCAAGATCTGTGGAAACTGACTCATAAACAGTACAGTTTTTCTTGTTTCTTTGTTTACCAACTGTAAGCTCTGCAGGAAGGTCCTGGCTATTCGTTTATTTGGACTTTGGCTTTGTGCCTGGGCCTGAGTTTTGCATGTACATCTGTTTTACTGACTTTGTTGTTGGTTATTCCTTGCCACTCAGGCAGATGCACTCAGACTTCAAAGGAAGGCCCCAATTAGTCGACTCTACGACATGATTGTTGGGGAGGCAATAGTCTGTTCTTGTCTTTCCCACAGTGGGACACCAGAACCCACACATGGAATATAGTTTTTGATAAACGCCATTTTATGTGGGGAGAACGGTTCTCTTCTTAGTGTTCATAGACTGTAAACTCTGGTAGAAAGTTCTGGTTGTTCATCCACTTCTGGACTTTGGTCATGTTCCAGGACTTGAGATTCGTGTGCTCATCCGTTCTACAGATCTAGTTTATTCATATGTAGGCTGTTCATTTCTTGCCTCGCAGGCAGATGCACTCGACTTTGAAGGAAACATCCCTAATGAGTCACCTCTTGCGACATGCTTGGTGTGGGGTGGGTCTCTTTTTTGTTTCTTTCTCCCACTTTTAACGGATACGGACAGTAATGAAAGAGGTGGTTCCTGGAAGGAGGAAAAAGCTCCTAGGTCAGCCAGCATGATGGTGGAGATAGAATGTCAAGTACTGTACACCCTGGTGTTACAGGAGGATTCTTAAAGAGTTTGAAAATGGAAAATAATACGTAGGTATAGCAATGGATCGTTTTGTTTCGTTTATTTTGCTATACATTTTCGTCGGTATCTATAGACGCGATTGCGACCCGAAAATTTGAAAACCAATTGTCTGTTATTCAGAAATTATTTTTTTGTGCTCTTTACGTGAAAGATAAAATCGGAAAAGTTATTAGAAGTTATTGGAGAGATGCCAGGCTTTGACCTGAGATGGTTTTGACGCGTATAAAATAAATCCATTTTTTGGGGGGGCAGCACGCAGTGAATAACGGTAAGTAATTTCGTAAATATCTTTTTAATTAGATAGATTCCGCAAAGTGTGTTGTATTTTTTAATTCTGCGTTAATTTTTATATAAGTGTGGGAAATTTCACAAAGATTGGCAATACAGCACATGTTTGAAAAAATTGTTTAGTGGCATCACTGTTTTGGCTTTAAATCCAATAACGGTAAGTAATTTCGTAAATATCTTCTTAATTAGCCAGATTACCGCAATGTGTGTTGTATTTTTGAATTCTGCGTTAATTTTTATATAAGTGTGGGAAATTTCACAAAGATTGGCAATACAGCACATGTTTAAAAAAATTGTTTAGTGGCATCACTGTTTTGGCTTTAAATCTTATAACGGTAAGTAATTTCGTAAATATCTTCTTAATTAGCCAGATTACCGCAATGTGTGTTGTATTTTTGAATTCTGCGTTAATTTTTATATAAGTGTGGGAAATTTCACAAAGATTGGCAATACAGCACATGTTTAAAAAAATTGTTTAGTGGCATCACTGTTTTGGCTTTAAATTCAATATGTTTGCACTAGGAGACAGTTTTTCCCGCTTTATAATTAACTTAAAATAATTATTAAATTAGCTAACGTTATTTTAATCATTTCAAAAAAAAATCCACAACCATTGTAGCATTTGTTCATGCATCTGTCATTATTTAGAGCCCTTCGCATTCTCTGTTGGATATTTTTTTTTTCCCTGATCACCCTCAAATCCCAATAATTAATTTGGGCCATCACAGCCATGTTAACACAGATTAAACTTACTAATCACACAAACATAAAAGCTAGACAGTTTGAACAGTGAATGATGGACACTCAAGTCAATAATGAAACTTTCTGAACATGTAATAAATGCAACACATACATTATATAAGAATCAGCAAAGAACTTCAAGAACCCAGAGTGATAGAAAGGACAAAAACTTCAAAACAGATCTGACTGAATGTGTAAGAGATTCCCAAGGTCCGCCTAGATCATCATCATGATCATGTGGACGATTAACAGTGAAGCCCGGCAATAAACCAATTGACCACACTTATCTGAATCCCTGGTTTCTTAAACTTGCTGAATATTCAGTCACTGTGTTGTTACGTTGAAGACAGTCCCACACTAGACACTCGAACACTGGTGATACACCCAAGCTCCTGTAGAGGATCTCGGGTACCAAGTCAATCACTTGAGGCACAAACAAGCTTCCGGATAAATGATGGTGAAGGTACAACACCCATTATGTTGTCCATAGACCAACTGGAGGATTTCCCTAAAGGATGACAAAAGTTTGGTTTACAATTGGATGCCTACCACTGGCTTGGACATTGGTGACTTCCTTGTAGGTGTTTTTGTGGACTGCTGATTCACTGCCTGGCCTCCAAGAAGATACCATCCTGTATCAAGAAGGAACTCAGAATTAGCAGTCATCTCAGGGGTTACATGTCAAGCTCAGTTTATTAACATCCACATTAGTAATCATTCAGAGGAGAGTTTTCAGGATAATGAGACAGTATAAGTCTCTAAATATCATCTCTGTTGTTCAGTCAGTAACAGGGACAAGAGACGAGTAGCAGAGTAGAGACAGATAGACTCTATCAAACATAGGACATCAACTCTCCTTGCCCACCTCTGCACGTGTAGATATACATCCCATCTCTCTCTCACATATATATATATTTTATACCTCCACATTCTGCCCACTGCACACCCAGTGTTGTTGTGCTAAAAAAAACCTCTAACGTCACAGTGCCTAGCTGGCTGAAGTGTGACCCAGTTAAATATGTCCGCTATTTGACACAAACTCTGTCGGCTGGTTAGAGAATAATTAACTTGCTGAGTTTAATATATTTATAATGGTGTGGGTCAGGTAGGGCACAAACTATTAGCCTGCGAAGGGAAAGGTTTGATTTCAGGAACTTGAGTGTCTGGAAACCAAGAACGGCCTAGTTATGTGAGGTCACACAGCTGAATCTTTCCTCCCTGCAGCAGCGGCTAACTTTATAGAGACATATATCATGGTACTTGTAAACTATAATCAACTTACCCAAGCTTAGGAATCCTTCAAAGATTAAACTGGTATTTTGAATGCGCCAAGATTTAATCAGAGAGGTGACATACTTCTGCACACCTAGGAAGTCAGGCAAAGAATGACCCGGCCTGATCTCGCTTTGCGTCTCTAGAAAAAAAGTCCCGTATAAGTACACCAAGGAGTAAAAAGGTTTCCAGGAATTCGAAATATTATTCCAGAAAATATATATCCCACAGTTGCAAGTTTGAAAATGTAGACTTTTCAAAACAACTAGAGGGTATAGAAATATCTATTCCACCAGATAGAGGTATATATCAAAATAATTGACTATATACCCACCGGACGGGTTTTAATTTGAAATGTGACCTGCCCGCTAGGGGCGTCAACGTCACGACGAGTCTACTGTGCAGGGTAGACACCTCTTGACATAAGCTTAGCTTCAGTTTTGACAAAAATCCCATTGGCAACCCTCCCATGCTTGGCTGTCCGCGTGTGGCTGCTATAGATCTATTTCTTACATTCAATGCTGGGTGGACATGGGAGCCAAGGTCATTTTTGAAAGAAAAGTAAATCCGACCTGACCTGATTCCCAGAAATGAACACACCTGCTGTGTTTGCCCTGTTGTTAACACTGTCACCGACCTATTATGAAAACGGCGTGTACTACCAGTGGGCTCATGTTTTCTTCTACCATACAGAACGGAGAGTTGGGGGAGGGGCAGTAGAAGATTGAGAGAAAGTTGAGAAAGAAAAGGAGCAGGAGGAGGAGAGAGGAATTTAAAAAAAAAGAGACTAAGAAAAGAAAGTCGACACTGAGACATGGGGAAAAAGAAAGGAAAGGAAAAAGAAAGAAAGAAGAGGAGAGATACCAGGGAAAGAAGGTAGCAGGAAGGGGGTGCGGCCATCCCGGTATCATCACTGTGGGGGGGGGGGGGGGACAACCACCCCAGGTGTCATTACTGTGCGGAGATAGACCACCCCGGGTGACATCGCTGTTGCAAAGGGGGAGGGGGGTTTCCGGTATTTGTTAATTAGGTCACGTCAACTGACATTGGCACATTTATCTGATCTTTATGTTCGCCTTGCCAGGACACACAATATGATATGTTTTAAGCCAGGCTCGCTGGCAGACAACTGTAAATGTATAAGGTTTTAGATGAAAAATAAATCAGCCTGCAGACATTTTCCTATGTTAAATAGGCGCATATCGTAGTGTATGTAATTGAGACATGCATAAACAGTTAGGTCTCACTGTCCCGATTCTAGCAATATATGGTTGCTAAGGGATTCGTTCAAAAACAAAAAAGTTATGGCCGTAAAATGCAAACATTGAGTCATTTCATCTCACTGGGTCGCAGCCGGAAGCCATGTTTCAAGGATTTCCACTACAATTTTTCTGTCGTGGTGTCCGCCACTAAAATGTTAATATCTCCGCTTAGAATCGACTTACAGGCTTAAATGAGGTACCATTGTATTTGTAATTTTAATTTTCATCTAGCTGTTACAATTTCGTAAGTAAAAACACAAAACATAAAACTTCACTACCATCCCTAATAATACGTCTTCAGGATCTGAATATAGAGGGGAACTGGCTCATTAACAGTATCATTTTTCACAAGAGTGACATACTGCAGTGGACTTGCTACGTGATAATGAATCATTAAGGGTTTTCGCTTCAGTAGGAAAATGTAGTGTCAGTTAAAGGAAAGGACCCCTTTCTACGCCTTTGATCGCACTGGGCATATAGGGCTAGATTTATATTTTATAGACAGGTTCTGCACTTTGTGAGGGATATGGTCAACATCATGCTAAGTGTCAGTTTAAAAAAAAGTTAGTGGGTTGCGTATCTTTCACAGGACGCTGCAGAAGCAACAACATACAATTATTCTTACAAACAGCAACATTCTGTAAAGAAAACTAAAACACACACACAGCCGTACAAAAGGCAACAAATGTATATAACACATACAATACAGAATCCACGCAGCCTTGTACACAGACCCATCTATTTACATTCAATAAAATTGATTTAAAACTTGAAAAAAAAAAGCAGCCACAAGAAGCAATCCCAGCATGTTTTTTTTTTTTTTTTTTGCTGTTGTGATTTTTCTAGGCACATTTTTCATTCAGTAGTTTGCCACGGTTCTCTCAACAATCATCTTGGTACCACTGTTTAAACCAGCGCAAGACAACCCTTCAGCAGCTGGAATCCAACCCGGCACCCCTGCATTACAAAGCGTGTTCACAACGCGCCAACCACAGACGCCGACTTTAATTAAAACTTCTGCTATTCGTCCCTTCCGTTCTTCACCTTCCTGATGAACTAATTGTAGAACTCCGTCTCAGCCTTCATTTCAGTAAGCTTCTTTTGGATTAAAAGAGTGGTTGGTGTGGTATTGTGGTTTACAGCTAGGCTGCGATAATTGCACCTTTCCCCCCATCACATCCAGTTTCAACAAAACTCTAATTAGTCACCTCTTACAACATGCCTGTACTGGTAATCTTAGTTTCAGCTTCATAGCAAATGGGTTACCTTATAGTTGCTCCGCTCCTGTGCCAACGAAAAACACAATGTTTATCACAGTCCCTGTGGAAAGATTGACAGACTGCTGTCTCAACATATCTAGCATACACACGCATTAAAAGCATACGGTAGCCATCCTAAGTGCTAATACAAACAGTCTGACATTTGAAATGCAGTTCATCATGGATGGTAGCAGAAGTCACCAACAGATCAGCAGTTGCACACGCGATCAATTTTAATCACATAATGGCACCACCAATATTGCGACAACAGGCATTGCGCCATTTTCTGAATCTACAATTCACACCACAGTCTAAAAACATTCCAAATGGAATCCACAGCTCACAGTGTCACGCCATGCACTTAACTCAGAAGCTGGGCGACGAAACTATATCCTTTCAGTCTACAAATGGAGCAAAAATGCAACGGCCACCGTCTGGTAAAAGCAACAAATTTGCCACGGCTCCAAACAGTAGCCGTGCCTAGCGTCCATTTTGACCGTAAGTCACCTCTTACAACATGCTTGTTAGTGGGTCTATCAGTAGACCCATGAATGGTTCTATTATCCCTCCCCCCCCCCTCTCCACCCCCATGGGGCCCTGGAACAAACATGGGGAGTTTAATTAGCAGGGCATGAGCTTTTGACACAAAGTAACTTTTTCCAGTTAACTTTTGTTTTTTTACAAACAGATCATACCATTCTTCGCTCTCATTACTGACTGAGTTATCCTGCGGCTGGCTCCCAAAAAAGAACAACCAAGATGTTTTGAATAAAGCCAGGGCTCAAAAACAATTTAACACAAACATAAGAAAAAATTGCCGTCATTTTTGGTCATGTTATGAGACGAGGGAAACTGGTACCTGTCGTAAACCAGTGGAAAGAGACAGGGGAAGATGTGAGAAGATAGTTGACAGCCTTTTATCATGACATGGTGCCAACACACGAACCGATACACACACACAGTTGCATTTTTGGGAGACGCGAGATTGCCCTGGTGAGTCGGCAAGGCACGTGATGATGATAAGTCAAAGTTGGCTGTCCGTGTTTAGATTTTGATTTTGTTTCAGTACTTGAGTGTTGCATACATATCTGTTTGATACATGTGGCTTATTGTAAACAGACTTTTGGCCCCTTACCTCTCTGGCATATGTGCTCTGATTTTGAAGGAAACACTGATCCTGTCTACGTTGGTAAGACCCCCATTAAGAAAGTGTGTTCGTAAGGCCCCAATTAAGAAAGTGTGTTCGTAAGGCCCCAATTAATAAAGTGTGTTGGTAAGGCCCCCATTAGGAAAGTCTGTGTTTGGAAGGCTCCTTATGGAAAGTTTGTGTTGGTAAGGCTTCCATTAAGAAAGTCTGTGTTGCTAAGGGTTTGTAAGGCATCCATTAAAAAACGTATGTGTTGGTAATGCTCCCATTAGAAATGTTTGTACTGATAAGGCCCCGTTAGGAAAGTCTGTACTGGTAAGGCCTCCGTTAAGAAAGTATTTGGTAAGGCACCCATTATGAAAGTTTGTTACGCGCCCCCCCCCGCCCCCCATTAGGATAGTCTGTGTTGGTAGCCCCCCCCCCCCCCCCCCCCCCCCCCCCCCCCCCCCCCCCCCCCCCCCCCCCCCCCCCCCCATTAGAAAAGTCTGTATTGGTAAGGCCCCCAATAGGAAACTCTTTGTTGTTAATGCCCCCATTATTAAGTCTGTGTTGGTATCCCCATTCGGAAAGTCTGTTTTTGTAATGCCTCCATTAGAAAAGTATGTATTTGTAAGGCCCCCCCCCCCCCCCAATAGGGAACTGTGTTACGAATGCCCCCTATTATTAAGTCTGTGTTGGTACCCCCATTCAGAAAGTCTAGTGGTAAGGCCCCTATTAGGAAAGTCTGTGTTGGTAAGACGCCCTTTAAGAATGTTTGTGTTGATATGGCCCCAGTTAAGAAAGTTTGTGTTGGTAAGACCCCTTTACCCCCCCCCCCCTTTTCAGTCCAATCGGAAAGTCTGTATTGGTAAGCCCCCCCCCCCCCCCCCCCCCACCCCCCCCCCCCCCCCCCCCCCCCCCCCCCCCCCCCCCCCCCCCACCCCCCCCCCCCCCCCCCCTCCACCCCCCGCCCCCCCCCCCCCCCCCCCCCCAATAAGAAACTCTTTGTTGCTAATGCCCTCATTATCAAGTATGTGTTTGTACCCCATTCGGAAAGTCTGTTGGTAAGGCCCCCGTTAAGAAAGTCTGTATTGGTAAGGCACCCCCCCCCCTCCCCTAATAAGAAACTCTTTGTTGCTAATGCCCTCATTATCAAGTCTGTGTTTGTACCCCATTCGGAAAGTCTGTTGGTAAGGCCCCCGTTAGGAAATTCTGTGTTGGTAAGGCTCCCTTTAGGAATGTTTGTGTTGATAAGGCCCCAGTTAGGATAGTCTGTGTTGGTAAGGCCCCCATTAGGACAGTCTGTGTTGGTAAGGCCTCCGTTAGGAAAGTCTAAGTTGGTAAGGACCCCTATTAGCAGATATTTCTATGGGACGACCACATAAGAAGTATAAACAAAGTAACATGTATGAGAATGCTGAATTTTCTTGTGGCAGCATATAGATGTGAGAAGAGAATGCTGTTCACACTTTACCAGCACTTCATCATCTCAGTGATTGAATACGGATTAGTGTTACTCGCTGTCTCGAAGAGTCAGCTCGAGAAACTGGAGCGCATACAGAACTAAGCTATGCGTCTGATGTACAAGAGACACTCCGACTGTATGCATGCGATACATCCTTGCATTGCCGACTATTATAGATAGGCTAAAGTTAATGCAGGCTAAATCATACCTCAGAGTAGCTGCAGACAGAGAACAAACCTCTGTATGAAGCTTTGGCTGCAGGTGAAGGTCAGAGACTGAAAGGGGGAAAATCGGGAATGGCTCAAATAGAAGACACAATAAGACAAGTATGCATGCTGGAGAACATTGGACGAGGAAAGGAATGGGTCAGAGTACAAGGGAAAAAGTCTGACCTGTATAGGGTTATGATCACATTGGGCCGGGTGTGCAGAGAATAGCCTGCGGGTGCTACGGAGGTGGAAGTCTAAGAGTTGATTCACGACAGTTCACGCCCAGGTGATCTGATCATCTGTACTGATGGTTTAACTGAAGAGCCTAAAGTCGGCAAAGTAAAACTCGCGGTGAGTCTTTGGACCCCACGGCTTTAGCTGTCCAGGTGCAATAGAATCTGCCCAAGATGCACTGAGATTGAAAGAAGTCATGTGGTACACACAAATTGATCGAAGTAGCCTTGGGCACAGAAAAGTCAGGTGGTGGTCCAAAGCCAAAGAGCGCCGTGACATGGTTATACAGCAGAAAGGGACGCCGAAAACGCGACTCGGGTATCGTATAGTATCGTATAAAATCAAACAAAAATTCCAAGCTTTGTCCTTTTTTAGCCGCCTGATGGCCTGCTTTTTCAAGGACGGTTCCTATCTTATTTTATTTATCTTCCTCTGTGGTGAGCACTTTCACCTGAGTTTGTTCATTTGTTGCCTAAGTTCTGGTTCTGAGGGGCCTGGTTCCTGTTTAATTGGCTATTCGCTAGCTGTTGCACTGTTCATCTGTTAGTTAGTTAGTTAGTTAGTTAGTTGGGTTATCATCATTGCACTCAGGACATGTCCATAGGTGCTCAGATCCTCCCCTCAGTATGAATCCCAACGTCCGATGGCTAATAGTACCAGCTCACTGTTCATCTGTGTTAGTACCAAGTCAGTCCGCAGTCACACCGCCACGAAACAAACAGTCCTGCACACTGAGCGCCCTAAAACACGGCCCCCACAGGACGAGCGACTCGGGTCCAAAAAGCAGCACAGAAGCCGCAACAAGGCCAGTGGATCAACCCCGAGAGCGCCTTGACACAAGTACTCACATGGGGTGAGATGTGGTGAATTTTCTCGCCGAGACTGAGCTTTGTCTGAGATCTGCGTACGACGTGTTATCGTCTGTCGTCCACGTGGTGACATAGCTTGCAACTACCGACCTGACATGCCCAATTTGCAGAGCTAAACAGACGCTCGAGCACGTATTTTTTGCGTGCAGAAAAGCCCTAGGCCAGGGAAAATACATTTGGCGCCACGATAAAGTCTAAAAGAGTTAGCGGATATTGTGGACCAAGCCAGGATAAAGGCAAATGCGAGGGTCAGTCCCACCGTCACTCCCATACGCTTCCTCAAAGCTGGGCAGATTTAACAAGGTAAAATCAACAAGGTCGCATGCGCTCCATCGATACTTGACAGTGCGAGGGACTGGTTACTAGCTGTCGACCTGCCGGATATCGAGAAGTACCTAGAGTCAATCCAGAAGACCGACCTAAGACCTGACATAGTTCTAGACTGTGAAAAACGCCAGCTCATCCTGGTTGAGCTGACCGTGCCGTACGAGTCGCGGATCGAAGAAAATCACATGTACAAGCACGAAAAGTACTGTGAGCTAGTTGCCGGTCTGAGGAGAGATGAAGCGTACGCATCAAAAATCTTCGCAGTCGAAATAGGCGCAAGAGGTCTTATCTCCACTTCAATGTACATTATGCTAAAGCAGCTGGGCTTGCGAGGAGACGAGCGCAAACGGTCACTAAAACAACTGGGCGAAACTGCTGAAAGAGCTTTGAGCTGGCTCTGGACGCAACGGAACGTCGTGGGAGATTGGCCTCGATAGACTGGGCCGAGTCTCTAGTGAAAAAGAACGGCTCATCCCTTAAAAGCCAAAGTGTCCTAAATGTCTGCCAATGTCCCTCTGTCAACTGCCAGAAGTCTAAATGCCAAAGTCTAACACTTGTCCGATGAACCAACCAAAAGGTTGTCACCATGGTCGTAAGGTAGTCGACTTATCTAATTTGCTACCGCAGCGACAATATTAATAATTCTCACAACACCTGTTACAAATCACCATATCATCTTGTCACTGTCCGAGAACAGTGGGGGCAGAATGGACGCTGGCTGTCAAAATGGACGCTAGGCACGGCCACTGTTTGGAGCCGAGGCAAATTTTGTGCTTCTGCCGGACGATGCCCGATGCATTTTTGCTCCATTTGTAGACTGGATATAGTTTCGTCGCCCAGCTTCTGAGTTGAATGCATGGCGTGATACTGTGCGCTGCGGATTTCATTTGGAATGGTTTTTTTTAACGGTGACCAACGTGGTGGTGTAAATTGTGGATTCAGAAAATGGCGCAATGCCTGCTGTCGCAAAGTTGGTGGTGCCCCTATGTGATTAAAATTGATCGCGTGTGCAACTTCTGATCTGTTGGTAAGATCAACGATGAACTGCATTTCTAATGTCGGACTGTCTGTGTTAGCTCATCGGATGGCTACCGTATGCTTTAATGCGTGTGTATGCTAGATATTTTGAGACAGCAGTCTGTCAATCTTTCCACAAGGGACTGTAATAAACAATCTGTGTGTTTTTCGTTGGCACAGGAGCGGAGCAAAGATGGAGTGACCCGTTTGCTAGAAAGCTGAAACTAAGACTAGCAGTGGGGGCAGTGAATCCACATCACTTGCTAGAATGGCAGACTTGGATAGGCAAAGCAACAAACAAAAAAAAAAAAAAAAAAAAAAAAAAAAAAAACCGAGACGCACACCAGACAACTTGTTAATGAACATAGAACTGGTACTATTAGCCATCGGACGTTAGGGTTCATACTGAGGAGAGGTTCTGAGCACCTATGGACATGTCCGTAATAATGATAACCTAACTAACTGTCCGAGAACATCCGATAAAGTTCAGCAGGGAAAGATCGAGGCCTGGGAATCATGACCCAGGTCGGTCCACCTTCCCAGATTGTATAGAGGAATGTTAATGGAAAGAAACAATTGTCGACAGGGATCTTTCTACTGATGATCGGTGGACCCTGCTATACATGCTTCCCTATGGAGTTCTTCTTATTCTTATCTTTTATCAACAAAGACTTCCACTTCCTGTCTTGGTGAAACATGGTTAAATGCTGACAGAAACAGCGAGTTGTTATTGAAATTCTTCAGCTGTTATTCTTTCTCCGACGAAGACAGTGTCGAGGTAATGTACATATGCTCTTGTACTAATGAAATGTTATCGACTTGATACACTAGTGTTCAAAATTTTTGTGGAATTATCGTCTTTCGTCAAGGATAGGTTTTTGAAATTCAGACTCAACTAAAATTAAAAAAAGTAGGAAAATAAAAAAAATAAAAAACGGCTATTCTCCGAATAACGGGCACAAAATATGGCGGCCGCCAAAAAACCTTAACAAAGCCTCAGTCACGTGTTAGTTACGCACTTCAGGTGACCTTATTTGCGGTTTCCCGGCGGCCACCGCCGAAATTATCCCCTACGGCCCTACGCCGCTCACGCGGGAGGGATTGGGGCTAAACTAGATGGCTGGGACTCATGAGCAGCAGCTTCCGCATCTCCTGCAGCTTTGCTCATGAGTCCTAGCCATCTAGTTTAGCCCCAAACCATGCCGCCTGGGGATACCCCCGGCGGTGGCGGTAGTCGCCGGAAAACCACAAATTGTGACAAATTAGGTCGCCGGAGGTGCCCAATTGACACGTGACTGAGGCCCTGTTTTGGCTGCAATCTTTTGTGCCCGTTATTCGGGGATATCCATAAAAACATACATTAAATTTTAATTAAATAGTTTTAGTTTTCTAGAAAGAATTTATAATAAATAATAATAATTGCTAACAGTAACAGCTAAGAATAACACCATCAGATTAGAGTGTTACAAAAACATGAGTACTGGCTATCTTCCAAATAACGGTCACAAATTATCGAGGCCGAAAATATACCCTAACAGGGTCTCAGTCACATGTAAATTGCAGACTTCCGCCACCCAGTATCTCCCTGGGGCTAAATTAGATGGATGGGACTCACGAGCAAATAAAATGAAGGAAGCTGCAGGAGATGCGGTAGCTGCTGCTCGTGAGTCCCAGCCATCTAGTTTAGCACCAATCCACGCAAAGCGGTGGTGGCGGTAGTCGCCAGATGTACGCAATTTGTCGCAGGAAGTTCGCATTTTACATGTCTGAGGCTCTGTTAGGATATATTTTCTGCCTCGATAATTTGGGACCGTTACTGTTATTTGGAAGATAGCCCGAGTACCCATATCTTATGTAAGTAGATTTTTACATCTAACCCTCTCAGACTAATGATAGTGCAAGTTTGCATGTTTAATTTCAATATAATAAAAATAGGCTATCCTCAGAATAACGGGCACATATTATGGCGGCCAAAAACGGGCTCAGTCACATGCAAATTGCGAACTTCCGGCAACTACTGCCACCACCGAGGACTTTGGCTAAACTAGATGACTGGGATTCAGGAGCAAAGCTGCAGGAGATGCGGAAGCTGCTGCTCGTGGGTCCCAGCCATCTAGTTTAGCCCCAATCCACCGTGCGTGATCGACGTGGGGGATACTTTCGGCGGTAGTCGCCAGAAGTTAGCAAATTAAGTCACCGGAAGTGCGCAATTGATACGTGACTGAGGCTCTGTTAGGGTTTTTTTGCAGCCGCCATAATATGTGCCCGTTATTCGGAGGATAGCCTAAAAAAAAAACCACAGCAGTTAATTGCTAATTGAAATATGGCAATTAAAAAAAGCCAAATAGACAATCTTTTGAAGTAGTTAAAGCTAAATTCCTGAATGACAAATGACAATAATAAATTTCACCCACAAACTGAGATACCTAGACCTATAAGTTTTCGCACCTTGAGTGCCCCCACCCAAAGTGTGACCAGTGTGAGTGACGAGAACCCTTCCCAATAATTTGTTTAGGTAGCATCCCCTTGCCACGTTTCTTTTAATTAATAGTCAGCATTTGTTTATAAAGTTCATATTTTTAAAATTAAATTTGCTATTCAACACATAATAATTATGGGATCTGCCATAGTGAAACAGCTAGACCCAGGGTTAGTTAACTGGATCCCTATTAAGGGCTCACGGATCATTACCAATTATATCATATTAATGATCCGGCTATCCTCTGAATAACAGTCCCAAATTATCGAGGCAGAAAATATACCATAACAGAGCCTCACTCATATGTAAATTGCGGACTTCCGTCGACTAAAATTGCGGACTTCCGGGGACTACTGCCACCGCCAAGAGTATCTCCCGCATTGCTGCGCGCGGCGCAGAGTGGGGGCTAAACAAGATGGCTGGGACTCACAAGCAGCAGCTACCGCATCTCCTGCAGCTTCCTTCATTTTAATTGCTCGTGAGTCCCAGCCATGTAGTTAAGCCCCACGCTGCACGTAGCGGCGCGGTATATACTCTTGGCCGTGATGGTAGTCGTCGGAAGTCCGCAATTTACATGTGACTGAGGCCCTGTTAGGGTATATTTTTGGCCTCGATAATTTGGGACCATTATTCGAAGGTTAGCCAATGATCCTTCTGTGACAAGGCTTGGGCTTTTGACCACTCAGTAAACTTAGTGGAATAGAGCTTGGCTAGATGTTTACCTGCAGATATGAATATCTTGGGTTGGAAAATGACCTTGGTTCACAGGTCGACACAGCCTTAAATGAGTTAAAGCCCTTGCAAGTAAAGGTGAGCAACATGATGCTGACCACATCACCCGCCAAGAGGCTGATTGGTGTATAATATTTAGAATATAGGTTTAGCCCAGTATGCCTGTAGACGTAGAAAAGATCCTTTACTTATCCTGACATACAAACTGATACACAGCGTTGAATATTGAAGATTATGGAGAGGTGTGATTGCCCATGCCAGTCGGCAAGGCCGACGATGATGTCATGTCTACCTGTATGTGACAACAATGGACAGTGATCTTTAAAGACCTTAGTTACTTGTGATTTTGCTTGTAGTTGTCATTAAAACTTGTGTTTCCGAAATTTCAGCCATATCTGGTATACCATGTCGTCCGTAAAAGAAATTGGGGAAGTTCTGAAGAACAAAAGTCAGCCATTAAAAGATCGATTTCGAGCTTTGTTTACTTTACGAAACCTTGGTGGAGATGAAGCAGTGGATGCCATTGCTAGCTGCTTTGATGATGAGTCTGCTCTACTGAAACATGAACTGGCCTACTGTTTGGGTCAGATGCAGGACACTCATGCTATCCCATACTTAATCAGAGTTCTCGAAGACACATCACAGGAGGCAATTGTTCGACATGAAGCTGGTATGGTTTTTCCCTCTTCAAATTTATGTTATCTGTGTTGTTGGTTAGTTAGTTGGGTTTTCATCATTGCACTCTGGAAATGTCCATAGATGTTCAAATCCTCCCCTCAGCATGGACCCCAGCATCCAGTGGCTGATAGTACCAGTTATCTTTGTTGTGTTTTCTTACATGTAATAGATAAATAATTTTTTTTAGTGCAGTATGGCACATTGAGTGTTTGGTTCTGGTCCTCATTGATGGGGGGGGGGGGGGGGGGGGGGGGGGGGATAGACAGCCCCTAACAAGCATGTTGTAAAAGATTCTATAATTAGGGGTTTGCTAAAATGGGAAGTGCTGGGCCCAAAAGCGCATATCGCAGCCTGGCTGCACCTAGATCTGCTGCCTCCTGGCAAACCTGTCGTGAGAGCAACTAACTTATTGTGTTTGCCACAAAATTTGCCTCAGCCTGAAAGACAAGTAATCAAAAAGTTGGCCAGATCTGTAAAACGGATGTGCATGAAAAATTCATGTTAGGGAATAAGACACAGTCCAGAAATAGATGAACCACCAGAACTTTGTGCCCGGCTTTACAGCCCGTGAACAGTGAATGCTAAGAAGAAGAAGGAATCTATGACCAGCAGGCAAACATGCTAGCTTATATTTTTGTGTGAATGAATCAAGAATTGACATCCCTGCACTCGATACATTCCCACAGGTGCTTTGTCTCCTACTGTAGTAGCCAACGAAGAGTCGATATGCTAATAGTACATGTTGCAACCCGATTAAAAGTCTGCCCATGTTTTCCCCGCAGTGTTGAATATCTTCCACAACCCACACTCACTCCTTGCTATATTGGTCTATCAGTGTTTGGATACTTAGCTTATTCTGTCGCACTGACCACTTAATTCCAGAGAGCCTTCACCACTTCCACTTTATCATAACATAGCTCACCACCCAGAGAAGCTGCAGTTGCCAGCCTATCAGCTTGCTCGTTACCTTGCACACTTGAATGTCCTGGACAGAAAATCCATGATATGTCTTGATCAGAGTTTTATCAAACGAAGCAATCCACTCTGCACGTAGGAAGCCAGTTATTATTTTCCGAAGCATGCTCTGTGAGTCAGTTACAATGACCACATGCTCTTCAAGCCATCGGAAAGCTGCCATTGCCACCTCAATCCTCATACTGGATGTTGTGAGATTATAGTGTAATCGACCTTAGCGGTTAAACCCCCCCCCCTCCTTTTTTCCCCACTTGTCTTACCTCTCAATGCTGATCCTTCTATGTATATAATGATGTTTCATGGGTGTGAATCTTCGTTGATCAGCTCTTGCACCGATGCCCCTGTTTTACCAGCTGTTAAGTCCCAGTACCCTCAATCGAGTTGTCAACCACCTTCTAAAACATGCTTTTTTAGTGGGCACTGTGTCTTTTCTTGTTTTCCTCCTAAAACATGCACAACTTTCAACATCACAGCACTCGGGACATTCTCCGTCCTTATCTTCAGCAGCCAGCGCAGAGTTCCAATACTGATGGTATCGGTCACAATCTGGTTTAATGTCCGTATTGCCTTTCCTCTGAGTGTCGTGAGCTGGCCAGACCCCCTGGTTACACCCAGGTGCCTCATCTTCTCCAGGTTATAATAATCTTGTTTCTCTACTGATTCCTTTGCTTGTTCCCAAAGGGCCTTGACCACATCTGCCTCGTCATGCATCAATCTCTTTGAATTAAAATAATTTAGTCCAAACAGTTTTTTAAGTATATTATGGGCCTGTAGTGATGACTTCTTTTTTCATCGTGAATATGTTTATTTATCGTGGTCAAAGTATAAAGTATTGATAAATCAGTGCGATAGCTGAAATTTATCCTTTCTTTTTAAAAACCAGGTGAAGCTTTGGGAGCAATTGGGGATGCATCAGTGTGTGAAGTACTGAAGAAATACTTGCATGATCCTGTTGTTGAAGTAGGTTCTATGTCTTGTAGTTTGTAATTAATAAATATATACTTGCATGCACATTTGCTATAAATAAACAAATCATAGAGGTCTTTGTTTCAGTGGTGTGGCCTGTACAGAAGAGCATTTAGATGTTTTTTGTTGTTGTTAAAAAAACTAAGACATGAAAATATCTTACCACAAACATCAGAAAAGGTAATTTATTTTTCTTCAGGATATAAGAAGAGAAAACTATAACAGTTTGTGACAGTGTGAAAGAGACTTTTTTGTGGGGGGTAATAATTTGGCATGCATGCCTCACTTACATTCTTTCCTATAAAGATATATAAATTTGTTGTTACATTTGGCACCACTGCACATCAGGCACTCCCTTGTCTACTGTGAAATGTGTACACCCATACTGTGGTCCCGTTTAGTAGAGATACCTTGAAATTGTTGCTGCATTGGAGAAGTGAGCATTTATGGAGGGATTTTTGGCAAGCTTTTGTCATGTTGTGTAAAGGTATCAGCAGCACACAAACTTATTGATGCTGTTGGAGATTTCAAGGTGTGGAGTAGTAGCATGATTGTCCATGCCAGTTGGTAAAACACTTGGTGATGATGATGACGTGCAATTTTTAGAGAGACAGATGGTAAAAGGAATGAATAAACTTTATTTTCTAAGGCTTGGGGATTTAGCACAAAGCCCATCTAACATTCTGTTGTTGAATAGAGCTGATGGAGTGCCATTTATCAGGGTTTTTTTTCACCCTGTTTGTTGTTTTAATTCCAAGTGTGGGTTCCAGGACCCCATTTTGTGAAGGAAAACATTTGACTCGCTGCCCCTAAACAAGTATATTGAAAAGGGCAATTTATCAAGGGTTCGCTGAAATTGGATGTTGTTAAGCTGACAGGTGCAGATATCACAGCCCAGCTGTAAACTGTAACACAAGTGCTGCCACCTGTTCAATGGCAAAGCAGAAGAAGAGAAAACTGTTTTAATATACATATTTTGTAATAATGGTGTTAACCGCAGACAATGAAAAAGATCTTCATGTTTAGTGGATGCAGTAGTCATTCACAGTGAGAACTAAGCTTAGAGCTAAATTAAATGGAAATTATGGTCATCACCAAAAAAGGTAAGGTAAAAGTAAAGTCGGTAGATGTGACCCAGCGTCATTGCACACGGTTATAAACCACAAGTGCTCTGCCACCCATACATACAGCTGATAGAAACTGTCTGCCATGTCGTCGTCCTCATGAAACTTTGTAGCTACAGCAACGTTCCTCCATTTATCCCAGTGTGTTAACTCTGGTACCCATTTCCTGGAGGCTGGGTGAACCCCGGGAACCATCCGGTTTTGAAAGCAAGTCTCCTATCAACTGCACTAACGTGGCCCCGGGTCATCACCAAGACAAAAGAAATACCAAAGTGTGAAATACAAAAAAATTGCAACGTTCTTAAGCAAGTTAATAAATATGGCTGGTTGGGAACAGATGGCCTAAAGTAAGATGCAAGCATACAGCTGTTTAGGAACAGATGGCCTTTAGTAAGATGCAAACATATGGCTGTTTAGGAACAGATGGCTTTTAGTAAGATGCAAACATATGACTGTTTAGGAACAGATGGCCTTTTAGTAAGATGCAAACATATGGCTGTTTAAAAACAGATGGCCTTTAGTAAGATGCAAACATACAGCCGTTTAGGAACAGATGGCCTTTAGTAAGATGCAAACATGGCTGTTTAGGAACAGATGGCCTTTAGTAAGATGCAAACATACGGCTCTTTAGGAACAGATGGCCTTTAGTGAGATGCAAACAGTTCTCACAAAATGCAACCAGGTAATCATCATGTCCTTGAAAGATATTTTGTTTTTGAAATGTCAACAGTCTAGTTTTCATTTTGCTCTATTTGCGGTTTATTAAAAAAAACAGACACTGATTCAGAGTAAACAGTCAGCATGTTTACGGTTAACTGAGTAACAAGAAGTTTTCAAAACATTAGAGTGCATGTGTTTCATAGGAGTTTCACTCCTTAGCCTCCCATGAGTTGTGCACTTTCTATTGTATATGGGATAGGCTATGAAAATTATCACCACACATTGCTGCATATGTGAATTTATTTCCAACAGTCTCTGCGGGTGTTTCAGTTACTGTATATTCAGTTTTTTAAGGGTAAACAAATTATCTGTCCTACAAGGTTCAAAGAAATTTTCTGCTTTGAGAAAACGGCAGCCTCTGGAGTCTTAAGGACATGGGAAATTTTAAGTCCATATGCAAAAATTTGTGTTGATCAATACAGGAGTTTTTAACATAGTTGTGTGAGGGCACAACTTCAGAAACGCACCATAATACCCAAGGCTTGAACTACTCATTTAATATCTTCTTCTTTTCTCCTACTGCTTATGCTGTAAAACATTGCAGGAAAGAGTTAGATGTAATTTTTCCGTCTATTGCTAATATGGTAGCTTGTGTTAAAGTCATATTGTGTTTTTTGTAGTGTCTCTCTTAGTCGATCTCTTGTCTTTTAGCCTGCTGCTTTAATTTGTTAGGCTCTAGCTGCTGGCTGATTTTGTTCTATTCTGACCAGAAGACCAAAGTGTTGTTTTCTTTTATGCTCTAGGGCAGGTTTCCCAAACTTTTCTTGGTCACAACGCCTTTTTAAATTAAAATTTTTCCATGGCGCCCTAACATAAGTAAGAGTATGACTATTCATGTCTTGGTTAAATTAATTATGAAGCTTTTTCAATATTTTGCAGTGCCCTGTCCCAGGGCACACAGTTTGGGAATTACTGCTCTAGAAAGTCGTTCTCAGCATTTTGCCTAGCATTATTTTTCTCTAGTGACCCTGCCTCTCTTTTTGTTTTTTCACCAGCATTTCTAACACATCTCATCTCGCATTTTGTAATTATTTGTTTTTTCTAGGGCTGTTTATGTCTAAAGAGGCTGCTAAAATGTTATGTAGAACCTGTTCTGCTGTATGGCAGCGAATCTTTCAATGTCATTGTGCAAATTAAGAAGAATTTGGAAGCAACAGAGATGTGGTTTCTGAGACAAATGTTATGAATACCTTAGACGGCCAGAGTAACTAACAACGATTGTTTGAAAGAAGCTAATGAAAGTAGATCTCTGTATACAACAATAAGAAAGAGACAAACACTGTTTTTTTGGGGCCACATAATGGGAATAGAGACATTAGAAAACATCCTGACACCTGGAAAGATCAGTGGAAAAGGGGGTAGAGGCAAACCAAGAGAGACGATGCTGGATGGGCTGAAATGATGGCATGGACGGATATCATCAAGAGAGCTGTTTCAGGCAACCAGGGATCGTGACCTGTGGAGATGCATGAGCGCCTACGCCAGTTGGCTGGGCACATGATGATGTTTATGTCTGGAGTTGATAGCACAAAGTTGGCGCAAATAGCTCATTTATCAGCTACTTTTTTTAAGTTACTAATTACATTATTTAAAAAACAAGAAGTTTGAATTGTTGATGCCTTTTGTCCATCAGGTTGCAGAGACTTGTGAGTTGGCTTTAGGTCGCTTAAAGTGGTTAGCAGACAATGCTAAGGTCGAGACGGACCTCCCTGGAAATCCGTATCTTTCTGTGGATCCAACCCCTCCTGCAAAAATTGCTCCTGTTGAAGAGCTCAGGCAGGCATTACTAGACGAGACACTGTCTCTTTTTCAAAGGTACAGGGCCATGTTTACTCTGCGGAATATGTCAACCACAGAATCAGTACTAGCGCTTGCAGATGGTAAGATACAGTTCTTCTTCTTCTTCCTCTTCTTTGTTCACCGGCTGTAAGCTTCAGCGGAAAGTCCTGGTTATTTGGACTTTGGCTTTGTGCCAGGGCCTGAGTTTTGCATGTACATCCGTTTTACTGGCTTATTTGTGTGCTGTTGGTTGTTCCTTGCCGCTCAAGCAGATGCACTCAGACTTCGAAGGAAGTCCCCAGTTAGTCGACTCCTACAACATGCTTCAGTTACATACATTCCCCTTGTGGCTTCCGGGGTCCCATTTTTGGGGGAAAAGTGTAGACCGGCTAGCCCTTAACATGCGTGCCATATTGTTGACTAATCAGGGTCTTGCTGAAATTGATTGTGTTGGGTTGAAAGGTGCAGATATCACAGCCTTCTTGTAAACCACAACACAACCTGCCAACTGCCTTATTAAGGGTGGACGTTGAAAAAAACGTTACACGCATCACTAGATATCACTCTAGAAAGTTTTCCCATGCGGGCTTTGGAGGACTCATTGAGTAAAACAAAACCCACCCTCCTCTCCCCAATATGCATTTGTAGAATACGATTATGTAAGAGTTTGCTGGAATAAGTTGTCCAACCAAGAGGTACAGATATTGTAGCCTAGCTGTAAACTACAATACAACTTGCCAGCTGGTGTTTTCGGGGGTGAACGCAGAAGAAAAAAGTTACAGAGAAATCTTCTTCTGTGTGTGTTTGCCCTTAAAAAAGCAGTTGGCGAGATATGTTGTGGTTTACAACTAGGCTGCGATGTCTCCACTTTTTGGCTCAAAACATCTGATTCCAGCGAACTTCTAGTTGGTCTTCTTTTATGACATGTTTGTTAGGAGCTGTGGGTCTATTTCTTTTCTCCCCTAAAAGGAATCTTGAAACTCACTCTGGGACTCTAGAAAATTATTCCCTGAGTTTATCTTCTCTTACTAGTGTCTGCCAACATTGTTTACAGTTGAGCTATACAGACTTGGCCGGCATGATGCTGACCACATCACCCACGAAGTGCCAACTGGTCTATAAAGTATAGGTCTAGCCCTATATTTTGCATTGCTTGTTGCATTACTTAGACACTCGTCTTCAGCCTTGGGGTGTAGGTGTTTGCCAGTGAGATCGCCAGACTTCTCTATCAGCGTGTTTCTTTTTTATCTTTGTTCCATTCAAGTTCTCTGTCAATCAGAGACTGTTGGAAGTTGTCTTCCCAGGAAACCCAAAGTCACCCTGCTGGTCTGGTTCCTTGGTTCTTAGCTTCCAATGCCTGCTGTGATGGAAGATTCTGCATACGTGTCCAAACCATCCTAACTGTGACTGATCCCCTTGAGTACGTAAGTACTGGGTTTCAAGGTCATGACATATTGTCTGACTGCAAAATGTTTTTGTCGCTTGGACTACCTCTTTTAGATACCACATTTCTGAGGCCTGAAGCTGGCTTCTGTGAGCTGTTGTCATTGCCCATGACTTACATCCATTTGTCAGAATGTTGTATAAACATGTATGTATTTGGTCAATTATTACATATATATGTATAAAATCAGCAATTTATTTATTTTATATATTTTTTGCGTACTTTTCAGGTTTAAAGTGCAGTGGTGCCTTGTTCCGCCATGAAATTGCCTATGTCTTAGGCCAAATTCAGAATGAAGCCTGCATAAAACAGCTCTCAGAAAACCTGCAGGATGTGAATGAGAGCCCAATGGTGAGGCATGAGTGTGCTGAAGCACTGGGATCAATAGCTACACCCGAAGCCACGGCTATCCTTCAGCGGTACCTGGCAGATGCGGAGAGGGTGGTGCGAGAGAGTTGTATAGTGGCTTTAGATATGAGTGAATATGAGAACAGTGGCCAGTTCCAGTATGCAGATACTTTAAGTAGACTCAACAATCAGGGATCTCTAAGCAGCAGTCAGTTGGAGACTGTTGTAGGTTAACCTGCACATTATTATTATAGTGGAAGTTTGAGGGAGTTGATAATTGAAATGGTTTGCCCACTTAGAGAATGCTTTGTTATGCCATACCCAACAAGGCACACGCTAAAAGAAGAGAATTACTAGAGAATAAGGTAGAACGAGATAGAAAGACAACATCAAAGAAACTGTGTGAGAACATGTTGTGTCTGTAGTCTAAATGACCAGAAGAGCAAGAAGTAGTACCTTATGTCTCCATAGACAGTCAGCCCGTGCTCGATGGATCTTATAATTTATATTTGACATTAGTTGCCTTTAATTTCTGGCGTATTTCCTGGTACCAGTTTTAGGCCGAGTGTCGTGGGTTCCCTAAATTGAGCCTAAGGTTTGCAGGTTAGCATTGTATCCACTGTACTACTGAGCTCACAGTTTTGTTGAGTGTTTTTCCATATTTCTTTCAGAATAGTATTTTTGTCTGTTCATTCATTCATTCAGTAGCATGTCCCTCGCGGAACCTCGCTGCCATAACAACCCTCCGGAAAACCTTCCTATCCTGAGCAAGATGTCCTGCGTCTGATACACCCATCTGGAGATCATCTGCCACATCCTGCACCCATCTTCTCCTTGGCCTTCCTCTTCCTCTCTTCCCAGGCATATACCCCTCCATTATTGTTCTCTCTAGACTTCCATGACGTTTCAAGTGACCAAAATATTTCAATTTTCTTTGTTTTATTGTCTTTACTAGCCAACCCTCTTCAATATTCAGCTCTTGAAGTATGGATGCATTTGTTCTTTTCTTTACCCAAGATATTCTTAGAACCTGTCTGTAACATTTATATTCAAATGCATTTATGCGCTGTTCCGCTTGTTTAGTAAGTGTCCAGGTCTCACAGGCGTATGTTGCAATGGGAAAGATGCATGCTCTTAAAAATCTGACCTATGTAATTCTATCTGTACAATTCCATAATTTATTCAGTTGTTTTAGTCTTTGAAGAGCAATTGATAGTCGCCGTTTAATTTCTTTCATTGTGTCACCATTGTTGGTAACCAGTGACCCAAGATATTCGAAATTTTCCACCACTTCCAATCTTTCCTCATTAACATATATTTCCTTCTCCATGTCTGTAGATAACCAAAATTTGAAAAAAATGTAATGAGCTCAGAGCTAGGGAAAAACCATGCCAAAGATGGTGTAAAGAGGAGATACGAAGAACCGCCTTACACAGTGCATTATAAAGAATGGCACAGTCTGTATACAGGGAAGTCAGATTTGTTAAGTGGATTTGTACGCACAACTCACGTTCTAGAACAAGACCAAAGTCCAGTACTTGATGAACAGCAAGAAGAAGAAGTGAATTCTCTGGGAAGTAAAAGCACATAGTGGGGAACAACTAAGGCAATTACTTATAAATTACAGACATTTATTAACTGGTGCCAGTGCAGAATAGAGGGAATCAAATGGTATGATAGAATACCTAATGTAGAGCTTTGGGTGAGAACTAAGCAAGCGCCAGTGGACCAACAGGTGAGGAAAAGGCGCTGGCGTTTGATGGGGCACACATTGAGAAAACCAGAAAACAGCATAACTAGAATGTCTTTGCTTTGGAACCCACCGGGGCATAGTAATAAAGGAAGGCTAAAAAAAACACATGGAGAAGAGAGCTGGAGAATGAAGTTAGAAAGATGGCGAGGACAATAGCGAAGGATAGAACAACTTGGCGTGAGTTGGTTGAGGGCCTATGCTCCATTGGGGGTTAGAAAGGCAGAAGAAGAAGAAGTAAATCTGTTTTAACCAATTGTGACCAATTAGTCTGTATAAATTTAGGATTAGCACCATATAACCATAATGAATGAATGTGTGAACAAGAGTTGGTTATTGTCACTTGTACTCTGGAGACTAAAAACATATTTCTGTCCTCTACAAGAGCAGGAACATCTGGTAATAAAATAAGGACCATTATAATGGAAAGAATGAATTGTGTGTTTTTCTTTTATTGTCATATTTTGTTGGGGAAGTGCTTTTGAAGTCTACAGCAGGCATAGGTTTTGCAAACCGCCGCCTGGTCCACTGAGCAATTTTTACTGGCCATCAAGGCTGGTATAAAAGCTCACGAAATAGCGGAACAGGATTTCTGCAAATAACCAGCTTGAACACACATTTGGGAATATCTACAAGGGCTTCAGTGGGTGCGTATGTCTGACCAGAGACATAGCCAGGGATTATAATCTTAGAATGGCATGCACACCTGTGTTTCTACACGGACTGCTCTGGCCAGAAATGCACATGTGTAAGTAACCACACAAACATGTGATCCTTGTGGTGTTGCAGAATTCCAGTGAATTCTGCTTGGTTAGCTGTTTTCCTCCTTTGAAGTCTGAATGGATCTACCTAAGAGGTGAGAAACCGACAGTCTGCACACAAATGAGCCAGATCTGTAAAATGGACATAGGCACACAAATCAAATTCTAGAACAAGAAGTGGGCAAACAAGAAAACTTTCTCTCAGAGTTTACCGGGAAACCTCGTGGGGAAAGGGGGGGGGGGTCAGTTTAATTATAAATAACTTTGCCAGAGACCCGGGGAAATTACGTGAAGTCTGAACCCGGGACCTCTAGCACACGAGGCGGACACCATACCTCGAGACCACGCAGCCCCCTTAAATGGCTTGAATATGTTTGAACAATGTCTGGTGACACTGGGGCGAGGGCAGGTCCTCCATTGACGGCACACGGAAAAAAGAAACCTGGATGTCGTAAAAAAATGATTGGGGGGGGGGGGGGGGGTCCTCAATACAATTATTAAAATGTTCCTGGTGGAGGTAGCAAGCCTCCTCCTTACAGGGGGGGGGGGGTGGAGGTCACACATAGACCCTCGTTCTGATGCACCAACAATAAAGCAAATTCTCTCGACTAGTTATTTATAATGTTACTGCTCAGTGATTCTATGAGTATGATCCGGAGGGTTCAGGCAGGTTCAATGTCAAGGCAATGGTTTCTATCATTACAGAAGTCCACTGCGGGTGGAGTCACCTATATTTTCGTTCCGGGACACCCTTGCGTCCTGGATCTGATATGACTACCGACGGTCAACCTATGGATCACGCTGATATTATTAATGCTCTCCAAAAAATGGGAAGGGTGGAGGACTTTAGGGACAGTGAATCCACATCACTCGTCAGAATGATAGAGTTGGGAGTTCAAAAGCCCCATTTTAGGGGCTGGAACTTGTAGATAGCCCATAACTCACATCACTTGTTGAAGGAAAGATAGAAGCTCTGAAGAATATTAAATACAAAATAAAACTGCCATTTAAAAATTTATCTTTTCTAATTAAAAATTATACCGTTGACTGTTATTTCTCTTACAAGACGCACAGCAGATGACTTGTTATAATCAGCCAACGGATCAACAACATAGCACACGGGTAGTAACCAACTAGTGCTCCGTTCTTCTTCTAACTCAAGTCTAAGTCCGAAGAAGCTCAGCACAGGCTCTGTAGCATCGGCGAGGATCCTAAAATAATTTGGGTAGATTTTTTAACTCTAAATTTTGCCCGCGCATCGCCGTTGTGCTACTCTTTTCGATTTCCAACCGCCAAGGGATTTTTTATGTGCGCAACATTGCACACGGGCGTCCGATCTCACTACCCAGAGACCGGGGGAATTTCGAAGTACAAATCCACGTGAAAAAAATCCCAATCCTTGCCGGGAATTAAACCCGGAACCTCTAGCACCCTAGGCAGACACCATGCCTCGAGACCACGCAGCCCCTTAAATCAACATAGAAGTGGTACTATAAACCACCGGACGCTGGGGTTTATACCGAGGGGAGAATCTGAACACCTATTGATATGTTTGGAGTGCAATAATGATAACCTTGCTAACTAACTTATTACTGCTCACGAAAAAGATTACTTACTCAAATAAGAAAAAGCAAATTTCTTCATTGTCTGGACATGCTTAAATAAAAGTTCTTTATAATCTATGCAATAAAAATCAGCCCTAAATTCAGTATCTAGAAAGTAATGTGTGTGTGTGATATATATATATATATATATATATACTTGATACGGAGAACTCACGTGGAAGCCAAGAAATGGTTCTTCTCATCAGAAATGCCACTTATCCAGATAAAAGTTCAAGCAAGAAAGGTTACGGCGGATAAACAGTATGGTTTTCACAACGAAATTTCATCACATCCGAAAACACTTTAAGCAGTCTGCAATGTGTGTGTCCTAATTTTAATTCACAAGGAATTAACGGAATATGAGTGGAAAACCCGCTACTGCTACTATTACTTCTACTACTACCACCACCACCACCTCTACTACTTCTGGCTCAGGACCTCAGAATACACCGATTAGCTCTAACTGTAGCCTTGAATGAATGAATCGAGAATTGACATCACTGGACCCGGAACATTCCCACACGTGCTACTGTAGCCTTATCACGTATCACAATTAGAACTTATTGGAAGGTTCTTCTTCTGTCCTTTTAACCCCTAATGGAGCATTGACCCTCAACCAACTCATGCCAAGTAGTTTTATGTATTTGGAAGGTTATACGGGTGCATGCGATTATGCCTGTTGGTTTGTCATCCAGGGTGTGATTCTTGAAGTCTCGGGGATGGTTGAAATTTCCTGCAGCACCCGGAGAAAACGAACAAACTACTACTGCAACCACTATCACAGCTAAGCCGAGATGGCAATGGAGAGTGGAAAAACAAAGAGAAGATTTTAAATCGGTGGCATCTGGAGCGGAAATGACCGACATACACAGGACAGGAAGATGTGGACAATATTTAAACCGTTTTTAATAGGCTAAAAGAACTAACTCAAGGTCTAGTATGGCGGACAGGCAGACCACTAATTTTAATCTCGGCAAGTTATTTGCTTCTGGCCACGGTTAGTGTTGTATTTTCTCCCACCTCAGCTGAAGGTTTACAGTTCTGTCACGTAGCTATTCGGATGAGAGGATGATGCGACAATGTGGTTTGTGGATTTCATTTACAAGGCTTTCCAATGTAGTTTGTGTTGTGACTACTGATTCAGAAAATGGCGAGCGGCCTATTGGCACAGAACTGGCAATGCCATATGCAATATTGTGTGAGAAACTTTTGTTTTAACTGCTGATTTCATCAATAATAAACTTCACTTCTAGTGGCGAACTTTTATGTTAGCACTTCTGCAGGTTACCTTTTGTGACACAACACCAGTTCTGACTGCCACCAAGTGGTTATATTCACAGATGCGCTTTCAGTGCTTCAAGCCCTCAAGAGTGGCAAACTCCCTCACTTGAGATCTGAACTTGGCAAGGTGACTGCCCAAAAGTGTACTGTACTCCAGTGGGTGCCATCCCACTGTAGTATACCAGGAAACGAAACAGCAGATAAACTTGCTAAAAAAGGTGCAGAATGTGACCAGGAAGAGAATGCAGTAACATACTATGAGAAGAAAAGGGCCATCCAGGCTATTAGAAGTGAACAGAGTCTGGCCAAAGATGACTACCACTTACTTGACCGGCATGGGCAGGTCATTGTCCTACGTCTCAGGACAGGACATAACAAACTTAACCAGCATATGCACAGGCTTCGTCTAAGTAGTTCACCTTTTTGCCCTTGTGGGCTATGTGTGCAGACTACAGAACATGTCCTGCAAGACTGTCCCTTGTTCGGCCCATTAAGAAAGAAATACTGGCCCAGCGAGTCACCACTGTACACAAAGTTGTATGGGACTAAAAATGAACTCATAAAAACAGTCAAGTTTATCACAAGAACCTGTCTGTCGGTGTAAATCAGAAAGCGAACACAAAAAGAAGAAGAAGCGTTAGCGTGCTATTGGTTTTGCCCAGAATGCAGTCTACTTCCGTTTTTGTTTCTCACGGGGCAGTGATAGCATTTCGTTTGATTTTCACAGGCACAAGAGCGGAGTAATTACTAATCCTTTTAATGTTTTAAAGCCTCACCTTGCTGTCGTTGGGGGCCCTAAATATAACCTACGAGTTGCGCGAGGTTTCTGATGTCCCGCCTGCACACATCTTTATGCCGTAGTAGAGGTCGGCCTCGACATCTTCTACCCATCTTTAATTCACCACAAACGATGTCCGTAGGGACTCAGTCATCCCCCATTCTCCAAATGTAATCCAGCCTTCGCAGACTGAACATGGAACAGACTGTTGTAGTACCTGCTCTTTCCAGTACCTCAGTGTGTGTGATTTTATCCTACCACTTAATGCCAAGTATTCTTCTTAGGCATCGCATGTGAAAGCTATTAAGTCGTCTCTCTTGGTGCGAATAGGTTGACCAAGTTTCACTGCCATAAAGCAGAGTGTTGAGAACACAAGCCTGATAGACAAGGGTTTTTGTCTTAATTGTGAGTTTTCTGTTCGCCTAAACTCTCTTTGTCAATCTGCTCATTGTTGTTGCCGATTTACCTATCCTGATGTTGATTTCTTGGTCCAGGGATAGTTTATCATTCACGGTGGAACCCAGATAGGTAAAATGGTCTATTGTATCCAGCTACTCGCTGTCAATGTAGACTGTAGGTCTATCATCAACACCTTGGGCGGTAACCTTTGTCTTCTTTTTGCTGACTGTAGGTCTATCATCAACACCTTGCGCGGTAACCTTTGTCTTCTTTTTGCTGACTGTAGGTCTATCATCAACACCTTGGGCGGTAACCTTTGTCTTCTTTTTGCTGACTGTTGGTCTTTCATCAACACCTTGCGCGGTAACCTTTGTCTTCTTTTTGCTGACTGTTGGTCTATCATCAACACCTTGCGCGGTAACCTTTGTCTTCTTTTTGCTGACTGTTGGTCTATCATCAACACCTTGAGCGGTAACCTTTGTCTTCTTTTTGCTGACTGTTGGTCCAAATTCACAGCACGCATCAGCAAAGGCAGATAGTAAACATTGCAGCTCCTCCTCTGAGTGGTTGGTTACTGCGGCATCATCTGCAAACAGCAGCTCTCTGATAAGTACCTTTCTTATCCTGGTTTTGGCCTTCAGTCTGCAAGTATTGTAAAGGCACCCATCAGGTCGAGAATGGATGCATATTCCACCCTCCTGACCTCGAAATGCATGTTTCAAAAGAATTGAGAAGTATATTCCAAAGAGGGTCGGATAAATTATACACCCCCGTTTTACTCCATTTTTTTTTATTACAAACTCCTCCGACGTTACACCCTCAAAGTTGATTGTACCTTTCATACCTGTGTGGAACGACTCGATAATGCTCATTAGGGTAGGTGGACACCCAATCTTCTTCAGTGCTGAACAGACCATTTCGACTAACCAAATCAAATGCCTTGGTAAGATCAATAAAAGCAACATACAATGGTTGATTTTGTTCGGGGCATTTTTCTTGCAACTGTCGTAATGAAAATATCATATCAGTGGTAGACCTGTTTCCACGAAAGCCACACTGGATATTCCCGATCTCCTAGGATCTGGAGTCTTCACAGAACAATTCTCGCAAGTACTTTTCCAACAGTGATATTCCCCTGTAGTGTATACACTAGGGCTGTACCGAATAGTGATTTTCACTATTCGGCCGAATACGAATAGCTGGACCAACTATTCGGCCGAATACGAATACGAATAGTGAATCATCATCATGTGCTTTGCCGACAATCTGCGATCTCCTGCAGCATGTATTAGTTCGTGTGCTGACACCCTAAGGTATTTTAAGCATTGTTCTGTAAAACCGCATCTCTAAGGCCTCAAGAAATTGTTTGGCCTGCCTACCGATTGTCCAGGACTCACAGCCATATGTTAAAACTGGATGTATGTAGCAAGCAAGAATTCTTTTTCTAACTTTCAATGACAAAGTTGTATTGCATAAGATGTTCTTCATTTTATAAAATGCAGTTTTTGCCTGCCCTATTCTGTTTCTTATTTCAGTAATGCATCTTCCATCTGATGTTATCCATGTACCCAGATACTCAAATATCTGTACTTGTCCCAAAATAAAACCATTGACTTTTATTACGCATTTAGGAATAATTATTTTCTTTGATACCACCATTACTTCTATCTTCCCACTATTCAAACTGGGGCCCATTCTTCAAAAAAAAAAAAAAAACTTCCATAATGTCAAATGTACGCTGAAATTTTACTTCACAAAATGTAGTACAGTAAAGTAAACATTTAAAAACATTTCATGTTTTGCATCCTTCAGTCAGTCAATCTGTCAGTCAAACTAATACTTAGGAATGAAAGTATTCTTAGTTTTATAACAAGTAACTAAAGTTGGAAATCGTCACTGACAGCCATGTTGTCAGCATTAAGGCAGCTTCTTGTCTCACTGAAGGTATTTCCAGCAGTACTGAACAGACGTTCACTTGGTACACTCGTAGGTGGTGCACAAAGATAACGCTTGACAGTATGGACCAAGGTGGGAAATCTTGATATATTCATTTTCCACCAGTCCAGAAACGGGTGTAAGGTAACCACTATTCGTATTCGGCCCGACCGCAACTATTCGGCCGAATACCGAATAGTTATTAGGTCGACTATTCGGCCCCGAAGCGAATACGAAGCGAATATTCGGTACAGCCCTAGTATACACACTAATGTATACATACATACCCGCGTGCACGCCCACCTAGGAATACAAGTATACGTGTTTGCATACACATACACAGGTACATATATTTACACACACACACTCAATGAATCCGCTGTGATGTAGCGGCCAGACGCTCGCCTATGAGTTCAGATCGTAACGGAGCAATACTTTTTTTTTTAAATAAACAAATGATCCTAGTGTTGTATATGATATAACCTATAATTCTGCGCGTTTCGCAGTACTGCCTTGGTTACTAGTTTGGGTGTTTTGGTTTGTGTATATGACACTTCTCAATGTCCTACTATAAAGGGATAGTTAGGCAGTCTTTGTCACTTTAGGTTATTTCACTTAATTTAATTCCTTTTTATTATTTACCTTCCCCAGTTCCTTTTTCATACCTTACCGTCTTTGTCTTATCATATTTGTATCTATAGAGACATATTGTTTTCGTGATGCTATCTCCAAGGCTTTCATTATGACGACTAGTTCGGTTGTGAAAATTGACTTATGATTTGTTACTTTTTGTGTGTGTATTTTCCAGTAAGGAATATAAACATTTGCTCCTACTTCCCCTTACTCATTTTTGGATCCAACAGTGTGTATTATCAGGTTATCAGTTTCAATGTTTTTATATTCTCCTCAGCTATGGTACTTGTTTGTAGTGGTTCAGTGTTTTATGAAATCTGTTTTGCCCGGCTCACGTTTACAAATCACAGTTTCAATTCCCATGGTGGTATATGAAGTTTATATCTTTAACTCAGTTTAAGTGTTCTTGTTAGTTCCTTATCAGTTTTCATTTATACTGCTACATCACATCCTGCTGGTTATAACATAATTATTGGTTATCCCGTGGGGGGGGGGGGGGGGGGCTGCGTGGTCTCGAAGTATGGCGTCCGCCTCGAATGCTGGAGTCCCGGGTTCAGGCCCCTGGGAAGGTTGGGATTTTCTTTTACGTGGACTTCCAGTAATTTCCCCCTGGTCTCTGGGTAGTGAGCCCGGACGCCCGTGTGTAGTGTTGCGTACGTAAAAAATCCCTTGGCATTTGGAAATTGAAAAGAGTAGCCAAACGGGGCTTCCCAGGCTAAATTTGCAATCTACCCAAAGTATTTCAGAATCCTCGCCGGTGCAACGGAGTTCGTGAACTGCACTGAGATTCTTCACACTCAGGCTTGGGTTAGAAGTAGAACGGATCACTTATGGGTTACACCCGTGTGCCATGGTGTGGATCCGTTGAATAAACCAATAAACCAATGGTTATCCCGTTTGTCGTGAAGGGGAAACAATTTCAAAGGGGAGCTACTCTGGTTTAAATAAGGTCTAGGTCTATGTTTACTTGTGAACAAAATGGATTCCCGACGGTATTGATTGATCATGTAACTTCAAGTTAGCATATTGATTGTTGCTAAATACAAATTCCCAGCCACGGGACATGATGATCTTCTGGACATGGGGGACAAATACAAAATGAAAGCAAGGCAAGCAAAGGTAAAAGCTTTTAAAACACATACATTGATAATATTCATCTTGAAGGTAAGTTTAAAGTAGTGGTAAACGTAAAGAAGCATCAGCAAAGATAAAGATGATTAAAAGATTGATGCAGTTTTGTTCAGTTCTAAACTGTATTTCTTCTTTGACATGTGTACTGCATATTTAATTTAACAGTATGAGACATGTCGTAATTAGTGTGTGTTGGCGATAGACAGCGTGAGCGATAGACAGCAGGGCACTGCACTGCTGTCATCATAGGGTTAGGGTAACACATGTAAAGTCGAGTACTTACCCATAATGACGACCGCTATATCCGATAATTTTGACATAGGAGTTGCAAATAATGGCCGAAAATATGCTACTTTGTTGTGTGATTCGTTCCTTCTCCATTCCGTAATTGCAATGCGGCCAGGGGACTGAACTCCGGCGTACTTCCCTAATATGTGGCCGTAGTTGCAAGGAGAACCAGAATGTCTTTGCACTGGAACCCACAAAGTCAAAGAATAAAGACAGACTAGAAAACACACAGACTAGGGAAAAAGAGAGTAAAGGTAAATAGATGGAAAGGACATGAGGTGAGTTGAATGCGATGACAAAGGATACGACAACTTAGCGTGAATTGGTTGACAGCCTGAGCTCCATATGGGGATAAAATGCAGAAGACAAAGATAAGAAAAATGTCTGATTGTACTATCATTGATCACACTTTATTAATTAATGTGAAATTTGGGCTCTCCTGTCAAATCCGGACGAAGAATAAAAAGCCTTGGACGACTTAGTCAGAGTTCTCTCCCTTGGCCGCACTGCAAACAGTGATCGGAAAAGCCAACGAAACAAACGACACACTTACCTATCATCATACGGTTGCGTGTATGGCTGCGTACGGTTGCGTGAGGCATCGTGAAGGGATGCGTAGTTATCATACGGTTGCGTGCAGGGTTGCGTAGTCATCATACGGTTGCGTGTAGGGATGCGTAGTGTTTGGGTTTGAGTTAGGGGTAGGGTTAGGGGTAGGGGTAGGGTTAGGGTTAGGGTTTAGAGTTAGGGGTAGGGTTAGGGTTTAGAGTTAGGGGTAGGGTTAGGGTAAGGGTGTAGAGTTAGGGGTAGGGTTAGGGTTAGGGTTTAGAGTTAGGGGTAGGGTTAGGGTTAGATGTGAAAATTTTGACGTAGGATTTCAAAATACTAGCCAACAATCTGATGTTTGTGGGAGTGGCGCCACTGAAACTCTGCCAAATATGACGCCAATAGCGTGAGGCTGGTGCCCCTAATCGTTGGCGAATTGTGCGTTTGACCAGCATCCAGAGGCCCTCGATTGTTTGTGTGTGTATGGGACTGTGCGCGAATATAGGGAACTCCGGTGTCAAAATTGTCAAATCTAACGCTAAACCTAACCCTACCGCTAACCCTAATCCTACTCCCTAACCCCTACCCCTAACCACGCAAATTTATCGGTCATTAAAGCATACAAATCGGCAAAAACCAACAAACAAAACACACCCAAAAAAAACCCCAGAATTGTCCTGCAGCGTCGAAAAAAAACCCAGATCTGGGGGAAACAACCAAGCATTGGCAGCCCTGATGTCGACGTGACTGTCTTCTTTGTTTCGTTGGCTTTTCCGATCACTGTTTGCAGTGCGGCCAAGGGAGAGAACTCTGACTAAGTCGTCCAAGGCTTTTTAGTCTTCGTCCGGATTTGACAGGAGTACCGAAATTTGTTATCAAAACAATAAGTGTCTGTTCTCAACAGTGTTATCCACAATAACATACAACCAGGTTTATTCACATTAATATTTATACAGTTTATAATTAATGTAAATCCAAATAAGTTGTGCTTAATAAATAACGAACATCAACAAGAAATCATGAATGGTCTTAACTGGTGGAGTATCTACGCAGGCTTCATTTGCATTAGATAAAACAATCTTTGAAAATTCATTTTATGCAGCAATATTATTATTGTTATTATTGTTATATTTGTTGCCTTATAGTTTTTTCTACATCTGCTTCTGTATTTCATTATTTTTTCGAAAACTTTGACAGCTGATATTGTTTTGTAGCAATCTGTCAGTCCATCTACTATTTTCCCCACCTTGACTTGAACACCTCACTTTCCACAGCTGTCAATGATTTTCAGGCCCTCTACTCTGACAACATGACCAAAAAATTACCAGTTTTTATAAAATGGACAGTTTAACAAACAGATCAGGAAACTCTCTTCTAACTGATATAGAAGTAATATTTATTTATGAAATTAGTAGTAAGTGTGGGTGTTAGGCTCTATTTGGAGTTGGGGGGGGGGGGTGTGTGTAACAGTTTTGTTGTAAAAGGCAACTTACTAACCCTTTCAGTCCCAAGGAATGCATCATGCATTCATAGGTTCCTTCCTAGAAGCCTAATGAATGCAAGATGTGCTGATTTTTACAACTTTCTTTACGGCCCTTGGGCCTCTGATGCTAAACACTCTGGGACTGAAAGAGTTTAGGGTTTGCTGAAATCAAATGTGTTTGGCTGAAAAAGACCCATATCAAATGCTAGCTGTAAATCACAACCCTTGTAAGGGCAGAATTAGGAAAGAAAATATTTGTAAAACAGCTGTAAAAGTTATACACTAATTCAGCTACATATTATATACTTACTGCTTTTGTTTTTGTAGTCTCAGGATATTTCAGCAGCCACATGGGCAGAGCCTCGATCGTCCAAGGTTTATGATCGAGTGAGGACATTGAACAGCTATGACTTGAAAACTCCGATGTATCAGATCAAATCACAGTATCTTATAGAAGACTATGTTGAGAAAGCAGTTCAGGTATGTTACGTATACATTTATAAAGATTTGACTTGCTGTCTCGTCATGTAATAAGTCGTAATTGTCATCATCAGTTTTCACTTCTGCTGTTAAGCTTTGTGGGGAGGAACAGTTTGTGATCCATTGCTTGATGGGCAGCACTGGCTTTTGTCATGTAGAAGCTCTTTCATATCATCATTTCATCATCTCCTAGGTCAGCCTTTTGCTTTCATTTAAGATCTTTTCATGTGTTGCGCCTGTGTTGGTAGTTGTTCTGTCTGCATTCTTACTAAATGATCTTCTGTTTCTCAGTGAACTTGCTGCATGCTGTTGTTTCTACAGTCTGTCTGAAACACCATTTCTAACTTTGTCTTGGAAGGTTAAGTAGGTGGCTTTCGTGTAATAAGTAACGTTGTTAAAACCATCATCGAGCAACTTACCAACTGGTATGGACGATGTGCTTCTCTACTGCTTCCATTCTGTAGCAGACTGTATCAGTTTATTTTAAGAAAAGAATTAAAGGACCTAATTTACTCAACTCACACCCCCGTGTTAGTTCCAGGGCCCTATTATAGGGAAAAAAGAGTAGACTCACTGCCTACCCAAAAGCATGTCGTAAGAGTCGATTAATTGGGAGCTTCCTTCAAAGTTGGAGTGCATCTACCTGAGAGGCAAGGAACCAACAGTCTGCACACAAATGTGTCAGATCTGTCAAACGGATGCACACACACACGGGGGCGTCCGATCTCAATACCCAGAGGCCAGGGGAAATTACTAGAAGTCCAAGTCCACGTGAAAAAAATCCCAGCCCTTACCGGGGATTGAACCCGGACCTCTAGCACTCGAGGTAAGCACCATGCCTCATGATGACATACCCCCTTATTCCATTCCAGGAGTAGAGAAAAGAAGAAGAAAAAGAGACATTCTCCTGGCATAACCAAATCAATTTAGTTTCTTGGATTAACTCTTTTCATTCCATGAACAGTTTGTGGGTGAAATTAGCGGTGTCTCTCCAGATTTGGATATAACCAACAGGACGGATGTTCTGCGAATTATTGACAAGGGAAAGGTAAGATATTTCTCTCTCTTCTCCTATCTTCAATCTCTGCATCGTCATTTTCTTGAGTCTGTAAGTTTTGTACAATTAGCAGTCTTATTTCACCTTGTCAATTTCAAAACCTGGCTATTTAAGACACTACAGAGTATAGTTGATGTATAGATGTTTCTGAAGCTGAAAAATGCAGGTTTTGGTCAGCAGAATTTTATGTATAGAAGATTTAGTTGATTAGGTATTTTGTTTGGGAACATGGAGATCAAATCCAATACACGTTTGCCCTGGCCTTCCCCAGGGATCACCATTGTCACCTGTCTGGTTTAACATATCTACAGCATGTGTGGCAAAAATTCAGCCTGCTGAACCAGGGCAAACTTTGAACTTTGTAGATGATGTCCTAATATATCCAAATGGGTCAGACAGGCACGACATGACCAGAGACTTTCAAAGTGCTTTGCATGAGATGACGAAGCGGTGTGAACAGACAGGGTCAAGGGTAAACCCAGAGAAGGCCAGTGTTTTGTGGTGCTCTTTAAATAACAGCATTGAAAAGGAAAACTTGCCCAGCATTTCCATGAAGGGTACTAATGTTGAAGGAAGAGATAAGCTGAAATACTTAGGTTTGACATTTGATAGCAGTCTGTCCTACAAATATGTGGAGCAGACTGTGATCAGATGCAAGCTTGGCCTGGCGGCACTGAAGACGATGGTGGTGACACACATGGAACAGCGATTATTGGTCTTATTGTTCAACTGTTTGGTACTTTCTGTAATCGATTATGGCCTAGGAAAATTAACCCTATCTACTTCACAGTGTTCAAAGTTGAAAGGATTCACAATGAAAGAATGAGAATCGTCTTGGGTTGCACACGAGATACCACAATTATAACAATGAGGTATATGCTTAGGCTGACAATGGTAAAGTCTGGAATGTCACTGGCGAAAGCCAAGGCCTATATGCTAGTTACCAATGATGTTAGGCATCCGCTGCATGGTAATCTGAATGATCTAACAGGAGACGGGTGGAAAAGAGGAAAGTCAGGGATGGCACTAGCTAAAGATACCATTGAGACGGCGGCCTCAGTCAAGCAAATACACAGGAGGCAGGAATGGGTCGACACAAACACACATAACTGCGGTTTCCATCAGGTCATTATCAAGTTAGGAAGAGAATGTAGAGAGTGGTGTAACGGTATAGCAGAATTAGAGATGCAACAACGGATAGATGGAAAGGCTGGGCTAGAGAATGCAGTGGTGGACACCGATGGTTCTGTTCATCAGGGTGATAGATATGGCTGAGGATTTTCAGCTAAAATGAAAGGAAAAGTAATGGTAGAACAAAATGTTGCTTCATGTGTCAGCTGTGCATTTATGGCAGCATCCTGGAATGGTGGGGAATGCCCATGATCTGCCCCTGCCTTCCCTTGAGGGCTGTCCGGTCTACACAAGGTTGCACTAAAAGGGCTTTTCCGTAGGCAATATCTGCAGATAAGGAGATAAAGAGGACATCACACAAATGAGGCAACATAATTTTTCTACTAAACAGTGGTCACAGTCATCCTAGAGATAGGTTCGATGTCTTCCTTCGAAGATTGAGTACATCTGCCAGAGAGGCAGGGGACGAGAACTGCACACAAATAAGCCAGTAAAACGGATGTGCACGCAAAACTCAGGTCCTGATACAAAGCCAAGTGGACAAACAAACCAGACTTTCTGTCAGAATTCGTAGCCTGTAAACACAAAGAAGAAGAGACTAAACAATTTCTCCTTCTCTAGTTTGCCAGCATCTTCTGGACAGTCCAGCACTCATACCATTATCAATACAGTCTGCTAATTTAACCCCCCTCCCTCCAAAAAGATAGAGAGATTGTTTTGTTCTTGTGACCTTAGTACTTGAGTCTGGCTGCAAACAGTGTTCAGCTCATTGGATACTATGCAGCGCACTATAGATTCATTGGTTTGTTCAAACAGAGCGTGTTCCTCTTTACTTCTATCGCTGAAAGTGGCTAGATTTACCTTTTTTATCATTAACTTTGTTTATGAAAATTCCAAGAGACCGAAAAATCAAGAATTCATGTTAACAAAATTTGTGCTCACATGGAACTAATAATAATCCATCTCTGCTGGGAATTATGTTCCTGTCAACTGAGTGTTCTTCTTTAGCAAGTTCATGTTAATATTGTTTTACTGTATAGCTGTTTTGTTAATTTAGGTATTTATGTATTATTATTATTTTAATTTTCTTCAATCCAAATAGTGGCAGGTTAAAAATTATTTAGATAGAAAAGAGTCAAAGTGATTACTGGCTGGTATTGTATTGAAAGAGTTAACTCTTTGGTTTCCAAGGAACACAGCAGTTTCAGTTTTATAACTTCTCTAACTGTCCTCTGGTGGCAAGAGAGTTAATCATGTGTATATGTTCTGTTTCAGAAAGAAGGCGTTGTCCCTATTCATGTTTCACATGACAACTATGCCATTCTCAGCCTCAGTGTTTTCAACATCAAGATTAGTAAATACAGTGCTAATGAGGTGAGGAATTCACAAATGTTGCTTTCTTATTTCTTCTTCTTCTGATTTTTCTTCTTCTTTTCGTCCTCTTCCTCCTCCTTCTTCTACATTCATCCTCAAAAGGATAGTTGGGACATTGTATTGTGGTGTACAGCTACCAACATTGTGATATTGGCCCAACAAATCCGATTTGTGGAAATATTCTTCTTTATGTTCATTGGCTGTAAACTCTGGTGGACAATTCTGGTTGTTATCCACTTCTGAAGGTTAGTCTTGTTGCATAACTTGAGTGTTGCATGCACATCGGTTTGACAGTTATTGTTTATTTGTACGCAGGATGTTGGTTCCTTGCCTCTCAGGCAGATGGACTCTGACTTTAAAGTGAACTCACAGTTAGTCGACTTACATGCTTGATAGGGAGGCAGTGGGTCTTCCCCCCCCCCCCTTTTGCAGTGAGTCCCTAGAACTCACACAGGGAAGAATTTGTAGAAATAAATTGGATCATTCCAGAATTGTTAACGTCACTGTCATGCCAGAGGGTCTTTTTTGAACAAGACTGCCACTTTCTGTTTGTGTTAAATTTTGTAACAGGACCTTATTATTTATCATCCCGTATCACTACATGTTGTTGGGTCATCAGTTTCTGTTGACTGTCTGATCAGCTCTCTCCACCTTTGGCGGTCAGTTGCGATGGACTTCATGGTTGCATGCCTGAGGCCTGGCCAGTCAGTCAGGTTCTGTAACCAGGTCTTTCTTGGTCTGCCTCTTCTCCTCTTTACCTTTACTGAGCCCTGCAGTATTGTTTTTGAGATAGACCCTTAGATATTATCATTAGGGGAGTTATTTTTCTGTGTGGCTTCCAGGGCCCCATTTTGTTGGAGAAAGAATAGCCCAACCATCGTCATAACATACATGTCATACAAGGAAACTAATTAGGGGTTATCTGTAATTGGGCCAGAAAGTGCGGATATCACGTCTAGCTGCAAACACAATGTGCCAATTTGATTAGGTGTCCTTCTTGTTTTTCCTCTGAGTGTAGAGTAGGTTAACTCTTTGAGGCCCAAGAAACGCATCATACATTCATAGATTCCTACCTAGAAGCCCAATAACGCAAGATGCGCCAATTTTACGTCTCTCTTGACTACCCCTTGGGCCTGTGATGCTAAACCCCCTGGGACTCAAAGAGTTAACACCTGTGAGATGAGATACTTGAGGAAAGCCACCAACATACCTATACAGCTCAGGTGAGTAAATGCAGGACTTTTTACATGCCTTTGGTGTATCAGGCACATGAGGCTGGACTTGATTCTTTATAAATCATTCAGCATTCATCAGGTGTTGTGGTCAGCCTTAACTTCCCAGGACTTTTTCTAATACCCATTTGAGGCTGGTTCAACCTAGGCGCTTAGGTTGTTGACATCCCAACAAAAATTACTCCAGATTTGATTCAGATTTGAACTCAAGATCTTCGTGCTGGAGTGAACATCTGGCTGCTATGCCAAGACTCCTCTCTAACTTTACGAGACAGAGTTAAAAATGATACTCTCATATTGAGCATATGGTTCTCCATGTTGATATTTTGGGGGATACAAGAATAGATCCACTGCCATCTAACAAGCATATCTTAGACATATTAGAGTTGTTTCCTTTGGAGTTGGAATGCATCTGTTTGAAAGGCTAAGCACCAACAGTATGCACACAAATAAGTAGATCTGTAAGACAGAAGTGCATGCAAAACTGTGGAACAGGACAAAGGTCCAGAAGTGGATGAAGAACCAGAACTTTCTGCCAGAGTTGACAGCCGGTAAACATGAAGAATGAGAGTGCATATGATGTTAGCTCCAGATTTTGTATGCATGTGTGTGCTTAAGTTGAAGGTGGAAAAGATAGATGAGAGGGAAGTTTGTGACTACTTACACAGTGACATGAGTATCTCTTAGATGAGAGTGGGAAGTTTGTGACTACTTACGCAGTGACATGAGTATCTCTTAGATGAGAGTGGGAAGTTTGTGACTACTTACATAGTGACTTATGAGTATCTCTTAGATGAGAGAGGGAAGTTTGTGACTACTTACACAGTGACATGAGTATCTCTTAGATGAGAGAGGGAAGTTTGTGACTACTTACACAGTGACATGAGTATCTCTTAGATGAGAGAGGGAAGTTTGTGACTACTTACACAGTGACATGAGTATCTCTTAGATGAGAGAGGGAAGTTTGTGACTACTTACACAGTGACATGAGTATCTCTTAGATGAGAGAGGAAGTTTGTGACTACTTACACAGTGACATGAGTATCTCTTAGATGAGAGAGGAAGTTAGTGACTACTTACACAGTGACATGAGTATCTCTTAGATGAGAGAGGGAAGTTTGTGACTACTTACACAGTGACATGAGTATCTCTTAGATGAGAGAGGGAAGTTTGTGACTACTTACACAGTGACATGAGTATCTCTTAGATGAGAGAGGGAAGTTTGTGACTACTTACACAGTGACATGAGTATCTCTTAGATGAGAGAGGGAAGTTTGTGACTACTTACATAGTGACTTATGAGTATCTCTTAGATGAGAGAGGGAAGTTTGTGACTACTTACGCAGTGACATGAGTATCTCTTAGATGAGAGAGGGAAGTTAGTGACTACTTACACAGTGACATGAGTATCTCTTAGATGAGAGAGGGAAGTTTGTAACTACTTTCACAGTGACATGAGTATCTCTTAGATGAGAGAGGGAAGTTAGTGACTACTTACACAGTGACATGAGTATCTCTTAGATGAGAGAGGGAAGTTTGTGACTACTTACACAGTGACATGAGTATCTCTTAGATGAGAGAGGGAAGTTTGTGACTACTTACACAGTGACATGAGTATCTCTTAGATGAGAGAGGGAAGTTTGTGACTACTTACATAGTGACTTATGAGTATCTCTTAGATGAGAGAGGGAAGTTTGTGACTACTTACGCAGTGACATGAGTATCTCTTAGATGAGAGAGGGAAGTTAGTGACTACTTACACAGTGACATGAGTATCTCTTAGATGAGAGAGGGAAGTTTGTGACTACTTTCACAGTGACATGAGTGTCTCTTAGATGAGAGAGGGAAGTTAGTGACTACTTACACAGTGACATAAGTATCTCTTAGATGAGAGAGGGAAGTTTGTGACTACTTACAAAGTGACATGAGTATCTCTTAGATGAGAGAGGGAAGTTCATGATTACTTACACTGACATGAGTATCTCTTAGATGAGAGAGGAAAGTTTGTGACTACTTACATAGTGACTTATGAGTATCTCTTAGATGAGTGAGGGAAGTTTGTGACTACTTACGCAGTGACATGAGTATCTCTTAGATGAGAGAGGGAAGTTTGTGACTACTTACACAGTGACTTATGAGTATCTCTTAGATGAGAGAGGGAAGTTTGTGACTACTTACACAGTGACTTATGAGTATCTCTTAGATGAGAGAGGGAAGTTTGTGACTACTTACACAGTGACATGAGTATCTCTTAGATGAGAGAGGGAAGTTTGTGACTACTTACACAGTGACATGAGTATCTCTTAGATGAGAGAGGGAAGTTTGTGACTACTTACACAGTGACATGAGTATCTCTTGGATGAGAGAAGGAAGTTAGTGACTACTTACACAGTGACATGAGTATCTCTTAGATGAGAGAGGGAAGTTTGTGACTACTTACACAGTGACTTATGAGTATATATTAGATGAGAGAGGGAAGTTTGTGACTACTTACACCGTGACATGAGTATCTCTTAGATGAGAGAGGGAAGTTTGTGACTACTAACACAGTGACATGAGTATCTCTTAGATGAGAGAGGGAAGTTTGTGACTACTTTCACAGTGACATGAGTATCTCTTAGATGAGAGAGGGAAGTTAGTGACTACTTACACAGTGACATAAGTATCTCTTAGATGAGAGAGGGAAGTTTGTGACTGCTTACAAAGTGACATGAGTATCTCTTAGATGAGAGAGGGAAGTTCATGATTACTTACACAGTGACATGAGTATCTCTTAGATGAGAGAGGGAAGTTTGTGACTACTTACATAGTGACTTATGATTATCTCTTAGATGAGTGAGGGAAGTTTGTGACTACTTACGCAGTGACATGAGTATCTCTTAGATGAGAGAGGGAAGTTTGTGACTACTTATGCAGTGACATGAGTATCTCTTAGATGAGAGAGGGAAGTTTGTGACTACTTACACAGTGACTTATGAGTACCTCTTAGATGAGAGAGGGAAGTTTGTGACTACTTACACAGTGACTTATGAGTATCTCTTAGATGAGACAGGGAAGTTTGTGACTACTTATACAGTGACATGAGTATCTCTTAGATGAGAGAGGGAAGTTTGTGACTACTTACGCAGTGACATGAGTATCTCTTAGATGAGAGAGGGAAGTTTGTGACTACTTACACAGTGACATGAGTATCTCTTAGATGAGAGAGGGAAGTTCATGATTACTTACACAGGGACATGAGTATCTCTTAGATGAGAGAGGGAAGTTAGAGACTACTTACGCAGTGACATGAGTATCTCTTAGATGAGAAAGATAAGTTCGTGATTACTTACACAGTGACATGAGTATCTCTTAGATGAGAGAGGGAAGTTTGTGACTACTTACACAGTGACATGAGTATCTCTTAGATGAGAGAGGGAAGTTTTTGACTACTTACACAGTGACATGAGTATCTCTTAGATGAGAGAGGGAAGATGTGACTACTTACGCAGTGACATGAGTATCTTTTAGATGAGAGAGGGATGTTTGTGACTACTTACGCAGTGACATGAATATCTCTTAGATGAGAGAGGGAAGTTAGTGACTACTTACACAGTGACATGAGTATCTCTTAGATGAGAGAGGGAAGTTAGTGACTATTTACACAGTGACTTATGAGTATCTTATATTACTACAGGAACTTCTATTGAGGATCCCTGTTCATGAAATAGCAGCCATTTGTTACATTAAGGATGATCAGCAACACATACTGGCCATAAAATATGGTAAGATGTTTTGATTACAGATTTTCACTGACATTGACTGTAAAGTATATTTTGATATTTTTTCCAGTGTGGGTTCCAGGATCTCCTTTGTAGGGGGAGGTGGGAAAAAATGGACCCATTTTAACTAGGGCTGTACCGAAAATTCGCTTCGTATTCGCTTCGGGGCCTAATAGTGGACCCAATAACTATTCGGTATTCGGCCGAACATGAATAGTGGTTACCTCACAACCGTTTCTGGACTGGTGGAAAAAAAACATCAAGACTTCCCACCTTGGTTTATACTGTGAAGCGTTATCTTTGTGCACCACCTACGAGCGTACCAAGTGCCCCTTTATTTCCATCTTGCATGTGTTGCAAGTAGTGTTGTCTGCTTGATTTCTTTGAGTGGAGTGTCCTCTTCATTGATTCTTTGAAGTAACGGGAGTTCGTCATCATTTATGGGGGTCGTATCTGTTCTTTCGTCGTCTCGTGGAAACGGCAGCGGCTGAATGTTTTGATCGACGTTCGGTTTCTTCATTGTCTTTGTTGTTTGATCTTCTGGCGTTGGCCGCCCGGCGTCTGGTTTCGTGAGTTCGCGGGGGGCTTGGCGACTTGTAAGGACGGCATTGTTTTCTCCGTCGGCGTTATTTTTGTTTTTGATGTTTCGCCTTGCGGGTTTTCATTTTGACTCTCTGTATTTGTCGTATTTTCCTGTTTAGTACAGCTGGAAATACTTTCAGTGAGACAAAAAGCTGGCCTAATGCTGACAACATGGAACGAAGGTTTTTCATGGAGGTGTGTCAGCACACGAACTATACGTGCTGCAGGAGATCGCAGATTGTGGCGAGGCATAATCGCCCCTGCCAGCCGGCAAAGCACATGATGATGCTGATTCACTATTTGTATTCGTATTCATATTCGGCCGAATAGTTGGTCCAGCTATTCGTATTCGGCCGAATAGTGAAAATCACTATTCGGTACAGCCCTAATTTTAACCCTTCCCCCCAACAAGAATGTCCTAAAAGAAAACTAATTAATGGTGTTTCCTTTAAATTGGGAGTACGTCTCCCTGAGGCTGATGTTAGTGTTACATTTCCTTGTATGACTGACTTTTTACCCCACTAAGAAATCACACTAAGCGATAAACACCCAGTGACACAAAGTCCCACCATGCAGGTGGTGATCACCCAGAAACTCTTTTAGGTTATATTAAAGCACCCTGCAACAACCAGGCTTCAGAGTAACAAAAAACTCATCCCACATGCGGACGCGGTTGTTTTATAGTTATATTTCCTTGTTTTTTTTTTAATGATCTGAGTTACGCACGTATAGCACATGATGTAAAGAAGGTAAAAAAATTTTATTTCTATATTAAACTTTTCTTACAAAATATTTGCAGCTTTATTAAGGTATTCTGTATTTGTTTATGTGCAAAAGCAGCATTTATTAGAATGAAGCGTATTCTGTGCAGTCTGTGTTTCTTGTTGAACTAGAAAGAGAGTTCTTAGAAGCTACATAGTTTATCTTGCTTAGGTATTGCGAGTCTGACTCGTAATTTCAGCGTACCGCGATCGAAACCCACGGCTGACTTTTATCATGGTATGGGGCGTCACAGGTGGACCCAGCCTAAAATGGGTACCAGGATGTATGTTCTGGGGAAGTATAGACGGCCAGCGTAATGCTGACCACATTACCCACCTAGTGCCAATTGGTCTGTAAAAATATAAATGCCCCATATGCCCGATGATCCTTAAGGTGTGAAAAGGGATCTTGACTATATAGTTTAAAATCTTGATGAAGGTGAAAAAGTCATGGACAGTAAGCTGCTGTAGAAGTTGCTGATAAGAACACAATAGATAAATACAATGTGAAATGGAGGGATTAAGTGTATAACATTTCAGCATCATGGCATAGAAACACATGTATCAAAAGTGATTGACAGTAAATGAAACAGAACGCTTTGGACAAGCATGATACCAATGCTACATGGCTGAAAGAAGGAGAACGGTGATTAATGCAGATTTTAAATTGATGTGTAAATTTGAAGTTTAAATTCTTGGTAGAAGTAGGCTGTTTATATAAATTTTTGTTAAAACACACAAAAAAAAGAAAATTTAAACAAGCAAAATTTTTTCCTCAGGTAACCAAGAATCTTGTAAACTAGCACTTCTGTTCTGTGAAAATAAGGTAAATGCATTTGATGTAATTTCTTGTAAACACGTGTATAGTAATAAAATAATGAAGCATTCAGTAATAAACTAATAAATCATTTAGATTATTCATAAAACAGGATGTGGTGTCTTAGAAGAGGTAACAAGAAGAGGTTTAATTAAAAATGAAGAAATTAGAAGAAAATTTGCCTCTTTGATGTGACAGAATGGTTTGTGAGTGTGGATGACACCAAGAGCTTTGCTTCTTTGATGTGATGTGACAGAATGGTTTATGAGTGTGGATGACACCAAGAGCTTTGCCTCTTTGATGTGACAGAATGGTTTGTGAGTGTGGATGACACCAAGAGCTTTGCCTCTTTGATGTGACAGAATGGTTTGTGAGTGTGGATGACACCAAGAGCTTTGCTTCTTTGATGTGATGTGACAGAATGGTTTATGAGTGTGGATGACACCAAGAGCTTTGCCTCTTTGATGTGATGTGACAGAATGGTTTGTGAGTGTGGATGACACCAAGAGCTTTGCCTCTTTAATGTGATGTGACAGAATGGTTTATGAGTTTGGATGACACCAAGAGCTTTGCCTCTTTGATGTGATGTGACAGAATGGTTTGTGAGTTTGGATGACACCAAGAGCTTTGCCTCTTTGATGTGACAGAATGGTTTATGAGTTTGGATGACACCAAGAGCTTTGCCTCTTTGATGTGATGTGACAGAATGGTTTGTGAGTTTGGATGACACCAAGAGCTTTGCCTCTTTGATGTGATGTGACAGAATGGTTTGTGAGTGTGGATGACACCAAGAGCTTTGCCTCTTTGTTGTGATGTGACAGAATGGTTTGTGAGTTTGGATGACACCAAGAGCTATGCTAATGGAAGCTTTTTAACATGCCAGAGGTTAGAAACCACAGTCAGGCATGACCCTGCTGCCTTGCCGGTAGACTGGGGACACTCAGTGGCTAGGGAAAGCAAACCTCTTCAAAAATTCTTGGTCGAAATCAGATGTACTGCACCACAAGCTTGACAAAATAATGCTTCCAAATTCATTTTAAAATGACTAATAGGACTCGAACTACAACCAGACATACAATATAGTAAGCACAGACCAGAAGGTAACATAACATGACAGCATGAGCGAAACCTTTTAAAAATGAAGACCGGCCTTTAAAATGCATTAGAAAGAGCATACAGAAGATAATTACACCCCTCTCCCCCCTTTTTTTTCCTCAACACTTTTTTTGTAGTAACTAGAGAAAGAAAAGAATAAGATTTAACAGAATAATAAAAATAAATAAGGGTATGCTCAAAATAATTCAGGAATAAAATCTTCAGCCTCTTCCTTCACCTGTCTTTCTTCACAATTTTTGTGATTGATTCTTCACTGTTATCATGTGTAGTATAAACATTATATACAGAAATAGTTCACTGGAGAACCCTTTGAAACAGCAGGACAAATGTAGGTTTAGCCGTATGATAGACCTGGCTAGCAATGCAGGGGGGGGGGGGGGGGGGTGTCTAGTTGATTATGTGACAAAGTACATTTGTTGCAGCGGCAAGGCACTGTCATCATTTTGGAGGTGGCAATTTGATCCCTTTGATAACTAGCTTTTGATTTGATGTTGCCTCCTAGCTCTGCTTCTTCTGTCTGCATCTTTAAGTGTTAGTAAAGCCAGTCTGTTTATCTTACTTGCTCTTGTGGGTTTCTGGGGGCCCTACTTTTTTGTGGGGGGCGGGGGGGGAATAAAGAATAGACCCACTGCTTCTTAACAAGCATGTTGTAAAAATGAACTAAATGAAGATTTACTGAAATTAGATTTGATGGGCACAGATGTAACAGCCTAGCAGTAAACTACAACACAATATGCCAACAGCTCTTTTAATGGCAAACACAGAAGGAAAAGAAATATTCAAGTGCCTGAAGCTTTCCCCGACAGTTTATTGTCTTCTTCTGTACAGAACAGTTTTCTTCTTGACTGTCTTTCAAAATCTGTCTCTATCATGTCAGAGGTCCTGTCTGTGTTGCTCTATGGTATAAGTCATTACATCTTGAATCCCCCTTCCTTGTGGTCTTCGTCTGCATCTCCTGATTGTCTCCATCCAGGATTATCTTCTCCAGACCTTCTTCTCTTTTTTAAAATTAAAATATACACAATTTCTGTTTTATTTGTCTCACAACAGTGCAGAAATGACAGTTAGTTGCTGTAGAAATGAAATGTCTAAAAATGTATGAGAGTGACTAGAAGAGTTAAAACTAAGAGATAAAGGCAGCATAGATCCAGTACTAAATTACATAGACAGCAAATGAAATTGTTTGCCCATTTAGAGAGAACACTTTGTAATGCCAAACTACAAAAGGCATAAACCAAAAGAGGACAGGAACAGAGGAAGAAGAATCTTGTGTAAATGGAGGAAAACAATTTGAGCTGCCTTGTTGTTTTCCCCTCTGTATTACCTCTATCAGACTACTGCCTGGAAATATGACACCCTGTGACTCAAAGATTCATATTTTTTATGCCAATCTAACGGGAACAAACTTCTGGTACCTTTTTTCAACCAATGAAAACATTTAAAGGGTGATACCCAACAGCTACCCCTAGTATTACTTTGGTGTAGCCTACTTTTCTGTACAGGTGAGAGTCAGTCAGATGCCTTTGTCAGTTTTATATAGCTTTCAGATATATGCAGATTTGTTAAGTGTGATGTTTTCACATTTTACATTTCTTATCAATTAGCCTGCTGCTGAAGAAATATGTGCCTTGATGAACCAGTGCTTTACCTTGGTGTACACAGAAGCAACTGTGAACTCCATAGAGAGGCTTATTAGTCCCACAGAACATTCTAGTACAACGTCCATTGGAACAGGTTGGTTGCTAAGATAGACATATAATAACCTTAAATAGCACATGAAGTAGTTTATGGTTTACTGCAGGGCTATTCGACTAAGTCTACTCATGTTGAAAACAGGGATTGTCACGGGCCAGTGGCTTAGGCCCCAGCATAGAAAGATCATTAATACAATGTAGTTGGCAGGGATTTTTATTTTTAAATATCAAGAAATCATGAGTTGCTAACCCTTTGGCTCGGTACTATGGATACCGCAACCCTTCTGTCTTGATTCCATCATAGATACCGTAAATCTGGGTGAAATGTGGCTTTTCTGCCTACTCCCGGGCGTGAACTTTGACCACAAGGAGTTCGTCACCTGGTCGCCGCACAGTCAGGTTTAACCAACTGAGCTAGCGAGCATTTCCTTTGGAGTCAGCATGCGTATGCCCAAGAGGCGACAAACTAACAGTCTGTACACAAATAAGCCACATCTGTAAAGTGGATGTGCAGGCAAAACTGAAATCCTAAAACAAGACCATAGTCTAAAAGTGGACGGACAACTAGGACTTTCCGCTGGAGTTTGCTGCTGGTGATCACAAAAGAGAAGAAGAAGCGCAAGTCTCCAGAAGATGTTGAGTGAAAGACCAAGCAAGAATAACTCGGCAAAAGTCTTGACACACAGATCGGTAAGTTAGTCAGTCAGTATGTCCTTAAGACTTTAAGAAGACTCACTATAAAGTGTCTCTTATTACAGTGGGGCTAAAACATGATGGCTAAAAAGATACTGTATACCATTTCATGTTGGCTTCTGTGGCTTAGGCATTGCAAACCTGCTTCATAATGCCGGGGTGCTGGGTTCAATCCCAGCTGCGGGCCTTGCGTTGGTTTCAACAGTGGTATCGAGAAGACGACCGTCCAGAAAGCAGTGGCAAACTACTGGACGTAAACGTGCCTAGAAAAACCACAACAGCCAAAACATGCTGGGGTTGGTTCTGCAACGTCCTGTAAAGGATACGCAACTAACTTTTATATCCTTTGCAGAACATTGTTGTCTTCATGGCATGCATGAAAGTCTCTCTTTCTCCAGCCCTGTGTGCTGTCATAGCCAGTGCATCTTCCATGTCCTGTATCCACGGAGGATTGTCTCTGTATCATTTTCCAGAAACTACACTCCCAATCACCCTACTCTCTAGACCACCATGGTGCTTGTCATGGCCAAAAATGCCTTAGCTTTTGGGACAGGATGCTCTTTATGAGCCAATTCTCCTTGATGTTCAGATCATGCAGGATGTCAGCAGTTTGCTTCTTCTTGGTTCAAGGTATTCTAAGAATTGTTCTGTAGCATTACAGTTCAAAAGCTCCAGTATTTTTCTTCAAAGACTGAGTGTGAGTCCATGACTCACCTGTATAAGTTGCCAGGGAAAAGATGCATGGTCTCAGAAATAATTTTTTTTTAAAACTTGTTTGCAAATGTTGTGCCAAAAGGTTCTTCCTGCTGGATAGCCTCTGCATTGCTAAAGCAAATCTTTTCCTGGCTTCTTCTATACAGTCACCATTGTTCTTCATTAATGAGCCAAAATATTTCAAATTTGTTATTCAATGTCATTATAGTCAATTTTAGTGTGTGGTTTGGGTTCTGTTTTCATTGTGGACATTATTTTTTTTTTTTTTTTTAAGATTCAGAAAAAGATTCTAAAAAATGATACCTTTATCTACCAAAATGAGTCTACTAATAACAAATCTTTGAGCAACTTGAAGATCACAAAACCATAGTAATGAAGATGAGATGTCACAGAAGAGTAACAAGAAGAGATAAAATTCAAAGTGGATAGATTAGAAGAAGACTAGTACTGTACCCAGTTTTACAATTCATTATAGAGCAACAGATAAGAAAGACAGAAGAATTAATAAAGAAATCCAGCAAAGATGCGATAAAGCCTATCAAGATTTAGGCCAAATGGCATCAATTTTGAAATGCAAGTATGTGAAAAAGAACACTGTACAACACAGTATTCTTACCAACGCTATGCTCTCAGTGTCAAACCTGGACAGAAGGAAAATACTCACGACAGAAATGACATGTTTACTTACTATGCTAGATGTAACAAGAAAAGATCGACTTAGAAACGATGATATCAGGAGGAGAGTCGGCACAGAACTAATACTGAACTTTATAGGTAGACAACAAATCAAATGGTTTGACCAAGTAACAAGATTGGCAAGTAACAAGCATATCATAAGTGGTGATAAATTAGGGATTTGCTGAAATCAGATGTCGAAAGCCGCAGATATCATAGTCTAGCTGTAAACTGCAACACAGTGTGCCAACCACCCTTCTTAGGAAAAAGGCAGAAGAAGAAGAACCTGTGATCACTTGGTCAGCATGCAAGCATCTAGCTACTGTGTTACACAACATTATTAACTAAGCCTGCCCAAAAAGTTAGTTTAGGATTAATTTATATAATTGGTACTGGTTTCTCAAATGATGTTATGACATATGGCTGTTTATTTGTTTAATGCCAACATTTTATGCATTTCTGTTTAATTTCAGCATCTACACTTGTCCACAGACAGGAGATTAAAGACATGATCTCCTTGTAAGTGTTTGTTATGTGTTACATTTTGTTGTCATTTCTTACAATGTATTTGCTCTTGATTATTAACAGTCATCTAGTTTATATTTGTCCTGTTCAGTTTTTATATTTATATATTCCCTATGTTTTGGATAGAAAGATATGTTGCTGTAGAAAATTCAGTCAGTATTTATCATATAGGGGAGACGCGATAACATAATGGCTAGATGCTCGTCTGCAGGCCTAAAGGTCGGGTTTCAAATCTGCATTGAGCCGAATTTTTTTCTTCAAAATATACCTCGACTTCCACATTGAACCAGCCTAAAATGGATACTTGGGTAATATACTGGAAAGTAAAGGCGGCCATCATGATGCTGATCACATCACCCTCTGAGTGCCATTCAGTCTTTAAAAATACAGGTCTAGACTATTTGCCCCATTTTCCAAAGGCATGAAAAGGGTCCACTGCTTATTTATGTATCATATAGCAGATGTGCAATCAGTTTTCATGAAAGGGTGCTTTACTTTTTTATGAATCATATAGCAGATGTGCTGTCAGTTTTCATGAAAGGGTGCTTTACTTTTTTATGAATCATATAGCAGATGTGCTGTCAGTTTTCATTTCTTTTGTAAGTCTGATATGTAAAATATTTCCATTGCCTGGAGCCACATTATCATAGTGGGTACCATCGAGCCATGCACATCGCAGTGACAGACAACATAAAGATTAACATATATAGTGATAGACAAGATAATGATCAAGTACATTAATGACAGTGTATGAGGCTATGGGGTTGGGAATACAGTTTTTAATTCCAAAATGTCTGGTTGGCTTCAGCTGCAGGTGATTTGGTAGTAGACTGCTTTACATCGATTATCTTCTTCTTCTTCAGGGCTGTAAACTCTGGCGGAAAGTTCTGGGCCTTCGTCCACCTGTGGAGTTTAGTCTGGTTCCAGAACCTGAATGTTGCGGCTTCACCCATTTTACAGATCCGACTGATGTGTATGCAGACTGTTGGTTCCTTGCCAGCATTGATTATAATACTGTATGGAGCACCAAGCTTGCAGAAAGCAGGGACAAATTACTGAATGTAAAATTACCTAGTAAAACCACAAAAATTCAAGAACGGTTAGGATTGATTTTTAACATGCTGGGAAGGATACACAGCTAACTTACTTAGGGTCAGGGGTTTAACCCCCCCCCCCCCCCCCCAAAAAAAAATGAAGAGTGTGTTCCTGCAACAGTTGATGTACTTAATTTCTCTTGCCCACAGTCAGTCTGCCTCAGTACATAACTTTCGGGTTCCTAGCGGCTCAGACAGTGCCAGGAACAGCTCCAGTGACATAGGAACAGGCAAGGAGTTACTGGAGGATTACATGGCTAAGGTAAATGCCCTTTTTAAAATAGTTTCTCTCTCTCTTTCTTTATCTCTCCCTCCCTCTCTCTCTCACTCACTCTATCTCTATACACCACCCTTTTTTTCTCTCCACACATCCATCTATACAATCTTCTGTCTGTTCTACTCATATGTATCAGTTGTGATACAGTATATGGACAGATATAATAATCAAGCCTACATAGCATGCACTAAAGAAAGGTACGTGTGTGTGTGTGTGTGCATGCGTGCGTGCATGAGAGAGAGAGAGAGAGAGAGCTTACACGCACTCATGAAGTTGGCTCATGCTGCATAGGCAATAAATGGTCTCTGCAGCACTGCCTGGTCTTTGTGCTATAGAAAGGCTGGGATTCCTATGCCCTCCCTATAAGTAAAGTAAGTGAAGGACCCTTTTCTACACCTTCAGGTGTATTGGGCATATAGGGCTTGACCTATATTTTATAGACCAGTCAGTGTTCACTGGGTGTTGTGGTCGATATCGCACTGGTCACCTTTACTACCTATTTGAGGATGGGTCGACCTGGGAGCTAAGGTCATGTTTGAAATAAAAAGTCAGGCTCCGTCAGGACTTGAACCAAAGACTTTCTGATCTTCATGCAAGTGTCTGACTATGATGGTTCCCACGCCTTACTATAGCAAATATAATACTATCATAGGTAAAGACAGAACTATGCCTTAAAAAAAAACACTCCATTTACACTAGCATTAACACGTTACTGGAGATACTGTCATACAAAATGGCTACAACACAATTGAAACAGCAAGTAACTAACATTGCCCAAGCAATAGTTTCTTCCAACGTTGCTCCAGCAGTAGTTTGGCCAGCATTACCTAAACAGTAGTTTGGCCAACATTACCTAAACAGTAGTTTGGCCAACATTACCTAAACAGTAGTTTGGCTAGCATTACCTAAACAGTAGTTTGGCCAACATTACACCAGCATTGTTCCAGCAGTAGTTTGGCCTACATTGCTCCATCTCTCACTTGACAAACATTGCTGTAGCAGTAGTTTTTGCCAGCATTGCTCCAGTAGTAGTTTTTGCCAGCATTGCTCCAGCAGTAGTTTTTGCCAGCATTGCTCCAGTAGTAGTTTTTGCCAGCATTGCTCCAGCAGTAGTTTTTGCCAGCATTGCTCCAGCAGTAGTTTTGCCTGCATTGCTCCAGCAGTAGTTTTGCCAGCATTGCTCCAGCAGTAGTTTTGCCAGCATTGCTCCAGTAGTAGTTTTTGCCAGCATTGCTCCAGTAGTAGTTTTTGCCAGCATTGCTGTATCAGTAGTTTGGCGAACATTGCTCTAGCAGAAGTGTTGCCAACATTGCTCCAGCAGTAGTTTGGCCAAAATTGCTCCATCAGTAGTTTGGCCAACATTACTGAAGCAGTAGTTTAGTACTTTGACCAGCATTACCCAGTTCTCAATAATACTAAGTAATTGGGTGCTAATGTTGCACCCGTTAGGGTGGAGATGTATCAAAGGAAACAACAACACACAAAACCCACCATCCATCTCTGTCTTCCACTTGATGAACTACTGTTTGATAACTTAGTCTGCCCCATTTGTTGATGTTGTCATTATAGTTTCTTCTTTGCCCTCTTCTTTTTCATTCAGTTGTAGAAGTGAAAGATCATTTGCATTTATCCCTCAACTTCTGCATAAATTTAGTAATGCAACTTTTGTACAGTTTTTTTTTTTTTTGGTGAAGACTATATACTTTTGTGTGTGTCAGGCTCTCTCTCTCTCTGTCTATAGAATTATACGATCTTGATGATTATGTTTTCTTTTCAGCTGACAACAAAATTAACCCCCGAGGAATTGAGGTTGTTTTTGAGACATTTGAATGAATGGAAGAAAGACAACCATTTTAACGAGTTCTGTGATGAAGTCTTGCATTTGTTAGGACCAGAAAGGAAACAGCTTTTGTCTGGTAAGATACTGTTGTAGGTTCTCAAACAGGCCAGATTATTGTTTGTTCAATAACCAATATAGCTTTGAGATCGGGCCAGCCTCAAGAAAGTTGAAAACAGTTTTCTGAATTAAAAACAATGTTTTCTTATTGTGAATTTAAACAACGTATTGTGAATTTAAACAACTTATTGTGAATTCAAATAACCTATCATGAAATTAAACAAGTTATTGTGAATTTAAACAACTTATCTTGATTTTAAACAACTTATTGTGAATTAAAACAACTTATCGTGAATTTAAACAAATTATCGTGAGTTTAAGCAACTTATTGTGAATTTAAACAACTAATTGTGAATTTAACTAACTAATTGTGAATTTAAACAAATTATTGTGAATTTAAACAACTTATTGGGAATTTAAACAACTAATTGGGAATTTAAACAACTATTTGTGAATTGAAACAATTATTTGTGAATTGAAACAACTTATTATGAATTAAACTAACTTATTATGAATTTCAGTAATGAGGTCACAAACAATATTTTGTACGATTTATTGTGACATCCTTTTGCTCCCTGGCGGAGCCAGACTTTTTTTCAAAAATGACCAGGACTCCCATGTCGACCTAGCCTTGAGTGGGTACCGGGTGCAGTCTCAGGAAGTAAAGGCGACCAGCGTGATGCTGACCATATCACCCATCTTGTGCCAGTTGGTCTAAAAAAAAATATAGGTCTAGCCGTATATACCTAAAGGCGTGGAAACAGGACCTAAAAAATATTTGTGACATCCCCATAGTAGTTTCAGGGCTCCATTTTGAAAGGAAAAAACAATAAGCCTGCTGCCCCCTAACATGCATGCTGTAAAAGGGGACTAATATAGAGGATGTTCCTTCAAAGTTAGAGTGCACATGTCTACGAGGTGAAGAACTGACAGCCTGCTTACAAGTAAGCCAGGTGTATCAAACAGATTTGCACGCAAAACTCAAGTTTTGGAATAAGACCAAAGTTCTGAACTGGACAAAAAAAAACCAGAACTTCTACCAGAGTTTACAGCTGGTGAGCACTGAGAATAGTATTTCATGACCCAGAATGTGTGAAGGTCCAAAACTTCACATTTCAGTGGCAGTGACTATGGGACCAACTATCTTTATTGTTGGTTCATTCTGCTTTGGTTGATAATTCACATTTCAGTGGCAGTGACTCTATGGGACCGACTATCTTTATTGTTGGTTTATTCTGCTTTGGTTGATAATTCACATTTCAGTGGCAGTGACTCTATGGGACCGACTATCTTTATTGTTGGTTTATTCTGCTTTGGTTGATATCTTTCTTGTCTTCATGTATGACTTCTCTGTAATTACTTGTTCTTGCCGCTGTAGTGTAAGATTATTACCTAGTGTAAGTTTATTGCCATGTTACTAAGAATGTGAGAGTTGTGGCAGTATAGTGGCTAGACACTCACTTCCTGACTCAAAGGTCTAGGGTTCAAATCCACATTGAGGCAGATTAATTTTTTCTCTCCTCTTCTTCCCCCAATGTTGCTTGAAGTGTTGGTTTTGCAGCTTCTTGGGGCGACAGGGCTAAAAGGGTAGTTGATTATGTTACGGTTTACAGCAAGGTTTTGATATCTGCACCTTAAAGCCCAACACATCCATGTTTAGAAGAAATCTACTTAATCACTTTTTAGGTCATGCTTGCTAGAGAGCAGTGAGTCCATTCAGAAAGGAACCCCATAACCCACACAGGGAAGTTGTTGTTGATGTTAACAATTCATAATTGAAAGCAATGTTTCCCAGTTGTGAATTTTAACAAAGAAAACACAGCCATTTTATCCCTTATTGTGAATTCTGGGCACATTGAAAACAAGGAAGATGTGTTTCAGATTATTTACACTTCAGCCAACCATAGATTATTGAGAGTTGTGGAAGCGACTGCGATAAATCTGTTTAGTCCAGAATTATGCAGATAAATGGACATGCTCTTCACCCTGTGTTTGCCCTGTTTATGTAGTTGATTTTGAGTTTCAGTTTGAAGGATTAATTTATTTGCTTAATTTTATACAATTGTTACTGTAGTATGCACCTGACGAGATACAACAAAATATGCCAGGCAATAAATTGTGCAGTCTGTTGTTTGTGTCTTCTTTGTTCAAATTCTTCATTGCCTTGTGAACCCCAGAATTGTTGCCATTCATTCCATCTGACAACTACCAGTACTTTGAGGAGTTCCTGAGAAGAAACGACATTCAGTTGTTGGAGAATACCAGCACTTTCTCCAGCTCCAGGACAGACTTGGTGAATTACTCCACGTGAGTTTTTGGGGGTGTCTTTAGTTGGGGATGTCTTTACTTGAAGGTGTGTTTATTTTTGGGGTGTGTTTATTTTAGGGTGCGTTTATTTATATGTGTGTTTTGGGTGAGAATGTATGTGTTGGATGGAAATGTGTGTGTGTGATTTTAGCGTTGTTGTTGTTGTTGTTGTTGTTGTTGTTGACATGCTGGATTGTATGCGTTTGTTGGATGACTGACTGGGTTGGGTTTACATGTGTGTATGTGTGTGCGTGCGATTGGCTGACTGATTGACTAGCTGGATTGTGTGTACATGTGTATATAGTCTGTGTGTGTGTGTGTGTACATGTCTGGGTTTATTTATATTGTTTGTGTGTCTACATGTATGCATGAGTGTTCATGTGTGCACACTAGTGTGTGCGTGTGATTAATAGACTGAGCCTTTTGTAATGAACTCTAGTGCTGCTGCTACTCCCACGTTCTTTCTAGTTTGTACATACTGATCTTTTTTTTTTCTTTTGATTTGTTGATGGGCTCTCCCCATTTTGGTTCTAGAGCTCTGTCATGGTGGAATGGTTGGGGATGGCTGGAGTAGACTTATCCCCCTTTCCCCGCAATCCTACACCCCAAACAAACATGTTATAAAAGGTGACTAGTTAAGAGTTTACTGAAATCAGATACATTTGGTAGATGACAGATATTACATCCTAGCTGTGAATCACAACAAAAGAAGAAGAAGAGGAAATTGAAGACTCTTCTCAGGAATCTCATCTTAGCTGTAATTTTTCTTTTTGTCTTTTGTGGTCATTGCCTTTTCTAGCACAGAATTGGTCAAGAAAATTGTGTTCTAGGGTGCTTTTTAAAATATCAATTGATACATGTTTGTTCCTCAGTATTGTTGCCATTTGTCCTATAAGTTAAAATACAATCCTAATTCGCACAGTTTGTGGCAATACCACTTCCCACTGCACCCCTAAATCCTCATGCTCCGCTTACACAACAAAAGTGGTAGTTTTTACTTTTGGCAGTCCAGTAAATTGACCTAAACTTTGTATATATGAAAAAATCTTTGGCTGTCCTCAGACGGGGATCACTGAGTGAGGTGTCCACTGCTAGCAGCATGAGCAACAACGCACCTGGCAGCGATGTTCTGGACCACTTCCTGGACTTAACGAAAGCTGAGTACAACAGTGTGGATGTGGATATTCCAGAGGACTATTAAACAGTGGACTGTTTTGACCGCAGCCTTGAATGTTCATTGTTTACTGCAGGGATATGTAAATATTGTAGAATTAACAGCCAAAAACTCTGTTCACGTGTTTTGATGATCACTTGAAGAACTTAAAGACAGAAATAGAGATAGAAATCTTCTGAATTTATTTTTTTATATTTCAGTAGACTGAGTTCTTTGACTCCTCCTCCTCCCCCTCCTTGTTCATCAGTCAACACTGGCTGTGTATCTTCCACAAACAGGGCAGTGTGTTCGAGGTCTTCACTGGTTCTCGTTTGTGTTGTAGGGTCACTCCTGTGGGCCAGATATCCTGGTAATCTGGTAAGACAGAGGACTATTCAACTAAGATTGCTCAGGGGCCAGAATTTTTAAAATGGGGGTCCTCACGGGCCCGAGACCCAGCATAGAAAGATCATTAATAAAATACAACTGGTGATGATCTGCAGTCCACTTGTTTGACCTCAGTGGGTAAGATATGGCCCGTGGGCAGCCAGTTGGGTGCTTTATTAATATCCTACCCAAAACAGGGGAAATTCACAGGTCACAGGACAGTCTAATATTTTAGGGGATGGTAGATAGGCTGCATGCAGTCGTGGGATCTAGGCTGCACTCTCTCCTGGGTCCTAGGTGGGTTGATGTTAGGGCCAGTTCCAGATATTTTGGGGTTTTAAAAGCATCAGAAAGCCGGGAAACCTTCCCACCCTCTAAAATGTGGAACTGTCCTGTGACATCATCTGGGGTAGGAAATTAATAAAGCACGGCCGGTCGAATATCCCTGTTGTAAGACATAAAGGTCTAAAAAAAACTGACATCACCCATCAGATAGACTGTTCTTTTACACTCCTTCACCACATAAACTTATAGATTTTTCTTTGTTGCTGTGTTCAAATGCAAAATGAAGATCCCCATCTCTTCCATGGTGGAACTCTTGCACCACAGCCCAAAGGCCGTGGGAATGGTCTTTTTCTAAACCGCCCACCATGAAAATTTAACCCGGAAATATCCAGGATTGTGAAACATATTCATTGTCATCATCGCAAAGAGATAAAGTATATGTGAAGTGTGAAATATTTAATTTGTTTTTGTTTGTTAGATTGCTTCAGTTGCTGAATTCTAGCTGCTAGTTTTTGTGCTTTATTTCTTTAGTTTATTATCTGGTAGCTAACAGATTATTAGTTGTTATAGCAAATAGTTTATAGTTTTTATTTTTATTTTTATTTCATTGCTTTATGTAGACACAAAGAATTAATAAAAACAGTTACTATATGTTATTAATGGGCAATATTTTATATGATGTATATTTTTCCTTTATTGGAAGTGTACCCATCTGAACTCTTTTGGGACAAGAACAGTATAAAAAATATGGTTCATGAAACCATGGAAATTCCCTAAAAAAACATTTCACACAGGTCACTAATAAATGTTTTTAAAATGTATTTATGCACATATGTAAAAAAAAAAAAAAGTTTATAATAATTTATTGAAATTTATATATAGATGTATCAAGGGAGCAGTCAGTAAACAAAGAGAGAGTGAAGCATTAAATGGAGTACATTTCTCCAGGCCTAAAACACCATTTGTGTTGGGTGACTCATGCCATGACCTCTATCTCTGAGGCTGAGGGGGAAATTTGACATCAAAATGGCTTTAAAATTACCATTTGGTTTTACAAGAAAACCTCTCTAAAGGCTATTGTTAGTAAATATATTCATATCCAAGATTAAACAGCATAAAAAGTCTGGTTAAGCACCAGCAAGGAGATCAAAATTATAATGTTGAGAGCATGCATCTTCCCTGTAGCAACATACGGATGTGAGTCGTAGACTATCTCCCAGTCCTTAAGAAAGAGAATAGGGGCTTTTGAGCTGAAATGCTATAGAAAGATTCTCAAAATATCTTGGACGAAAAAGAGGAGAAATACTGACATCTTGAAAGATCTGAACATCAAGGAAGATTGGCTAATAAATAGCATCTTGTCTCGGAAGCTGAAATATTTTGGTCATATCAAGCGCCACAACAGATTTGAAAAAAATTATAGCAGAAGGCATGGTACCAGGAAGGAGAGGGTAGGGGCCGACCAACATGAAGATGGACACTGGATATAAGTGACTACTTGAGTATGAAAGTACATGAGGCGGGAGAGCTGGCGAGAGACTGAGTTTCTTTCAGGCAGACTGTGATGAGAGCGACGTTCTGCAAAGGACCTACTACATGATGATGATGGTGATATTTATATCCAGACCTCCTAAACACTGCGCAGGCGCAAACAAAACCAGTGATGTTAAACTTCGCTTCTCAGAAACAGGTAACTACAGACATGCCAGTATCATAGCTTTTAAGGGAATATGGCAATGACAGAAATGCCAGGTTTGTGACTGCCCTTGATGACAGTGTTAACTGTTCAGAAATGAGTTGCTGTTGTCGCATATCAAATCATAAAATGTGTTGAATGCAGTCTGCAGCTCATTGCTGTAAAAGAATTTTTCTATGTTAGGTTTCTTTCTTTTCTCTAGACCCCTTTCTGTCTTTCATTGTCAGTTTTTAAAGAGGCATCAGGTGCAAGCTTTGTTGTGTGCTACATAGAGGCTGGTATTCTTGCCCTTAGATATTTCATCTGTCCATCGGTTGCGATGGCAACATCTAGCTCTGCGCTTCCATTGTGTCTGAGTGACAGTGCTCTCTGTGGGTGCCCTAAATTGTGCTAGTCATGCCACCTTTTTATCTGTTGTCTCTTGATGTAATTTCATGTATGTTTATTATGCAAAACTTTATTGCAATATACCATGACCTGTCTTTCTGTTGTGATTTCATACCAGGTAATAATAGTGATAACATGAATGTTGGGATGCAGAAGAGAGGCCAGTTTGGCATCATGACATGGAGTAACATCTGTTTCAAAAATAATTTGCAGTACATGCAGTTGGCTGTGGACTGGTAGGACCAGTACCACAGGGACTATAACTATTTTACCTTGAGAAGCCTAAATCTAGTCATTGTTGGTTGTGCCTCATACTCATAACTGCTGATAGATGGCTGTTTCTATAGTAGTCTGTTAAAATAAAAATTGTTCAATTCCATTGGTCCCCTGTGCGCCTGCCCAGTGTTTGTTATGCCAGGATATGAATAGCATTTAGGAGGGCCTCCTTATGATCCCAATGGCTTTTTGAAAGCCAAGTTAATCTCAAGTTTTCCCATAAGCCACAGTGATAGAGGTCACAGGGTCACAGCATGAGAAACCCAATATATTTTGTGTTTTTTACGCCCCGGGGAATGTTTTCCTTTTAATGCTTCACCCTGTTCATGTTTGTTGATTACCCCTTTATATATCTTTGTATATTTCGAAAAAAGTTTCAAATGTAGATAAATAATTTGTTAAAAACAATTTATTACTAACATATGTAATTTTCTTCTTCTTCTTCGATTTCACCAGCTGTACACTCTGACAGAAAGTTCTGGTTACTCATCCACTACTGAACTGCAGTCCTGCTCCAGAACCTGAGTGTTGCGTGTGCATCAGTTTTACAGATCTCATTCTCTTGAATACAGACTGTTGGTTCCTTGCCTCTCCAGCAGATGCACTCCGACTTCAAAGTAAGCTCCCCAGTTAGTCGACTCTTACGACATGCTTTTGGGGAGGCAATGGGTTTATTCTTGTTTTCCCCTACAATGGGGCCCCGGAACCCACACGGGGAACATATGTAATGAAATACATTTTAAAATAATTTATTAATTTCCTGTGTAATGTAGAATTTTTTCCGGAAATGCCTACGGATACATTACTTCAAAAAAAAAAGTGTTGTTAGTAGTCACAGGGTGAAAAGGTTGAGATGAAGAAGTCAAGGATGACAGAAATTTAATTAAAACATCGATTGGAGAAGCATAATCTCAGATGCAGCTGTGACTAAATAGACCAGGTTTTTCACAGACATCATCACTATCATGTGCCTTGCTCACTGGCATAGGACACCCATGTCTCTCCACATATCTTGGCCCTTCATGTTGCAAATTTATTCTCTCGGTGATATTCCTCCATGCTTCTATCTTAGGCCCATTTTATTATTTCTGTATCTTTGTTATTGTTTTTATTTCTCTGATCTTTTTATGGTAACGTTAAAGGTTCATCTTTTCACAGCTTTTCATGGTCATGTTAAATGTTTTATCTTTCCATAGCTTTTTATAACTGTGAATGGTCTTCTTTTTGTAACATTTTGTAGTTATGTTAAATGTTTTTCTTTCCGTAGTTTTTCAAAATATTAATTAGTCATTCTTAGTAGTGGCTGACTAAGTCGTTAGAGCACTGGACTTTCATCTGAACGAGTTGGGTTCTGTATAAGTGATGGATCTATTTTGTTGTTGTTGTTCTTAATGTATAAATAATAGCAGAAGGCATGATACCAGGAAGGAGGGGCAAGAGCCGATCAACACAAAGATGGGCACAGGATATCAGTGACTACTTGAGTATGAAAGTACATGAGGTGGGAGAGCTGGCGTGAGACTGAGAGTCTTTCAGACAGACCGTGATGAGAGCAAAGTTTTTGCAAAGGACCTGCTACATGATTATGATGATGTTGAGGCAGAAATGAAAATCCTAACATGCACTGTTCATGGCAGCCGCACTAGCCATGTAGCCTTAAATCCTCAGGCTCACTCCCTCCCCACATCCACCTCTGTCCTTCACAACCCTTAAAAGTAGTAAATAGGCTTTGAAGACTTAAAAAAAAATGCTTTATTATTATTATTTAAAGACAGTTATTCTGGCTGTTTAAGAATGTTTTTTGCTTGTGTGTAGGTTGAAGTGATTTCCCAGTGTGGGCTCTGGGGCCCAATTTCTTTTGGGGGGGGGGGTGCGGAGGATAGACCTACTGCCGCCCTAAAAGGCATGTCACAAGAGGCAACTAATAGGGTATTTTTCCTCCAAAATCAGAGTGCATTTGCCTGAGAGGTGAGGAATCATCAGTCTGCAAACAGAGAAGACAGATCTGTAAAACAGATGTGCACGTAAAACTCTTCTAGAACAAGATTAAATTCCAGAAATGGATGAACAACCAGAATTTTTCACCGGAGTTTAAAGCTGATGAACGTGAAGAAGAGAGGTAGAGAGGCTGAAGTGATGACAGTAGGGTGACTACAGTGGAACTGTTATTTTACCCTTTCAGTCCCAGGAGATCCCAAGTCCTAAGTGAAGCAACAATTATGACAACAAAAGCATGGTAATACTGCAGTCACAGGGTCCAGATACACAGCACCCAGTGGGTAACTTGTGTTACTGGGTTGATCTAGTTTGCTTGACTAAACTTCAGATTTACAAATACATAAAATATGTTCAGCTGCATAGATGAAATATCCAGTACAAATGGGGCATTGTTTGGGACTGGCAGTTTAGAAAGAGAAACAATTATCTGCTGAACACAAGTTATGATTAGGATGCTTAACTGAGGGAAAAGGAAAAAATACTGGAACAGGTGAACATTTTTGACCAGTTATTATCAGTTCATTGTTCGGATCATCTTCAGCGCACATGACCATAACTGTTCTGATCTCCTGCTGAGTATGTCTCCAAGTAGTCTTTATCAGTATGCTATACAACAAGAAAACCCCCACCCCCTTTTTCTACCCCACTTCAGCTTCCTGGTCAAAGCTTGTGTTCAGTAGATTCATGTTGGTTGGTGGCCTATGCTCCATTGGAAAAGATAAGGCAGAAGAAGACAAAAAAAATTTGTTTTAGGAAGTTAAAGGGCTAAACTATTGTTAAAAAAGAAAGTGCAGCTAAACTCTTTCATATTTATTTATTGTATGTGACAGTGTGATATGATGCCAGTTTGGTAGATGTATTACCAGATATATTGTTTGTGTATAATGTTCTGAAGCCAGAACTAAAGGGTAAATTGATATTTTAGATTTCTTTTTTCAAAATTCTCTGAATTTGATCGTGCTTGTTTCAGTGAAATACAGCTAATTCTTCTGTATATCGAACAAATATATCCAGTGCCTCATTCAGTTGTATAAGTGCTTGTTGATTTTCCAGGTTTCTGTGACATTTATCAGAACTGATTTTACATAAAATTTGATATGTTCACTTCTGATGATTCTGTCTGTGTATTTTCTTATGTTGTTGACAATATTTTTGGCCAGTCCTATTGTCTCTTTTATTTCCATTTCACCTCTGATAGAGTATTTGAAGTATATTTTTAAGGCAATTTGTGCTTAATCAATGAGGGATGGGGGCAGCCTCACACTTCAGCTTCTTTAATATTTTTGTAACCTATTTTTAAAGCTAAATGGACATTGTAGCCATTCAGTCCTTTTAAATATGTTTTAAAATATATATTGTCCTGCTAAAATCTTTGCATTCCAGTAATGCTGTTCAGATGGAATTCACATAGTTGATCTGTTTCCTGTAAAGCATGGTGAAGCACGTCTTTGCCGTCTTCAAGGCCGAGATAGAAGACAACTTAACCAGCTTCTCATGGGAACAATTAGTAGAAGTACTTTGAGTGACTGCTGCATCGGAGGACTAAGCACACATGGGAATGTGCAGTGACGTCGATTGTGATAACATAACATAACATCTTGTAGGGAGTCCGAAACCCAAGTTCAAGGTGTATCCTTTGTGCCAAAGAACTGCATGGCTGTTGAGTGAACAATGAAGGCAGTCAGGTCGTTGTAGGGGCGACGCTTGCTGGTGGATGTAATGTCCTAAGTCCCTTCCCCAGCAAATAGTGAGGGTAATGCTGGGGTGACCGTTTATTAACCCTCACATTATGCTTCAGGTCAAAATGGACGCTAGGCACAGCCACTTTTTTTTTTAGCTGTGGCAAATTTTTTTGCTTCTGCCAGACGGTGGACGTTGCATTTTTGCTCTATTTGTAGACTGGAAGGATACAGTTTTGTTGCCCAGCTTCTGAGATGAGTGCATGGCGTGACACTGTGAGCTGCGGATTTCATTTGAACTGTGATAAAAAATTTTCTTTGGCACAGCAGCGGAGCAAATATGGGGTGACCCGTTTGCTATGAAGCTGAAACTAAGATTGCCAGATTACTCCATGGTGACAGCACTAACAATGCAGCTTTAAATCCTCAGGCTTAAAGACCATTCTGCCTACACTGCAAAAGTGGTAAATACAGTAATGGCAGAGAATCAAAAAACCAATTACATTCTAAAGTTGAGGTTTTGTTTACAAAATGCTCCTCTGACCCTGAAATGGGAAAGACATTCACAGGAGATTGAACAAGCTACTGGGATTTGTCCAGACGTTGGCCATGTTATGGCTGTTTTGTGCCACAATGTTGTCAACCCTGTAGGGAGCAGCCTAGGACTGAAAACAGTCAGATTTGTCTGTGCTTGTTGCTACAGGAAAGATAGTAAAGTAACAGGACCCTTTTTCATGCACTCAGACATCATTGGGCATGTAGAACTAGACCTATATTTTATAGACCAATCGGCACTCGGGGGTTAATATGGTCAGCATCGTTCCCGCTGCCTTGACTTTCCATGACTTTGACCTGGTACCCATTTTAAGGCCGGGTCATCCTGGGAGGCAAGGTCATTTAAAAAAAGTCTGGCTGCTTTCGGATTGAACCCATGACTTTAATATCCTCAGTGATCCCGTAGCTGCTACATCACGTTGGTTTAGAACAGGAAAGATATATGCTCTCAAGATTTTTTGTTTTGATTTTGTTGTTTCCTGGTGTTGTTTTGTAGACTCTCACTGCTGTGTAACCTATGCGTTTTTGTGGTTAGTATAAATTGGCTGTCATGTTTGACCTATTAATTACTTCTTATATCTCATACGAGAATGAACAAAGGTGGCAATCATTATTTGAGGAACAGTTTTAAAACACTGCTGTGATGGCTATTTTGGCCTACTCTAGCTTATCTTTTATTTCATTTACATATAACCCTTATCGTGTGCCTTATGATGTTAGATTTAATTTATGCTTATTTCATCATTGAGTGTGTGATCAGCTGTAGAGTATGTGCATTGAGCAGCAAACAGCATTTTACTATACACTAACTATTTCCTCCTGTGTGTTCTGGGCCCAGTTTGGGGGGGGGGGGGGGAGCATTTAAACAAAGGTGACTAAGAGTTTGCTGAAATTGGATGCTGGGGCTGAAAAGGGAAGACGAAACATTGCAGGCTAACTTTAAACTGCAGCACAAGCATGCCAGCAGCCCTTTAGTGGGTGAACCCAGAAGAAGATGCATTATATATTTGATCTTAGCTTACTAAACATCCCTGCCTTTGCAAGGTTCGCCAAGACAGGACTTGGTATAGCCGTAACTGGTACCGTAATGTTAAATCCTTAGTTAAAGTCAGTAGGACTGACTTCATTGCACCAGGTTTTATCCCAAATGTCTTGGTCTGTCTCCACAGAGTGGCTGGCCATCTGCCGAGAGCGTCACACAGAACACAAAATCCGTAGCTCCATTGATGATTCCCCAGCTCTAATGATGATTCCCCAGCTCCACTAATGATTCCTTACGGATCTCTGTACAAACTGAACTTGTGATCTGAACGATGTAGTCATAAAAGGAACCGGCAGCATGACCAGTTGGCCACAGAGATCCCCTTTACCAGAAGCTTTAATGGGGTATCAGGTCACCCAGGAAATGACTTGTGAAGTCACAACTGTGGTTCAGCCTTTAGGTTTGGGGGAGAACAGACAGACAGTGGCATACTCAAATCAGGTTTATATATGAACATATTCAGCGTCTGTGGTTTAGGTGCTGCGAACACACTTCATAGTGCTGGGTTTGATCCCTACTGCAGGCCATTTGGCAGCAGATCGCCTTGCATTGGTTTTGATGGTGATACAAAGAGCTAACCATTCAGTAAGTAGTGGCAAACTATGAATGTAAAATTTGCCAAGAAAAATCACAAAAGCGTAAAAATAGCTGGGGTTGGTTCGCCAACATCCTGTGAAGGATGTGTAAAAGTATATACCTGTATAGACTGCTAGAAAAGACAAAACTGATCCATTTTTTGGCAGCTCCTTTTTGCTTCGAACGCTTTTCCTCGTAGACTTGCCTTCTTTTTCTTCTTCTTCTTCAACCTACTGCTGCTGCCGTTTCTTTCTGTCTTCTTTCTTTCTTTCTTTCTTTCTTTCTAAGCTTCCATGAGACTAACTTTTAATATGAACATAAGCACAAACACGAGCTATATTAAATAGCGTGGACACAAACAGTAGATTGCACAGTAGTGAAAAGTGTGAAGTATTGTTTATAACTTTATTATTTAAATTTTCAACAGGATATTTTGTTTCTTTGGAGTAATATGTACATTCTTTTTATTGTGATTACTGTTGCATTTGGGTAGCTGCTGCGAACTCTTCTGACACCGAAGAAGTTTATGCTTGATTCATAAAATGTTGCTCTACACCTTCATTACTGTAATACTGTATGCAAATGTTAAGTCTGTAAAGTTTGATTGTGTGTAAATAAAATTGAGTGCATTGAAAAGTATTTCTTAATTGTCAGACCTGAACTTCCCTGTGTGGATTCTGGCGTCTCATTGTGGGGAAAACAAGAATAGACCCATTGCCTCTCCAACAAGCATGTTGTAAATGACATTTGATGATGGCTAGGATTCATGCAGAAAAGTCTATTTTGCATCACACATTGCATGTGACTGAAAGAGTTAAGGAAGGGCTCTGTGTCAGTTAATTACAACTTAAGGGCTCTGTTATAAATAAGGTTTTGTGAATCAGTGCAGTTACCATTCAGCAGCATTTTATGGTTTAGGAACTCCTCGGGTGCGGAAGGAAAAAAAAAGGCTCACTGCTACTTAAAAGTTGTCAAAGGCAGCTAATTTAGGATTTGCTGAAACTGGATATGCTGAGCATAAAGGCACGGATCACAGCTTAGCTGTAAACCCACAACATAATGTGCCAACTGACTGGCCTTTTAAGAGCAAAAGTTTAGGAAACAGCCAAAAATCCCAGGAGCCTTGTCAGGAGATTATGCTGCCTAACGAACCAGAGGGATGTTGTGTTTGGCCAAGAATTTTGGACAAATGAAACTTGCCATATTTGTCATCTAGTCATCCACTGTGTTTCTTCTCCATGTAGAAATACTGATATGACGTTAAAGTATTTTAAGTTGACTGCTAGATTTAATTTCTTTTCATATTCCATAGATTTTCTAGTGTGATTAAAACTCCTCTTGCTTTTTGTATTGTTAAATATCTCTGTCTGGCACACACACACACCCCTCCCACCCAAAAAACTGCTTCTTAAAAAGCATATCATAACTGAAACTAAAAAAGGGTTTACTTAAATCATATATGTTTCACCTAAATGCACAGATATCAGTCTAACTGTACTCGCAACACAGCTTGCCATTCACCCTCTAAGGATGACTGCAGTGGAAAAGAAGAGGACACAAATATTCACAGTTGCTGCCACTTCATACACTAAACCAACGATGTCAACCACAGGATTCTTAGATACAAACACATCATCGGCAACCGAGTCACCTACTGGCTTCCCGGGATACGACTTCGTCGCTGGTCAGGGCAATATTCGAGTTTGCCTCCTTTAATTTCATCAACACTGCAGGAATCCATTTTAGTACTCTTGGTGGCGTGCAGTGCTAAGCCATTTTATATAGCGCAAATAACTTAGTCACAATTATAACCAAAAGCTCCCCCTTCGAGGATGCTGGTTGAACAAAATGATACTTCCTTCCCTCCCCCCCCTCCCCCCCCCCCAAAAAAAAAACATGGATGGATACAAATAAATGAACTTTATTTCCAAAAGTCACAAATTGAGCACGCAGGCCAATCATACAATTGGGCCTTTCAGATACACATTTTTTACAAGGCAGTTGTAATTGTTATGTCAAGCACTTTATGTTCATATATCAAAATTCTTAGTTTAAATCTAATTTAAAAATACGAAAGCATGAATGGTAAATGCTTACCTTCAAATATACATGCAAAAGTACACAAACAAGGCAGACACACGAGCAAACAAACAGATGAGGAGCTAGGACAGGTACAAACACACACAAAAACACAAACACTCTTACACACACAGAGGCGTATATGCTGACAATGCATACACTGGCACAACACATACAGACACAAACATAAAAACACAACATGTACTCACAGACACAACACATCCACAAAACACGGTCTGACACAACACACAGACACAACACATACAGGCACAAACATAAAAACACAACATGTACTCACAGACAGAACACATCCACAAAACACTGTCTGACACAATACACAGACACAACACACAAGTCACAATACACACTGAAACAACAAAACACAGACAGACATGACACAACACATGCACACACAGACGCACCCAGATGCAACAAATATAGACAAAAATACATACTCAACACAGACACAATGAAAAGTCATGTACACACTCACAAAGACAAAACACACAGACACAATGAAAAGTCGTGTACACACTCACAAAGACAAAACACACAGTCACAATACACTTACAGACACAGCAGTACACAGACACAGCACACAGAATCGGCACACAAACACAACATGCACCAACATACAGCACACACACGCACAGACGAAACACACAGACATGGCCCATGTACAGACACACAACTCATATACACAGACGCAACGTATTTCACAAAACAAATACACATAGACACAACATACATATGCACATGCACACACTCACAGTTACAACACTCACACAAACACAACACATACAGTCATAACACACACACAGGCACAACACTACACATAGACATGACACAAAAACAGAACACACACAGACACAATAGCCACACACAACACATACACACAGCCATGCCAAACACACATACGCACAGCAATGCCACACACACATACACACATACATAACACATACACAGACCAAACACAGACATGAAACATACACACAGACATGACACACACTCACAAACATAACAGTCACAATTCACACATAGACATGACACACAAACACAACAAGCACAGACACAACACATACACATATATAACACACCCGCAGATACAACACGTACCCACAAATTAAAAAAAAACCAGAGATATCACAAAGAGAGACAACACACAGAAACATCACTGAGACATGACACACTCAAGGACACTCATAAATACACATATGGACAAAGAGTGATAGACGCACGCACACATACACTCACTAGACACACACAAGCATATATGAAACATACAAAAACTGTACATACCCGCAGACACAGACAAACATACCAAATACATACACAAACACGCATACCTACAGACCAACAAAAACCGAACATACACAAACCATACATAAATGCAGACAAACATATACTACACATACACAAATCACACACATACCTACAGACAAACACATACACAAACCATACATAGCTACAAATAAACACATATTCAACAAATTCACAAACCAAACATACCTACAACAAATATACCAAACACAAATACAAACCACATATAAGCCTACCTACAGAAAAACACATATACAAATCACACATACCTACAGACAAACACATACACAAACCACACATACCTACAGACAAACACATACACACACCTACAGACAAACTCATACAAACCACACATACTTACAAACACATACCAAACATACACAAACCACACATAACTACAGCAAACACATATACAAACCACAAATACCTACAGACAAACACATACGAAACAAATTCACATACCTACAGACAAAAACATTATCAAACCACACATACCTCCAGACAAACACATACCAAACACATTCACATACCTACAGACAAAAACATACACAAACCACACAGACCTACAGACAAACACACACCAAACACATATATAAACCACATATTCCTCTAGACAAACATACTCCAAACACATACACAAACCACACATGCCTACAGACAGTCATATTCAAATCATATACAAGAACCACACATACCTACAAACAAACATATTCCAAACACATACACAAACCACACATACCTAGAGACATACATACACTAAACGCATACACAAACCACACATACCTACAGACAAACATATACACAAACCACACATATGTATAGACAGATTCCAAACACATACACAAACAACACATACGTATAGACAAACGTATTCCAAATACATACACAAACAACACATTCATAGAAACATATTCCAAACACATACACAAACAATACATACGTACAAACATATTCCAAACATATACACAAACAACACATACGTACAAACATATTCCCAACACATACACAAAGAACGCATACCTAGGAACACAAACAAACAGAGGATACTATATGTTCAAACCCCACAAGCTACATTTAAAAAAAATTTAGAAAGTTTGTTTTTGTGTCCTTTACAGGATGTTTGCAGAACCAACGGTAGCATAAGAGGGGGGTGGGGGAGGGGGCATTGCACCTGAACTGTCCATATCACTGTCGAAGACAACGCAAAATCAATAGATAGACTTGTTTATCCCCTTGCTAACTGGCGGTTTACCACAACGATATTTACACACACACAATATATATATATATATATATATATATATATATATATATATATATATATATATATATATAGAGAGAGAGAGAGAGAGAGAGAGAGATGACAGAATAACAAGATAGACCCCAGCTTCCCCGTCCAATCTTAAAAAAAAAAGAAGTTATAATTAAATCACCGTAACGGCCAAAACAATCCCGTGTAATCCTGTACGGGTAGTGACGTGATCACTGCAAAGCGGCCTGCTGTCAGATCGCCTACAGCTGACTCGAACCAGTATCTCGATATTATGAAACACGATAACAGCTTTAAAAAAAATTAAATACGAAATAACTACTGCATTACAATATGAAGGAAGGCCGTGGGTTATAGTCCTGACGATACCTGCCTGTTTTTCAAAAAATACCTTTGCTCCCAGGTCGACCCAACCTTGACTGGGCACCAGGTACAGCTTTGGGAAGTAAAGGCGGTCGGCGTGATGCTGATCACATCTCTTATCGAGTGCCAATTGGTCTGTAAAATGTAGGACCAGTCCTATGTGCCCAACACGCCAGCAGGCGTGGAAAAGGGTCCTTTCCTTAAACCAAAAAGGGAACAGTGTCAAGTAGACCGCGGGTGCGCGCGCACGCACGCACACAGACACGACACACACAGACACACGCACATAGAGAAGCACACACACACACACGCATACACACACACACATACTTTCCCACACACCGAAACACACACAAAGAAACACACCCACACACACACATGGAGAGAGAGAGAGAGAGAGAGAGAGAGAGAGAGAGTACAAACTGTAACACAAAACTTCATGGCTGTTTTCTAACGAACGCCGTGTAGTAATAGATATAGCCTGTGCCGCGATTCTCAAGCAGCCCTTTTGCGTTATTTACAAACAGAATTCACGTTACATTTGTTCCGTCTTTCACACTTAAAAATACATCTTCGGTTCGCCAGAAGCTTTTATAAAAATTGTAGTCTGGTAGTGAAAATCCATGGGCGTGTCTTCACAAATAAACACACCTGTGAGATCGTCGTCTGCTATATTTAGGTAACAGGATTCTGCTGTCGGCTTTTGCAAAACATCACATTTCTGTTAACGGTAAGAGTTGTTGTTTACATGCTGTCATAACAATCATAACAGTAATAGTAATATATGCTTTAGAATGTTTCTTGTATTTTGAAAATACCCTATAAAGTTGAACTAAGATATTAATTTTCTGAACAACTTTATCTCGCAGACTTAGTAGTGAGTAGTGTATATATTAATATTATGTATGACGGATTCTGGTGTTATTTATAATTATATTAAACAGTTATTTCCTTGTGGGATGCAATTTTTAGTTATTTTGAAGCCCCACCCTGGCTTTGCCAGGGGCCCTAAATATAGCTGGCCTATAAATATAGCCTAACGGCTGAACGGGGTTTCCGAGACCTCATCCACATGTTAGCACTTTGTGTCACGGGGTGTTTATCGCTTGTGTGATGTCATGGTGTGGTAAAACCTACATGCCTACCTACCTTTATAATTATACTGTTTGTAATTAGACAGTCTAACTCAATATACAAAACAGGTTGACTGATTTACTACCAGTACTAATATTGTTACAGTGTAGAACTGGATAAAGAAAACACACATACTATGATAATTTACACAGAGTTTTGCATTGTCCATTTTCAGTGTAAACTTTTGCTGTTTCAAATCTCATATTATAAATTCTTTCTGTCATCTGTGCAGTTTAAATCTTTATTATTTTTATTATTATCTGGTTTAAATTGTATAGGTTATGATTAAAAAATATATATAATCATCATTTTGATAATATTCTTACTATTGGCTTTAAAAAAGTTGATTTATTATTGAATTTATGTCCTTCATAAAAAAGTCGTTTTATTATTGAATTTATGTCCTTCATATAGATATTAATATAAATACAGTGGAACCTCGGTTATGGAACTTAATTCCTACCTAAGAGTTGTTCAGAAACTAAGCTGTTTGAAAACTAAACCAGTTTTCTCTATAAGAATTAAAGTGAAATGAATTAATTTGTTTCTTAACTTCGGATTATTGTTTCAACATTCCAACTTTTTTTTGTTTTTTGTGAATGCTTCATGTTTAAAAGTATAATAAGAATGAAAATGTAGGCAGTTTTTTTTTTTTAAACATTTAAATTAACACAGTGAGTAGATAGTTATCAACAAAAATGTAATGATCTCTTTATCTGTACTAACGAGAGTTGATGTCATAATTAAACGTCAAATAGAAAGTCAAATAGACAGATCTTACTGGTTATAAATGGAACTCTCTGCTACAAAAACAGATAAAATCAGGTAACTTTCCTCATGTAATTCTGTTTACTTTCATCTTTTTTTTCCACCTAACACCATTAAACTTTGTTTGAAACTACGTAGACCTCTGTCTCACTAAAACATGTGCATTTTAAAATCTTTCTAGAATGGTACATAGCACTGTCATTTACAAAAACCACTTTTGCAATGCAGTTTAGTCTGAAAGCTAAGTTGCTACAGATCTTCTTACCTCACCCCATTTCCCACACATTTTTTTGGGGTCAGTGAATGAAGAACATCTTCCCTTCATTCCTCTTGTCCTGAATTGTCCAAAATTATATTTCTCTCTTCCTTCTGAAGGTGTTCTATTTCTTCCAAAGTGAGTTTATTCATGTGATCCTGACTCCTCCACATCAGCTGCGACCACATCCAAACCCTTTTTTTTTTTTTAGCCTAGTAACTTTGCTACACCATCTGGCTCAGTGGTGAGGCGTGATGAGTTTGCAAATGAAAGTGTTAGCAAGTAGTGATTCCACTAAAGAAGGTATCACATGATATTTCTCTTCTCGTTGCTCGGCTTTTGAGATAATGCATGCATAGCACAGCTGGCATCATACTACTAGTAACTGGTAGCTTTCACATGTTACAGTTTCTACATGAGTTACATAAGCATGCAGCAAGCATTCTTTTGGTTATGTGTAAGGCATAAACTGAGTGGCATATTTTGTAATAACTAGGAAACAATAATAATAAATAGTAAAATAAAGCACTTTTTTGGGGGGTAAAGGAAAGTGTAAGCGACAATTACTGCCCTTTTTTGCACACTCCACTACTAGTCCACTTACAGTTATCTCCAGGATAGGTTCAGGGTCCTGTGAGTCACTTGCACCTAACCTTTGTTCAGGATGTATAAACTTTGGAGGATAGTGAAGTCTCTTCTTCTTCTCTTCTTCTTCTTCGCGCTCACCAGCTGTAAACTTTGGTGGAAAGTTCTGGTTGTTCATCCACTTCTGGACTGAAGTCCTGTTGCAGAACTTGAATGTTGTGTGTGCATCCGTTTGACAGATCTAATTTGCATGCAGATTGTTGGTTCCTTGCCTCTCAGGCAGGTTCACTGACTTTGAAGGAAGCTCCCAATTAGTCGACTCTTACGACATGATTTTAGGCAGGCAGTGGGTCTGTTCTTGTTTTCCCTATAACAGGGCCCGGAACCCACACGAGGAGGATGATGAACTTTTTTCTGCTGAGTTCTGGGACAGAGGTCACATCAAAACATTTTTAAGATGCTGCTTTGTTCTATTTTCCTAAAGTTGTCAGTCACATGCTGGTCCTTGGCTTGATTAGAGGAGTTGTCTGAATCTCAACCCATGAAGTTAGTTAGTTAGTTAGTTAGTTAGTTAGTTAGTTGGGTTATCCTCATTGCACTCCGGACATAACCATAGGTGCTCAGATCCTCCCCTCAGTATGAACCCCAACGTCCGATGGCTAATAGTACCAGTTCTATGTTGATTAACAAGTCTTCTGGCGTAACTGGTGTGTGTCTCGTTTTTTGCTGTGCCGATCTTAATTCCCAAGTCTGCCATTCTGGCGAGTGATGTGGATTCACTGCCACCAAAGTCGTCTATCCTTCCCATTTCTCTGAGGGCATTGATAATATCAGCATGATCCATAGGCTGACCGTCGGTACCCCATGAAGTATACCACCCCAACAACAAGAAAGAGAAAAACAGCGCATAGCTAGTGAAAGGAAAATAATTTTGACATTCAAAATCTTTGTAATTTAATGAGTGAAACTATTCAAATTGCATACAAGAATACCTTAGGGTTCACCCAATCAGTTGACAGTTCTGTTGCATCTTGGTCATCGATAGTTTTCAGGTGTACAAGCTTTCTGTCAACTAAAAAATATCTGCCATCAGATAAATTAAAAGTTTGTTTTAAAACAGGAGATATGTTTTCGATATTGGCTGTTCAGTAACCGAGGCTGAATGCTGCATTAAGGATCGACATCACAGCACTCAGGACACTCCCATAAGTGCCCAGTCCCCTTCTTCAGCAGCAAGTGAAGAGTTCTAATTCCAGTAGTATCAGTAACCATCTGTTTGTATATCCGTCTCATCTTTCTCCTGAGAGTTGAGCATCAACCAGATCTCCTGGTAAGTACTCGCAGTGCCATTCGCACCTCCACACTGTTCACCCGTTTCCAAAGGACCCTCACAATATCTAACTTGTCATACATCAATTCACCACCAAGTGGTGCAGAGCCAGCCAGTCTATCTGCCTGCTCATTTCCCGAGGTAACCGAGGTTCTGTTACGGAACTGAGATATTTTCACCCCCTGAGAATTGTGTTCAGAAACTGAATTGTTCCAGGGTGGAGTTTTTTGAAAACTGTGGTTCCTGTTTTATTAGACAGAGAAAAATTCATGTACCTCACCTGAAACTAAAAGAATATTATAATTGATATAAATATCATTCTAACTGGAATTGTTTTACAGACAAAAATTTCTTCTGTGAGTGCCAAACTTGAGAAACCCAGTCATGACTATTGGTTGGAAAACTCTTGATGTCGGAGAAAAGGTAGATATAACTATTTTATATTTATTTATTAGCAAATGTGTGCACATTAGAGCTGACAAATTGCTTTGTTTAAAAAAAATTTAGTATTTTGAAATGTTTTGTTTTGTTTCTAGCATGCCGTTATTTAACCATTTGTTTCTATTTAACAACTCTTTCCTACAAACGCTTCCCACAACAATCTTTTCTTCGTGACACATACATGGTTAGTGATAATTTTTTTTGTGGGGGGGGGGGGGCCTTTTCTTTTGATAATTTATATCTTTAAATACATGCATAAATGTTTAGGTAATATTCACTAACTTGAGAGATAATTTTACTAAAATTGTGAATCAACAAATACAAGTTGACTGTATGAATGAATAAAGATAATAAATTAATGTACAGAAGTTGATTGTTTGGACGGGTTAACATATTGAATTAATGTAGTTAAGTTGCGTACTTGGATGAATTGAGATGGTGGATTCAAGTTTTTAAAAAAATGTGAATTTAAGATGAAGATGAGATGTTGGATTGTGGTAGAAAAGTAAAATTTATGAAATAAACCTGTAATTTATAAATGAAATCTGTATAATTTGTTTTTATTCCCTTAGGCTTTAATCTACAATAAAGATGGTAGTGCAAGGATCATTGAAGGTCCACTAAGGGTGAGTTATAAGGTTAAAAACTGGTGAACAGTTGACAGTTAAAACACTTCTGGACCCATGAATATAGGTTTCTCGTAAAGTAACCTATTGATGTACCTACGACAGGTCCACCCAACTGGTAGGGAGTTTATTTGTTCAACTGATGTTGCTCGAGAATTAGGAAGGACATCAAAGGAATAGCACAATTCTATCAGCCCTGTTAAAGACCGGAAACACATGTAATGCATAAAAATGTGAACAAAAACAGCTACAGTAAAAAAGCATGCGTGAAGTATTCAGCACTTGGAAGTTAGCGGACTTGGAAATAAAGAACCAGAAATAATTAACTCCTGGCCATATTATTTTCCTCAGACCGTAATGATCTAACTATGCCTCGGCACTGTTCACTCACTCCCAAAGGGACTGTCACAACATCCAGCTTGTCATACACTAGTTAACCACCAACTGGTGCAGAAGCATCCAGACTGTCTGCCTGCTCATTTCCCAGCACACTGGCATAACCTGGAGAAAATTGCCAAAGGATGCTAACTATCCGGAACCTTTGAAGTTATGTTTGCCAATCTCCACATAGCATGCCTGTCTCCACCTTTCTCAACATACTCTGTGAGTCAATTACAATGACGGCATGTGTGTGAATGATACAGATTAGACAAGCTAGTAGAACAAAATCTGTTGTACAGACGTACACCCCATGTAACAACAGTTACAGTGAATAGGAAAAAAGAAATACTTCGATCAACTTTCAGATATATTAAGAAGGGTGAACGAGAAAAACATACTGATAGTGATGGGTGATTTCAATGGCAGAGTAGGGAAAAGAAAAACACTATAAAAAGACAGCATAGGACCATTCAGCGATGTGGTGACATAATGTAATAATAATTGTGAATTTCTACTCAACCTGTATTTCAAACATACACTAATAATAACAAATACTTTTTTTCAACATTGGCTAGTCACATGGAAACTTTGTATACATGTAATAACACAGACCCGGCATTTCAGATCGATTTTATTCTAATAAGGAAGACAGATAGAAAACTGTTATTAGACTCAGACGCAATCACTGATACTGATCATAAATCAGTGATAGTAATAAAGAGAATATGCCACAAGAAAACAAGATGCAATAAGTTAACAACAAAGTCATCAATGTGAGGGAGTTACAGGAAAACACTGTCAAAAGCCAGTTTTAAGAAGACAACAAAAAGCTGTTTAAAAACCTTTCTGCCGAGTACACAGATGTACAGAAAGAATGGGCAAACTTTAAATCTGCCATGTTGTACACTCTTAAAAACCAATGCAGAAATAAAAAAATTTGACGAGACAAATGATTAAGAACTGCATTGTGGAATAATGATGTGAAAGATATCATTTCTAAACAGAAGGAAGCACACACAAAAAATAGATTAAATCCAAATGGGAACAAAATTATGTTACACATAGATTGATAACAAGAGATGCAGAAAGAAAGATCAAAGTGTCTAAAGATGAATCATGGAACAAGTTTGGAGAGCAGATGGCCACACTTTAGAAGTTACCTTAGAGAATTTTACAAACAGGTTAAAAATTATGAGAGCAATATATGAATGCAACCTAACCACCATTATAAACAAGAGAGACAGTCCTGTAGTTAATTCACATTAACGGCTAACAAGATGGGCAGAATATTTTGTAGAGCAACTCAACCCTGAAAACGAGGTAGATAACATCAGTTTTGTGACCAAAAATACACACACACACATGCATGCATGCACACACACATATATATATATATACATATATATATATTGGCGCGGTGATTTATGTCACAGGCATTAGAGAAAGTTAAGTCCAACGTGATGTGTATAAGTATATACTCTGTACGTCACTCGGGCGCCAATCCTTCACTGTTCTGGTTTTACGGAACCTCACGCAAGACCCCTGCAGTTCGTCCTCGTCGTGCGCCGCGGATAATGTATCAAATGAGCATTAACAGAGCTGACAGGGGATCTCGGAGTTTGGCGGCCCCTAGAGGTGATGTGTCCTTGTGGCTCTCATCAGCCCGTCCCCAAACGCATGGGTGAAAAAGCTTAGTAAAACTCATTAGGAACATGAGTAAAGTGCTTGCCAAACGTACAACTAAAATAACAACCCTTGGTTAAAAGATTGCGGAGCGAAGAGAACATTGTTCTGCTGAGATTTAACCCTTGACCTAGAGATTTACCCGCAGCACAGACGAGTAACATCTCCTGTGGGTGGCGTCTCACAGCAAGATTCTACCCATGTACATCCTCTGTTAACCCTCAGTGTCACAAAAGTCCAGAACCCGCGGGCTGCTCCCCACTGATTTCCGGGGGGTGCAGACCTTGTCGAGCTGGAGGCCTAATACAGTTGTGAGGTTAAGCAGGCATGTGAAGGACGTGACGATTCCTTAGGTGAGCCCAGAACCAGAGCGACATGTGCCGGCTCTGCATAGATGGAAGCCTCTTTGGATGGCGGGGAATGCCCATGATCTGTCTTTGCCTTCCCTTGAGGGCTAACCGTTCCACAAGGGGCTGCCTCAAAGGGGTACTCCGGGGGCAACACCTGCGGAGAAGACGACAAAGAGGACACCACACGATTCAGGCAACGTCTCGACCCACACAAAACAATGGCCACAGTCATCCTAGAAATAGGCCTGACCTCTTCCCTCGAAGTCGGAGTACATCTGCCCGCGAGGCAGGGAACAGCAAAACGGTTGTACACGCAAAGTTCAGGTCCAGGTAAAAGCCAAAAGTCCAAGCAAACGATTAACCGGGACCTTCCGCCGGAATTCACAGCCGGTGAACGAAGAAGAAGAAGATATAAATAGCACATAAGAAAGAAACAGAGAGAAAATAAGAAAGAATGATTGTAAGGGATGGACAATGAAAAAGAATGAAGAGGAAGAATGAAAAAGAATATAAGAAAGAATGATAATAAGAGATGGATAATGAAAAAGAATGAAGAGGAAGAATGAAAAAGAATATAAGAAAGAATGATAATAAGGGATGGACAAAGAAAAAGATCGAAGAGGAAGAATGAAAAAGACAATAAGAAAGAGAATTTTTACAAAAAAGGCAGACAGAAAGAGTGCATTCATTTTGTACACAATTTTCCCTTTAGCTGTTCCTGTTTCGAGAGCTGTTCAAAAAGATGATCTGTTACTCTGCGAATCAGAAAGAATATTTGGTCATCAAATACAGAAATGGCAACACAGAGCACATGAAAGGGTTTGTAATAGATTGTCAGAAAGTGTATTCATGTGTGTTTACTGAACAAAGCACTACTCTTTAGGATGGTAGGACTTTTTTTGGGGGGGGGGGGGGGGGGGGGGGGGGGGGGGGAGTGTAAGGATTTAGGGCCATGTAATTCATTCATAATTGTTTAGTTATCTTCTTCTTTTGTTAGCTTGAAATAGATTATCTATATCTGCAATGTTGTCTTTAGTATGAACTTTACTATATAGTTATGAAACAAATATTGTGATCTGTCAGAATCACTAGAGAAACATTTTTTTTAGTGTTTCCCATTAAGACTACAGCCTGAAGAATTACCGTCTCAAGGATGAGAACCAGACAGATATGAATGCCACAAACCCTGTTCAACCGTGAAGACATATAGCATTATTATACTGGGACACCACACAATCATTATGAGGTAACATGTAGTCAAGTGTGGATGGTTTTGATGAGCATTGAAATGGGAAACAAATGAATAGTGGAAGTGAGGACATTCGAGAGACTCATTCAGATCAATGTTTGCTGGGAGAGACCAAAGATGATAAGAGGATAGAATTGAATGCCCCCCTGTGGGTTCTAGGGCCCCATTTGGGGTGGGAGGGGAAATAGACCCACTACCCCCAACCCCCAACAAGTAAGCTGTAAAAGCCGACTAATTAGGGGTTTTCCTTTGAAGTCAGAGTGCATCTGCCTGAGAAGCAAAAAACCAACAGTCTGCACACACATAAACTATATCTGTAAAATGGATGTGCATGCAAAACTAAAATTCTAGAAAAAAGACAAGTCCAAAAGTGGATGAACAACCGTAACTTTCCACCAGAGTTTACAGCAGGTGAACACAAAGAATAAGAAGAAGAGGAATTAAATGAAAGAATCAGCTGTTAACCTTATCTGATATATAAATGGCATATCTAATCTGTTCAGTTAAAGTAATTAACCATGATCAATGCAGCATCCAGACTGTATCTCATTTCCGTACAAAATATTTCTTTTAGTTTTTTTTTTTACCTTAATGGAACATAGGCCTTAGGCCAAGTTTTACTAAATTTTCTTATTCTTTTTTCACCCATGTACATATAAAATGTCGGTGTCTGTGGCTTAGGCATTGCGAACGAGCTTCGTAACGCCGGGGTGCCGGATTCGATCCCAGCTGCAGGCATTGTGCTTTGCTTTGGTTTCGACAGTGGTATCGAGACGCCAACCATCCAGAAAGCAATGGCAAACTACTGGACGTAAATTTGCCTAGAAAAACCACAACAGCCAAAAAATGCTGGGGTTGGTGCTGCAACATCCTGTAAAGGATACGCAACTAACATAACATATAAAATATAATAACAACTTAAGGGTCTCCTGACACATAATCATAGTCTGTGCCATGTTTTCCAGACCTTGTACCGTGCACATGAATGAGATCATCCACACAATCATAGCCTGTGCCATGTTTTCCAGACCTTGTACCGTGCACATGAATGAGATCATCCACACAATCATAGTCTGTGCCATGTTTTCCAGACCTTGTACCGTGCACATGAATGAGATCATCCACACAATCATAGTCTGTGCCATGTTTTCCAGACCTTGTACTGTGCACATGAATGAGATCATCCACACAATCATAGTCTGTGCCATGTTTTCCAGACCTTGTACCATGCACATGAATGAGATCATCCACACAATTATAGTCTGTGCCATGTTTTCCAGACCTTGTACCGTGCACATGAATGAGATCATCCACACAATTATAGTCTGTGCCATGTTTTCCAGACCTTGTACCGTGCACATGGATGAGATCATCCACACAATCATAGTCTGTGCCATGTTTTCCAGACCTTGTACCGTGCACATGAATATGATCATCCACACAATCATAGCCTGTGCCATGTTTTCCAGACCTTGTACCGCGCACATGAATGAGATCATTCACACAATTATAGTCTGTGCCATGTTTTCCAGACCTTGTACCATATACATGAATAAGATCATTCACACAATCATAGTCTGTGCCATGTTTTCCAGACCTTGTACCATATACATGAATAAGATCATTCATACAATCATAGTCTGTGCCATGTTTTCCAGACCTTGTACCATATACATGAATAAGATCATTCACACAATCATAGTCTGTGCCATGTTTTCCAGACCTTGTACCATATACATGAATAAGATCATTCACACAATCATAGTCTGTGCCATGTTTTCCAGACCTTGTACCATATACATGAATAAGATCATTCACACAATCATAGTCTGTGCCATGTTTTCCAGACCTTGTACCATATACATGAATAAGATCATTCACACAATCATAGTCTGTGCCATGTTTTCCAGACCTTGTACCGTGCACATGAATGAGATCATCCACACAATAATAGTCTGTGCCATGTTTTCCAGACCTTGTACCATGCACATGAATGAGATCATCCACACAATTATAGTCTGTGCCATGTTTTCCAGACCTTGTACCGTGCACATGAATGAGATCATCCACACAATTATAGTCTGTGCCATGTTTTCCAGACCTTGTACCGTGCACATGAATGAGATCATCCACACAATTATAGTCTGTGCCATGTTTTCCAGACCTTGTACCGTGCACATGAATGAGATCATCCACATCAGTGTCGTGGTCAAGAACTTGATATCATTGGATGCTAATGAAGCTTTGATTGTGTACAGCCAAAATATTGAAACCCAGAGAGTCATGAGAAGAATTCAGTTTGGGCCAACATTATTCATGTTAGGGGAAAATGAATGGTGAGCTAAATGAGAAATTATTGCAGTGATTGTATGTTTGCATGTGTATTTTTATGTGTCTACGTTTACAGCGAGTTTCCTTAGCTCTGTCAGACCCAGCAGTTATTATTTTAATTGGTCTATCAGAAGGGTTTGATACTCAACTTTCTGCTGGCATAAGACTCATCTGCACACACTGGCATGAGACTCATCTGCACATGCTGGCATAAGACTCATATGCACACGCTGGCATGAAACTCATAAGCACACACTGGCATGAGACTCATAAGCACACACTGGCATGAGACTCATAAGCACACACTGGCATGAGACTCATCTGCACACACTGGGATGAGACTCATCTGCACACACTGGCATGAGACTCATCTGCACACACTGGCATGAGACTCATCTGCACACACTGGCATGAGACTCATCTGCACACTCATGTTGTCATTGTAACAGACTCACAAGGCATGCTGAGAAGGGTGGAGAAAGGCATGCTGTGTACAGAATGGCAAGCATCACTCCAGAGGCACTCAGTCGTTAGCTTCCTTTGTATCTTTTCTCTAGGGTATGCAGCTGTATTGGGAAATAAACAGCCAGACACAGGATGGTGGCTTGATGCATGACAACCAAAATGTGAAACCCAGTTTGAGTATGAACAATGTGGAAGCGCAAATAGATCAGTACGATGTAGAGAGAATTATGCATCAAGGAGTGACCAGGGGATCTGACTGATACTGGAAACTCTAAAGAAAGGGAAGACTGATGACAGACATACAGTCAGACTGCTTCTAGTACCATCAGAGTTTCTTTCTACTGAAGATAGAAATTCCCCTGAGGGTATTTATTTTCCTGTCCCACGTGCTTCGCCAGTCTATCAACAAGACATTGACCTGGCCCCTTTGAGATTCTAAGTGATTTTGTGTATTTGTGGGGTATTGTTTGATTTATGTATGTGCTGATGGAGGCTCCATAGCGGCAACGTTCACGTTTTCTTTGTGTTCATTATATTGTGAAGCTTGCTGATATAATTTTCTTTCGGTTTTATATCTTTTCTTGGAGATGGGAAAGAATGCTTCTGGCAATGTTTTGAGTTAGGATTTTGATTCTCAACTCAACCCAACTTAGAGTTGATACTTTAACTAATAAATGTTTAAGTTTGATGGAGGTAGTAGGATAGCATCATAAAACTGCATGAGTTAAAAGAAACAGCTGCAGCAAAGCAAAGTTTGTTGGTTTTACAACCAGCTGGTGACACACACAACAAGGATAAAAAAAATTATTTCACTGTCTCGCATCAGATGCATTATTACAGAGTTAAATCAGCATAAAATAAAGCACACACAAAAACTGAGTTCTTTCCACTTATCAACATTAAATGCTTTGCCAGCTGGCATAAGTATTCATAAATCTCCACATATCTCAGTCTTTGGTGTTCTGGATCAATTCCACTGATGATATTCCTCCATGCCACTGTCTTAAGCCACCCACAATCTTTTGGTCTGCCTCTTATACCAGTGATTTTTTCAATCATCGCAATAGTTTCCAGTGCTCCTTTTCTCATCACATGACCAAAGAAGTTTGTTTGTTGATACGTGCGGTCCTTCATTGTGACGTGCAGAGCTTCATGCTGATGTGTGTGGTACCAAGATGAAATAGGCCAAGTAGGGGTAAAACAGTAGTTACTTCAATGCTTTCAAAATGTAGAGCTCGAACGCTATGCGTTAAGTTCCAACGGTTGTATTGATATATACAATCAGCAATGATTAACACAAAGGATACATATGCAAGTAATAATCAACTCGTTCAACCAAAGCTCGCTCGTACATCCATGTAATGATATGTCCTCACGATAGGTCGCAGTCCGACCTTGAGATCCAGACGATTTTACTTTCTCCTCGGACAAGTCCGAATTAAGCAATGAAAGTATACCGGCTTACTGCCGAGAATGTAGTATTAACCAGCTTCCTGCTGAGGTCTATCTTGGAATCCCGGGGTAAAACGTCCTCAAGGATCCAACTTTATATAACGTTTGCTTCCGTGGGATCCCGGGGTAAAGCGTCCTCAAGGATTCCCACGTCCGTCTCCTTCGGACTATAAACATCAACTGCTTTGACAACAATATTATCATAACAACGTTACGTATTGTTTTGACGTCTTATTTGCTCACTCCGTACCGGTGCGTTCTGGTGCACATTCGCACGCGACATTTGTCTCCTTCTCACTTCTTCTTTTTCTTCTTCTTCTTCTGTCCTGAGTGCTGTGATGTCGATTCTGAATTCTACATTCAACATTCAGTTAAGCTGTAGCATCTGTGCCTTTAAACCAGCACATCAAATTTCAGCAAATTCTTAAGCCATCTTTGACTACATGCTTGTTAAAGGGGCATTGAATATCCCCCCCCCCCCCTCCCCCATCCCCAAGACAAAAGGCTTTAACTGACATTTTCTGTGTACTGTTCCCTAGGCTTCATAACTTCAGCTGGCACGGAACAGACCCAGACAACAAAACTCGGATGATACCAAACCAAAATAAATTTACTGTACTCAAGATCATTGCTGACCAGTTTTACTACAATGTAAGTCAGAAAAAAAGTAAAATAAAGATAACGCTTTGAGAAGACAAAAATCTAGTCACCTCAAGTTGTGACACATTCCCCTAGTGCTGATATATGACCATGTCTGCAGTGACCTATTTTCAAAAGTGCTAGTTGAATTTCATTGATCATTTTCATACCTAAATAAACTGTCACTACTGTCTGTTTTACCACTTTTTAGCTCGGTGTAGATGGGCTGAACCTGAAGATTTAGGGCCGCTTGGTTGGGGCTGTTGCAGTAGGCTGCACAGATTAGGATAATTAATTCTGCCTCAAACAGACAACTCCATCACCTTACTGGTAGTTGAACACGGGTCTCCTTCATGAGAGCCAGAAGTTATAACAATTTGGCCAGCCACTCCTCAGTAGTATGAATATAGTAACTAAAAATAGCATTTAGGGGGTTTCCCTTTGATCCAGGGACTTTTTTAAAAGCCCTATTGGTGTCAAATATTCCCAGAAGCCTCACTGATAAGAAGAGGTCATGAGGTCACAGCTAGAGGCACCTGGTGAATGTATTTCATTAAATACTTCATTCTCTCTTTGTTGATTATCCCTTTATATATCTTTATATGGTTTGAAACAAATTTACAAATGTAGATAAACAATTTTTTTGTTTTTAATTTATTAGTGACCCATGCTATGTGTGTTTTTTTTTTCTTAAAAGAATTTGTTCCCAGAAATGTCTGCAGGTTCTTGACTAATCTTTTTCACAGGGTAAAAGTGACACATATGGCATATGATACTAGACCAATTTTTATAGACCACATATCACTCGATTGGTAAGATGGTCAACATCTCACTCACCAGCTTTACTTCCCAGGACATTTCTCTGTATCTATTTTTGGGTGTAATACAGTGTAAGAGCAACTTCATTTCCTCATCTGTTTTATGACACAAACTTCATTGCCTTATCTGTTTTATGACACAACTTATTTCCTCATCTGTTTTATAACAATCTTCATTTTATGTCATGCCAAAAAGTGAGGGCGGCTGTGGTTCACCTTCTCACACCATCAGCAGAATCACAAATCAGGTTACTTAGCTGTTATTACTACTACTGTGAGGAAAATAAAACTCAGATCAAGACAGCCATTAGAACCAGTGTGAACACTTCCCATCTAGGAAACAATCCTGAGAACCCAATTAGCTTCCTCGTGTATAAAAAAACAGACCATTGCATTTAGATTGCATACTGGAAACAACAGATTCTACAAATTCTGTACAAGAAATTCAAGGTTGTGGATTCAGAACTTTGCCTATGTGAATAAGCACCACAGAAAACTGAACGTGTACTACAGACATGCTCTCTACATACAGTAAAGAGGTCCCAGGTTTGCAGGGAAAAGAAAGAAGAAGGTGACACCTAGTATTACTATTATTGGCACCTATCCTTCTTTCCACATTGAAAGAATGTCAGATGACAGAGAAGTAAAAACTGTAACACTAGGGAGGTAAATGGTCATAGACCATGAGGCAGACTAAGAAGATGATGGAGAGATAATATCCAGATAGATCAACAAACACCTGGTGTCACCAACTGGAAAGAGAAGGCCAACCAGAGAGATGAATGGAGGCCGGTGATATCTGCAGCAATGAACTTCACGGGCTCAGAATGCTAAAGAAGAAGAAAGATCTTTCTTTCCAGGTGATAGTGGTCTATTGTACTACAGACAGGCATGGGAATCAAAGCACAACACTAGCAAGTTTGACTGTCAAGACCAGCGCACATTAAGAAGAATCAGTCAGTTCACAAGCTTTTTTAACTGCCGCCTCTCGGTTTGATTCCAAAACAAATTAAGGCAGGGGATAAAGTTTATTCTCTTCATAGAATAAAACGTTGGCAGTATGGCATAGACCATGTGTTGCCCATGCAGCACAATCCCTCTTTCAGACACTATCACTATTGCATTACCCATCATTACACTACAAATATTACTACATCTTCTACATTTACTATTACAGCTACTACTACTGCTGCTATGACAACTGACTATTACTGCTACTACGACTATTGACTACTACTACTGCTACTACAACTACTGACTACTACTTATTACAACTGCTACTGACTACTACTAACTACTACTAATACTAACTACTGCTATAACTACTGCTACTGACTACTACTACTAACTACTACAACTGCTACTAATGCTACTGACCACTGCCAATACTACTACTAAATACTACTACTGCTACTACTGACCACTAAAACTACTACTAATACTACTACTACTACTAACTACTACTGCTAACTACTACTACTGCTACTGACCACTGCTAGTACTGACCACTGCTACTACTGACCACTGTTACTACTACTAGTACTAACTACTGCTACTGACAACTGCTACTACAACTACTACTACTTCTTACTACTTACTACTACTTACTACTACTAACTACTACTACTGCTACTACTGACCACTGCTACCACCACTACTACTACTAACTACTACTACTACTACTACTACTGACTACTACTACTAACTACACCTACAGCTACTACTACTACTAACCACTGCTAACTACTTCTACTGCTACCACTACTTCTACTGCTACCAGTACTGCTACTGACTACTACTGCTGCTGCTGTTGCTGCTACTGACTACTGCTAGCTACTACTATTCTACTACTGCTACAACTACTACTTCTAACTACTACTACTACTACTACTACTACTACTCAAACTGACTACTACTACTGCTACTACTACTGCTAACTACTACTAATAATACTACTTCTAAGTACTACTACTACTACTACTGCTGATTACTACTAACTACTACGGCTAACTACTACTACTATACTACTACTACTACTACTACTACTACTACTACTACTACTACTACTACTACTACTACTACTACTACTACTACTACTACTACTGCTACTACTAACTACTGCTACTACTAACTACTGCTACTACTAACTACTACTACTAATACAGTGGAACCTCGCTTAACGAGCATAATTCGTTCCAGAATCATACTCGTAAAGCGAAACACTTGTTATGTGAAACAATTTTTCTCATATAAATTAATGTAAATACGATAATGTATTCCATTTCGAAAAAATACTCACAAAATGTTATGTATAACGTTTATTTAAAGAAAATTATATACATATAGTTAAGGGGAGTGAATCATCTTTATCTTTTCTTCCACCGTGGAAGAAACCCACCTGGAATGCTAATTTGATTTGCAGAAAAATCTCAAAAATTATAATACATACCTAATTATTTTTTACTAGAAAGATACCAGAGACATTTGTTTTTGCCGATGCTTAAAAATTGGGCAATAATGCGACACAGCATTATCATTACATAAATTTCCAGCGCGCATAGCAACTTCCTTATTAAGGCGATGCTTCTCAATGTTAGATGCAACAGTTTTTCCATGCTTTCAGCATTTCTCTTATTTCGCAAGAAAATTGTTGCTTTTCTGTTACCTCCTCCTATGATCAGCCACGCTTACACCTTGTTCTGGGTTTTCAATGATTTGATGTTTCATTTCTATGGTTATTTTTACCCTCTTATGGCTGTTTTCTTGCGGCTTTTTCTTCGGGGACATTTTTGCAAGGGTTTATTAAACTTTTCACATAAAAAAATTACAAATCTATTTCCTAATAATCTTCCCAATAATTAATTCAATTAATTTTTATTCATTTACATATAACACAATATAACACAAGTTTTAGAAAATGTGTGAGCACATGCCACACTACGAGTGCTAAACACAGACTGATGTAGCATGCGCACAATCAGCGACTTTTCCTTTTCTCGCCACTTGTTATGCGAAACGTCGCTTGTTAAGCAAGTAATTCTTTTACAATTTGTTTTGCTCGTTATGCGAATTACTCGTTATGGGAGGTGCTCGTTAAGAGAGGTTCGACTGTACTACTACTTACTACTACTGCTACTGACTACTACTACTACTAGTGCTACTATTACTGGAACTGCCTACTACAACTAACTACTGCTACTACTGAGTGCTACTACTAACTACTACTACTGCTACTACTATTGCTACTAGTACTGCTACTGGCTACTAATACTGCTGCTGCTACTACTACTGCTAGCTACTAATACCGCTAATGACTACTATTTCTACTGACTACCAACTACTACTACTGCTACTAACTGCTACTAAATAGTACTACTACTGCTACTACTACTATTGCTAATGACTACTACTACTGACTACTACTACTAACTACTACTACTAACTACTACTACTGACTACAACTACTGACTACTACTACTGACTACAACTGCTGACTACTACTACTACTAACTACTTCTTTTTCTTCTTCTTTTGTTCACTTGAAATAGATTATCTATATATGCAATGTTTTCTCTAGTATGAATTTCACTGTCTTTTGTAATTCACTCAGTGACCCGTAAAGTTTGACTTGCACCAATGTTTTTCTTGGCCAAAAGTTTTGCTAAGATATGTTGTATATGGGACAGTCTTGGAGGACATGATTTGCTGTCTCAGGTGCCAGTCCACATGGCTGATTTGCTGATTTTAAATTTTGTGTACACATTGTGTCTTGTTCTAAGGCGTAGAATAATAACTTGCTCTGGTCCATCCATAAAATAGTAATCGACTTGTGCCGGTTTTGATAGCTTTCTGATTGATTTGATTATTCTCTTCTTTTGTTGATAAGAGACTGGTAATTCAGGTTGTTCTTCATTTGCACCTTCCTTAGCTAGTTTATCAGCTCTTTGACTAACTACTATTACTGCTACTACTACTTCTAACATCTACTACCGCTACTACTAACTACTATTATTACTACTACTACTATGACTGCAGCTATATTCTATATACTGCTTCAACACCTTCAATTTTCTACTACTGCTGCTGCTTTGACCACTACTGAACCTCCTAATACCACTATTACTACTGCTTTTACTGTTACTACCATTGCTATCCTATTATTACTAAGCTGCTACTACTCTTGCTGCTTTCACTGCTATTTATTGCTTTCGTGTTACTGCTACTGCTGCTTCTACTACTATGACAACATTACCATTCTGTGACATGAAAGATTTGACAGTATTTAAGTTGTATATAAACAAAAATAGACACTATCTATGTGCTATTATAATACACTTGACACTATCTGTGTGCTATTATAAAACATTTGAAACTATTTTTGTGCTTTTCTATTACAGGTGGATGAGGTCAGGACTGCAGATGATGCCATTTTACGGGTGAAACTGATGATGTTTTTTGAACTCACAGACATTGAAAAAATGGTAATTGACCTGCTGAGTGTCTCCCTTCCCTCTCTGTCTGTCTGTCTGACTTCTATGACTCTGCCTGCTTACCTCTATTTCTGTTTATCTCTCTCTGTCTATCTCTCTCTGTCACTCTCTCTCTCAGTTCCCCTCTTTCACTATGAGCTCACACACTATCTGTCTTTGTCCCCCACTGCTTCACATCTTCAATGATCCAAAAACTATCTTCGTCTTTCTTCTTTGCTTTCACCACCTGTAAACTCCAGCATAAAGTTCCGGCTATTTGTCTATTTCTGAACTTTGGCATTGTCTCAGAACTTGAGTTTTGCATGCACATCTGTTTGACAGCTCTGGCTTATTTGTATACATAATGTTGGTTCCTTACTTCTCAGGCAGACCTACACTGACTTCAAAGTTATTAGTGTGCTTGCCTGCTGAGACAGTGGTGCAGGTTCAAACCCCAGAAATAACGACACATATCCCACAGTATGGCTCTGAGGTCAACCAATAGTATCAGAAGGGTCCTTTTAAATCTTTTAATGTTTTTCTTGCATAGCTTTAAATGATTTCTTTTTAGTATTCAGCAGCTATAAACTCTGTGGAAAGCTCTGGTTGTTTGTCCACTTCTGGGCTTTGGTCTTATTCCAGATCTTAAGTTTTGCATGCAGATCTGTTTTACATATCTGGCTAATCAGTATGCAGATTGTTGGTTCCTCACCTGCAAGCAGATGCATCCAACTTTAAAGGAAACACCCCTAATTAGTCGGCTTTTATGGCATGCTTGTTGGGGGGGGGGGGGGGGCTATGTTTTCTCACCCCCCTCCTTCCAAAATAGGCCCCTGATCACACACCTGAAGCTTTAAATTAAAATTGGCAAGGCACATCATGCTGGTTAGCCATATTCTCTTCATGTCATTGTTGTAACATGAGGCCTTCACATGTGATATCCATAGCTGCTGATCTACTATTTTCTGATCATGGAATCGCATGCCAGTTTGCACTTCTTCATTTCCATTTCTTCTGCTCTTGAGGTTTTCATCCATGTCTCCTTTTTTTATTTTTTTTTTATTTGCTATACATCGATGTTGGGAAATGAGCAGGCAGATAGACCGGCTGGCTCTACACCACTTGGTGGTGAATTGATGTATGACAAGTTAAATATTGTGAGGGCCCTTTGGCAGCGAGTGAACAGTGCAGAGGCACAGATAGATTATTATGGTCTAAGGAGAATGGTGCTGCAATAGATACCAGGGAATCTGGCCAACACTCAACACTCAAGGAAAGGATGAGACGGATATACAATCAGTCGGTTACTGGTACCATCGGAATAGGAACTCTTAACCTGCTGCCGAAGATGGGGACTGAGCATTTATGTGAGTGTCCAGAGTGCTGTGATGTTGATTCTTAATTCAGCATTCAACATACATCCATGAGGTGTCCTTGCCAAATGTCCCATTGCGTACTGCAAACATGTCCAAGCCTCCCCCATTCGTGTGCAGGAACTCAAGGGAAAGGCCAGATAGATATACAGATAGTTACTGGTGCCATCGAAATTATAACTCTTTGCCTGCAGCTGTAGATAGGGATGGAGCGCTTTTGGGAGTGTCCAGAGTGCTGTGCTGTTGACTCTAAATTCAACATTCAGCATTCAACATTTGAAGTTTATCAGTGATTAACAGGTTGTTATCCTCCTTAGTTGTTTATTTGTGATCTTTTTAAGTCAAAATATTTTGCAGAATTTTCCTTAGATATTAATTCTGAAAGATGATCATAATGATGCTGCTATAAAGATTTTAAAAAATTACAGATGTGTATTGCAATGAAAATAAGTTTAAAATATAAATATAAATAAGATTTAAATAGTTAACTGTATAAGACTGATTATTTTCTTTCTTTGTAGCTGAATTCAACAAATGATCCTATGGCTGATTTTATAAAGTAGGGAGATTTATGATTTTATTTTATAATCATATTATGATTAATTAAGCATGGTAGCCAGGCCAAGAGAGAGACTAGCACGTTTGTCTTTTGATAGTTTTATGTTTGAATCCTCAATAATATAGGCATTTTGTTTTTATATTAATCAAGACTCTTCAGTCAAACCAGACTAAAATAATTTTTTAGGAAATACCCTGGAAAGTAAAGGTAGTTTCACGATACTGATTAATTTACTTGAGTGCCAGTTGGTTTATGAAACTGAGGCTAACAACATATACTCCATACTCCTAAAGGCATGAAAAGGTATTTTTTAGAGAATGTTTTTCTTAAAGTGTTGGCGTCTGTGGCTTAGGTGTTGCGAACATGCTTTGTAATGCCGGAATGCCAGGTTTGATCTCAGCTGCGGGCCTTACACCTTGCGTTGGTTTCAACAGTGATATTGAGCAGCCGATCATCCAGAAAGAAATGGCAAACTGCTGGATGTAAAATTGCCTAGAAAAACCATAACAGCCAAAAAATGCTGGGGTTGGTTTGGATGTAAAGGATACGCAACAAAGTGTTTTTTTTAAAAGTGGATTGGGGGCTAATAACTGAGAGGTTACAACACAAAAGGCAGTTATGAGTTGTTCCTGATTCTGATTCCTTGTTAATTGTAATTTGTATTCTTAAAAATATATATATATAATTTTAAAAAATTATAAAATTGGAACATTTTTGCAAGTTATTAAGCCTATTTCCGCAGCTCTAATGAAAGCCTTCCAAGAACAGGCGAGCATTAGTGCTATGTTCTGTAATAGTAGTTCAATAGTTGGGATTCCTTGAGGCCAGTGGAAATGACAGGACAAATAAATTCACAAGCACTGATCAATATTCACAGAATTAGTGGAAAGAAAAAAGGTCTCCAGTGACTGTGTACAAGTACACTTGTTATTACAGCAAAGTGATGTAATTTTTTTTGGAAGCATCATGTTTAAATAATTGTGGTAATTCACTCTCTCTATATCCTCTTCATGTCGCTGTTGACACGTAAGGCATTCACAAGTGATCTCCATTGTTGCCGGTCTGCTGCTTTTCTGCCCATGGTATTCCATGTCAGTTTACATTCCTTCATTTCTCGTTCTGTTGTTCCTCTCCAGGTTTCCTTCACTGTCAGGCTGTTGATTTCCTTTCGACTTTGATCCCCAGCCGTCATTTCACCAAATATCAGGCAAGCTTCACTTCTTTCCACCAGTTCAATGATTTCACCTGTTCCTGTTTCCGTAACAAAGTATTTTTTTTAAAGTAATGAGTTGTCAACCCTTTGCCCAACCTCCAACCTGAAGGACCAGGTCTGACTCTTCTTTTCAAGATCTGTTCGGCATGGTTAAACCTGCCAAGGGAACAGGTCCCCTGCCAGCATAGCTCTGAGAGTCATTAGAGTACTCAAGCCATCCCACCATGACAAGGCACCAGCACCATGGGATGGGGTCACTCACTATAGTTTTCAATTTTGTATTGCCTCGTGTCATCTTTAATATCTTTTTTCCCTGTGATTTTTTTTAAGCACCCATTAATTTGTTTTAATCAGCTAGTTTAGTAGTTTTTATTTTTTATTTTTTAAAGACTGGTATTTGTTTATTTTAAATAATCCCTGTTTTATTGTGTTCAGTCTTTTGTGTAAGCTCTCCTTCTTTGTGAAAGCAGAAGAAATATGCTAATAACAGTTTGACAATTTTAATGTTTTTATTAATTATTGAACTTAGAATCTACCATAATGTGCTTTGCATCCAGATATCGAATTATAAATGATCATTCACCACTCAGTCAAATGTTTTGAATATAACAGACAAACATGTCTGTGCAGTAATTCAGATTAATTAATCAGTATGCATTGTTTAGTTATTTTCAGCAAAAATGCTGAAAATTGTACTGCTCTCTGTGCAATTGTTCATACACTTAAGATGATTTATTATTTCTTCTTCAGTTGCCTGTGTGCAGATGTTATTGCTTTTGCTGCTAAAAGAACGTAAGTAAGAGTTTGAATATCTCTTGTTGTTTTATTATGTTTTTAAATTGAATTCTGACTAAGACTAAAACATTTCTAGAGAAACTTGTCAGGTCAGCAAAAAAGTGCCTGACACAGTTGCATCTAAAACCAGACTCAAAAATATGAGCGGGGGGAGAAAAGACATTCTATAGTCAGCTGTATATAAAGTTAATGTTATCATTGTGTGCTTATTTTATGCTTTACATTTTTTTTAGTGCTTCTATTAGTTGAGATGAATTGGTCATCTTTAATATAATACTGAAAATCCATGTGGCTGCCTGTTTGATGCCTGTCACAGGGCCAAATCATGATTAGTAGAGAGGTGAAATTTGCATAGTTCATTCTGACTGCATTGTCTAGGCTTATTATGCAATTTGTAACACATCACCTGGGAAGGAATTATCATGAATCAGTTGGACAGCATGGTGTAAGAGGACTATTTTTCCAAAAATATTCTGTTCAACCCTCATGGTTATAATTAGGATATTTAGTGTTAATTGATTTCTCAGAGTATATATATTTGTTACTTTAAATTTATGTATCTTGCAATTTTTTATACAACCAAAATGTAATTTGCATTGTTTCACATTTTTCACATTTAGCTTAGTGTGAGTTGGTAAAGGCCTATTCTTCATTGGGGTTAATAATTGGCAGAAGAAGAAGAAGAAGAAGAAGCAGAAGAAGAAGAAGAAGAAGAAGAAGAAGAAGAAGAAGAAGAAGAAGAAGAAGAAGAAAAAGAAGAAGAAGAAAGTGTACACAATTAAGTATGTATTCTTTTTATGTTGCTTTTTTTAAATTTGTAATATTCAGATATGAAGATTTCACGGAGACAGCTAGTGATCTGAACCACCTGGAAAATTTCTCACAGTTAGTGGAGCGCAGCCAAGCCATTGGTTACTCTGTCTCAAAAGTAATTTTCAGGGGCTATTTTGCTCATGATAAACTTCAAAAGATGCACGATATGATGATTATTCAAAGAACAGAACTGAGGCTGAAGGTAGAGTGTTTGTCTATATAAAACAACCAGTAGTAGTAGTCATTTAAACCACAATATCCTCTTCAACCTGCTTGGGTTATAACTGGGACATATATGCCTATCAATTATGTTTGGTTATTTAATATTGAAGAGTTTATATATATCAGTTGTACAAGATTGTAGGAGTATAGATTGCCAGATTCAGTATATTTTAAGTGTACTTTCAACCAATTATAGTAATTCTTCACGTTCACCAGCTGTAATCTCTGGTAGAAAGTTCTGGTGGTTCATCCACCTCTGGACTTTAGACTTGTTCCATAATCTTCCAGATGCACTCCAACTTTGAAAGAAGCCCCTAGTTAGTCTACACTTACAACATGTTTGTTGGGAAGGCAGTGGGTCTACTCTTGTTTCCCTCACAATGGGGCCCCAGAACCCACACAGGGAGGTAATTTTATTAGTAAGTAAAAAGTAAAGATCCCTTTACACGCCCTTAGACGCATCGGGCATATGGGAAGAGCACCCATATTTTTACAGACCAATGTGGTCAGCATTACGCCGGCCGTCTTTACTTTTCCAGGACAGCCCATCCTGGTACCCATTTGAGGCTGGGTCGACCTGCGACGTCCCATACCACGATAAAAATCCACGCAGCCCGCAGTGGGTTTCGATCGCGGTACATTGGATTACGAGTCAGACTCGCAACGCCTTAGCCACGGACACCAATTATATTGTGTAGTCTAGTTATGTAAAGGCTTTCTTGAAATAGTGCCTCTTGCACTTAGCAGTTTTTCAACACTTTTAACAGTTTCATGATCCTCGAGTAATAGTGTTCATTTCCACAGCTGACAGGTTTTAAGAAACATACTGCTCTCAGGGAAGTCAGATTAGTACGAGAGTTGCACCATGGAAAAGATTGGGGTCTCACTATGTTGTGATCCTAAAGACGGCAGTGGGTAAACTGTAGGCAACTTTAGTTGTAGAGATGGCACATATTTTTATTCCTTCAAAAAAATATAATCTGTTTGTGACTCTAGAAGTAAAACAAAAGGGACCCTTTCCTATGTCAGAAATGTTGTTATTAATAGTATTTTTTAATATAAAAGTAAAGGACCCTTTTCCATGCCTTCTGATGTATCGGGCATATATGGCTAGACCGATATTTTATAGACCAATCCGCACTTGGTGAGTGATGTGGTCAACATTACGTTGGCCACCTTTACTTCCTAGGACAGCACCTGGTACCCACTCAAGGCTGTCGACCTGGGAGCCAATGTCATTTTTGGAGAAAGCCCGTTTCCATCAGGACCCGAACCTATTACCTTTCAATCTGCAGGCGAACATCTAGCCACTACACCATGGCAATTCCCTATTATCTTTATGCTCATTATAAACAAATATATTCAAATGCATCTACTTCTGCTTTTCACCATTTTTCACATTCACCGAGATTGTCACATTATAAAATTCCCTCTTCATAACTTGAGCTACAAAAGGTGTATGGGCTAAACAAATATTTTTATTGATCAATTGAAACTTACTGGGTGTTATGGTCAACATCATGCTGGCTGCTTTTACTTCCCAAGGCTTTTTCTGATACCCAATTTAGGCTATGACATACCATTGATCTCAGATCAGTCTTAAATAAAAAATAATCTTATGGATTCAAATTCATGATTACTGGGTCACATTCTAGAATGCTAGCTAGTGAATTACCACATCTCTTATTATTATTTCAAGGGAACACATAATGAACTCGGGCCCATCTACACACTCATGAATGATAAAGTCGAGCCAATACACAATAACTGGAAGTTCATTCATGCGTCTCAATCTTTGAGACACGCAGGTTTGAGTGGCAGCTTTGGTGCGACATTGTATTCTGTCGATGATCTTATCGGTTAACAGCGTGCTGTATATTACAGGATGTGAGCACAGTTAACGACCCCATAACATGTACAACTGGCCCTAACCCCCACTCCACACACTAAACCAAGGTCCCACTAGAGAGTGCATTCTAGGTCCCGTGGTTTCAGACTGATTAACATTTTCTGGTGGCCTGCAAAATTCTGTGTTGCTGCCGACACACAATTCTATCTGCCAAGGCTGACAGCTGGAATAAACTCATTTCTTCATTACTTGTAATATTTTAAGTCTGGTAGTCTGGTAGTCTTAATTTCAGCTTCATAGCAACGGGTCGCCCCATCTTTGCTCCGCTCCTATGCCAACAAAAAAACACCCAGAATGTTTATCACAGTCCCTTGTGGAAAGACTGACAGACTGCTGTCTCAGCATATCTAGCATACACTCGCATTAAAGCATACGGTAGCCATCCGAAGTGCTAACACAAACAGTCCAACATTAGAAATGCAGTTCATCATTGATGATAGCATAACTTGTCGCCAACAGTTCAGCAGTTGTCCACACGATCAATTTTAACCAGATACGGGCACCGCCAACATTGCACGCCATTTTCTGAATCTACAATTCACACCACCACGTTGGTCACAGTCGAAAATACATTCCAAATGCAATCCGCAGCTCACAGGGTCACGCCATGCATTCAATTCAGAAGCTGGGCGACGAAACTATATCCAGTCTACAAATGGAGCAAAAATACTTCGGCCACCGTCCGGCAGAAGCAAAACATTTGCCTCTGCTTCGAACAGCGCCGCTGTCTAGAGTCCATTTTAACCGGAAGTCTTCCCAATATTTTAAGTAATTCTGCCAGTTAATGCAATGATTTACTCTCTTATAGTTGTAACTCAAACTTCTGCCCTGATTAGTGTTAAAAATAATTTAATTACAACTTTGAGACAACAAATAATTATTTATTGTCAGTAAAGTAACATTTTCCACATTTTCCTGCTTGATTGTGCCAATGGACTCTAGTATGAAAGGGAAGTTCAAGAACAAGAACTGATACACAAGAAACTTCAGGCAGATACAGAGAGACTTGAGCAAGGTGAGACAAACATTATTTCTTGACCATGTTTTTTTCATTATTCGCCTTGACACTTTTATAACCCATTATACACATGCACTACCCTCCAAGACTGCAACCTAAAATGTGACACTCAGTGACTCAAAGAAAGACTTGCTGACAGCCAGTCCACCAGGAAAAAATTTCAGATAGCCCATTCTACCTTATAAAATATTTGTACAGGCATAATGTAATTACACTAAGTAACTTGTTGCCCTGTATGAGTGGGGGGCTAAAGTTTTTATTTGCTTAAAGTCTTGCTCGTTTTATAACCCTTATATTCTTGCCATTATTCTTGTTTTATAACCTAGTATATTTGTTCACTTTCTTGTTTATTAATTCAATGTACAGTGGAATCTCAGGATATAAGTGTACCTAGATACAAGATTTTCTGGATATGAAGTCGGTCTCACCAATTATTATTTTTCTTTTGCCTTAAAATACAAGGTGGAATCCAAGATGGGAGCTGGAAAGATGAGAATACTCGGCATTACTCAACAGTGTCTCATTGGATTAAGGCATGTTAATATTGATAAAGGAGGACTAAAGCCAGTCAACAAGGCACTTAATAATGATGATGGACTGCAGCATCTTGATTTGAAGTAACCCCATTTATTTTCCACTGCCGACAATTATTTTCCACTGCCGACAATTATTTTCCACTGCCGACAATTATTTTCCACTGCCGACAATTATTTTCCACTGCTGACAATTATTTTCCACTGCCGACAATTATTTTCCACTGCTGACAATTATTTTCCACTGCCGACAATTAATTTCCACTGCCGACAATTATTGTCCACTGCCGACAATAATTGTCCACTGCCGACAATTATTTTCCACTGCTGACAATTATTTTCCACTGCCGACAATTAATTTCCACTGCCGACAATTATTGTCCACTGCCGACAATAATTGTCCACTGCCGACAATTATTGTCCACTGCCGACAATTATTTTCCACTGCCGACAATTATTTTCCACTGCCCACAAAAACAACAAATAAGTGTCACATATTTTCCATGTTGACCAAACATAAAAATGTCTTCTTTTTTTTTTTAAACTAATAGGGTGCTTTTTTTTAAGGTCTGGAACTAATTAAAATTACTTACATTGAATGTAATGGGAAAAAGGTTTCAGGGTAGGAATTCTTCACCATGTGAGCCCATCAAGGTTGTCTCCTCTAGGAATTCCAGAGAAATTTGACTAAAAAAGCTCAACAAAATGGGGAAGCAGAAAAACGTGAACAAAACAACACAACGTAACATTTCGGCCAGGCAGCCTTTTTCAAACACAAGTGAACTACACAAACCATAAGTGAACTAAACAAAGTGAACTACACAAAACATAAGTGAACTACACAAACAAAAGGTTTGTGTAGTTCACTTATGTTTGAAAAAGGCTGCATGGCCGAAACGTTACGTTGTGTTGTTTTGTTCACGTTTTCCCCATTTTTTTGAGCTTTTTAGTCAAATTTCTCTGGAATTCCTTGTGTAAGCTTGACTGCAGTCACCCCCATATTTTCACCATTTTTGTATTGTCTCCTCTAGATCCATTGTGTTTGTGCCTCTTTAGTCTTGACTGTAGAATGGTTTTCCAGAGCAAATGATTAGCCACCTTGGAGACTGCCAAAGGGAAACAGCATATGTGTCCCACTGCCTAAGAGACCTGGAATCTACAGCCCTTGGTGGCTCTGATCTTTTGCCATTTTCTATTTCAAGAGCAGGTATTATGACGTCAGTACCATATATTCTACTTGTAGCGTGCAAAAGGCTCAATGCATTTGTTGCTAAGGACATGATGTGCGCTCCACTAAATAAAAGGAAACACACACAAACGTATTAATGCCCAGTATCTACTGAACACTAACTTTTCTGAGGCATCCATTGGTCGAACACCTTGCGGTCAAATTTGTGAACTGGTAATTGATATGAATTCAGAGACAAAATTGAAAAAAAATATATTAAATCATGGACCTGGAGCAGAACGAAAAACATAAATCCGCCATACGATTCATGACAGTGTCCACCCAGGTGATGTGATTATCTATACCAGCGGTTCTCAGCCTGCCAGTCGCGACCCTTTTTTGGAGTCAAACAACCCTTTTCACTGGGGTAGCCTAAGACCATAGGAAAACACATATTCATTGAAGTTATTAAGGAAAATAATTGTTTGGGGGTTACCGCAACATGAGGGACTGTATTAAAGGGTCCCGGCATTAGAAAGGCTGTGTGCCACTGATCTATACAGATAGCTCTGTGTTAAGAGGCAGAAGAAGTGCATGGGGTTTAAAGCATAAGCAAATGGACGTCACTTAGCGCAGCAAAGCCTATCATATTGATATCACAACATCTAGTTTGAGAAAGGAAGTAGAGGCAGTCACTGCAGCTTTCTTTTGTAATCAGCTGCACACATATGTTGTGATTGTAACTGACTGCATGCTGGGAAAGGTTGAGACAGGTATGCTTCATGAAGAGTAGCATACATCGTTTCAGAAATTCAGGGTAGTTAGCATCCTTTGGATATTTTCTCCAGGTCATGTAGGTGTGTTAGGAAATGAACAGGTGGAGAGACTTGCTGGCTCTGCATCACTTGGTGGTAAATTTGTGCATGACAAGCTAGATTCTGTCAAGGCTCTTTGGGAGCAAGTGAACAGTGGGGAGGCACATTTAGATTATCACAGTCTGAACAGAATGGTGCAGTGGGTAGGGACTAGAGGATCCTAACAATATGCACACTAAGAGGAAAGGCAACACGGACTTCCAGTCAGACTTTTAGAGTCAGAGTTGGAACTCTTTGCTGGCTGCTGAAGATAGGGACAGAGTGCTTGTCTGTCTAAATGTCCGAAGTGCTGTGATGTTGTTTATGTTTTTTCTTGGCAATTCTTTTATCTGATAAGATGTTTTTCATTAAAAGTTTTGTCTGATAAGATGTTTATTTTTTGGTGTCATTAATTTTTTGTCTGGAAAGATGTTTTTCATTGCAATTTTTATCTGATAAGATGTTTTTCCTACTTTTTTTGTCTGATAAGATGTTGTTTTCTTTGCAGTTGAGGGCTTGGAATGCTGAAAAAATAAGAAAAGAGAGGAAGCTTGTTTTATTGTATCAACTCAACTCCCTTAGCCTCAACCTGTAATTACTTTAACTCATCATTTTCCACTGTGTTTTACTGTTAAGCAAACAGGGTTAAAACAGTAATGCTGAGGAAGTAAATTATCAGTTCTGTTGGAATAATTAAATAATAACTGTCTATAACAGAAGAAGACCTTCCGGTTAAAATGGACGCTAGACAGAGGCGCTGTTTGGAGCGGAGGCAAATTTTTTGCTTCTGCCGGACGGTGGCCGAAGTATTTTTGCTCCATTTGTAGACTGGATATAGTTTCGTCGCCCAGCTTCTGAGTTGAATGCATGGCGTGACCCTGTGAGCTGCGGATTGCATTTGGAATGTTTTTTCGACTGTGACCAACGTGGTGTGAATTGTAGATTCAGAAAATGGCGCGATGCCGGTCGTGCAATGCTGGCGGGACCCGTATTAAAATTGATCGCCCGGGCAACTGCTGATCTGTTGGCGACAAGTTCTGCTATCATCAATGATGAACTACATTTCTAATGTTGGACTGTTTGTGTTAGCACTTCGGATGGCTACCATATGCGTTAATGCGAGTGTATGCTAGATATGCTGAGACAGCAGTCTGTCAATCTTTCCACAAGGGACTGTGATAAACATTCTGGGTGTTTTTCGCTGGCACAGGAGCAGAGCAAAGATGGGGCGACCCGTTTGCTATGAAGCTGAAACTCAGACTACCAGACTACCAGACCAGAAGAAGACCTAAGAGTAACATCTTCGAACTAACCATTGATCACATGATGAGTTCATTGGTACCGAGTAAGTTTAAGTGAATTCTCAATGTGTTCTTTTATTTTCAGAACAGCAACTGGAGCTGGAAAGATTATTGCATGAGCAAAGATTAGAAAAGTAAGTTATTCTTTTCTCATCCATCATTTAATATGGTAAATATACTGAGTTTTTTCAGGTTAGTATCCAGACACAGTGGAAGCAGAACTAGACATCGATCACTCAAGCAATGGATAGACAGAATATCTTACCAGCATCTGTATATTACACACCAAGGGTTGTGCCAAATGCCTCTTTAAATCCTGGTACTGAAAGGTAGAACAGAGTCTAGAGTAAAGAAGGGGGTTTGATTATCTTCAGTTTTGGTGATGTATGTATATTTGTCGTTCGTAGCTTAGGTGTTGCTAGTCCCACTCAGAATTCCAACGTACCACGATTTAAACCCACTGCTGGCTGCGTGGATATTATCATGGTATGGGGTGTCGCAGGTCGACCCAGCCTTAAATTGGTACCAGGATGTATGTCCTGGGAAAGTAAAGACAGCCGACGTAATGCTGACCACATTACCCAGCCTAGTGCCGACTGGTCTGTAAAGATAGGGGTGCTCTTCCCATATGCCCAATACACATAAAGGCATGAAAAAAGATCTTTACGTACATTAATTGTGTATATTTGGATGCTCATGTGTTACCAAAGCTAAAGAAGGAAGCCACAAATGAAACTGTAACCTACTATGCAAGTTGTGTGAGGCGACAGAGGAGAGTTGTCATAAAACTGGCTACCTAGTGCTGTTGATGACTTTAGCTACAATTTCTAATCAATATTGAACTAGTTTACAAAGTTTTTGGCCTGGATTGGTTGATGACCTGTGCTCAATTCATCATCATTATCCTCAGTCTCGATTTTTCCATTTAGCATCGTGGTGTCCTGAAAAAGACAGTGATGGAAGGTGCAGTTTGTGGAAGGCATGGCAGGGGTGGAACACTGCGAAGATGGAAACAAGACATTGAAGATGTATTGGCATTGAAAGCACATGGGGCCAGAGAGCTGGCTAGGGAAAGGGATACTTACAGGCGTGCCATGAAGAGAGCGACGTACTGTAAAGGACTTGCTGATTGATGATGATCATCGGGAGAAAACAGTATGTGATCCTTTGCCTGATAGGTAGCAGTGGCTTTTGTCATTCTGTGTCACTGTAGAAGGTTTTTAATATCCATCTTCTCCTAGTGTGACCTCTTGCTTTCACATTGGATCTTTTTATTTGTGGTGTCTGTGTTCTTTTTTCTTTTTTTTCTTTTTTGTTGTGGTTGCATTCTTATAAGATGACCAGACCATTTTATCTTCCAATTCTCAATGAATTGAGTGCATGGTTTTGTTCCCAGTCTGTCTGATAGCATCATTTCTCAATGAATTGAGTGCATGGTTTTGTTCCCAGTCTTGTCTGATAGTATCATTTCTCAATAAGAAAATAAAACAGAATTAAACTGTTAATTTTAATACAAAATCAAAGAACAAAAAAAGTCTGGCATTTAGAAAACAGTGGTATTCCACACACAACTTCTTGTAAACCAAAGCTTTGTATATAAAAAAAAAAAAAAAAAGTAAAAACTAAGAGAATAATTAGGTTAATTTGACCATGTTGAAAATATAACATATTTCTCTGTGCAGAATATAATAATTCTTGTGTTGTCATTAATTGTTAGAGATGAGCTTCAACATACTCTAAACCTGGAGAAGGGAAAACATGAGAAAATGATTGACAAGCAAAAGATGGAAAATAAAGCAAAGCTAAATGTGAGTATGAATAACTTATTTTGTATTGTATTATTCTTTTCATTATAACATTACATAACACTGGTACATTCTCGATTGGTCTGTCTTCTTCTTCTTCTTCTTCTTCCACTATTTACCTCAGCGAAGTGTTAGGGGAGAAGTAAGGATCGTTTGTGCGCTTTTTCCAATGCATTGTACAAGTTAGTGTTCATTTCTGCTAGGTTGCTCCTAATGATGTCGCTCCATCACTTGCGTGGTTTTCCCCTTCTCTGTGTTCATTATATTTTGTCAGCATGGCTCTCTGTAGCAGTTGGTACGAGAGCATTCTCATCAGTTGACTAAACCATCTGGCTGGGTCCACCTGGGAGCTAAGGTAATTTTTTAAAAAAGTCTGGCCTCCATCAGGACCCAAACTCATGAGCGTCCGATCCACAGTCCAGCATCTAGCCATTAGACCACAGCGGCTCCCGTTACATTTTTTATCCATTCTTCATTATGTAAGCTTCTGTCTCTGAACATTCAAATGTTTGGAGCTACATATTAAACCACACAACTGAATATCTAAATTGACTGTACAGAACAATTTCTAAATTGTAATAAATTAAATAGAGTAAATGCAACACATGCAAGATGTAAAACTTAACAAAAGAAATTTTCTTCAACCTGCAGGAAAATCTGGCCAAAGACAGACTGGATTTCCAGTATCTAAGCAGTCTTCATGGACTCAGTGTGAATGTCACGGACTTGCTGGTGACACGAGCTGGGAAGCCAGCAAGGGTGACACACATCAAAGCTTCCAAAGATGCTGCCCATATCCATATCCACCACAATGATTTGTCTGCCTACCAGACAGGCTCACCTTGAGTTTAACTACAAAGATTCTGTGGAGTCTAACACCACATTCATTGCCATAAAGGAAGATTATAGGAAAGTACAGAAGTTGTAAACATAAGTTGGGTAATGCATAGCCAACCTATAATTAGAACCAAACCAAAATGAACAGATCTGCTGTGCGGGCACTCATTTTGACATGTAAGTTCAGCTCTCTAGCAATAGCATAATCTGACTTTATTTCATGCAAGACAGAGCCAGTGTGATAGAAAATGACTCTCCTCCGAACTTCTACCCCAGCATTATGGCGGCCAAACAAATACCCTAACAGAGCGTCAGTCCTAATAAAAATGCGGACTTGTCGGACTTCCTGCCGAGGAACAAATGGTGGCAAAACTAGGATCGGCTCCGAATAACAAAACAAATGCTGTAACAAGGTTAGTTTATTGCGGACCTGTTTCTTTGGCTATGCCCCACCGCTGAAAGTATCCCGTGCCGCTACACATGGCACGGGTGGGGGGCTAAACTAGATGGCTGGGACTCACGAGCAGCAGCTACCGGATCTCCTGCAACTTCCTCTAATTTATTTGCTCGTGAGTTTATAGTGGTGAGTTTAATCGGAAGAGCATTATCGCTAATGTACGTCAGAGCACGTGGTCTCACTGCCACCTCCATATTATTGTCTGTAATGCTGCGTGTCTTGAAATTGTCATGGTTGCTAGTATCATCTGCAGAAACGCTCGAAATTGTCCAGGGTCGCTATTATCGTCTGCTACTATTGTCTGCAGTGTTGTGACATTGTCAAGTAATCCTAGTTTTGCCGGGATGTGTTCCTCGCAGGAAGTCCGCATTTTACACTCGACTGAGGCCCTGTTAGGGTATTTGTTTGGCCGGGGTAGAAGTTTGGAGGAGAGCCTAGAAAACTGATAAAGAAAGGGCATTATTTAACACAATCTCCCAACAAATATTAAGCCACTTCTTTTTCTTTCTTCTTTTCTCTAATCATGGGATCCCTCTCACTGTCAGGGCAGAAAGACATCTCTGGAATGGGCCCATCTGTTCACTTTGAATAAAGTACTTTTCTGTGTCTATAATATTTCCGTGGTCCAACTTCTGGGCTCTACTGGCAAATTTGGCCGGTAAGCTGGACTGCTTCGGCCGGCTTAGCGGGGCTTCGTGGGAGTTATGTCCCTTGGCCAAACTCAAAACAAGTCGCGGAAAAAGTCACGAATCAAACGGCATACTTACCTATCATCATCTGGGTGCGTGTAGGGTTGCGTAGGGTGTCTATCATCGTCCTACGGTTGCGTGTAGGGCTGCTTATTGCGTGTAGGGTTGGTTGTTTGCGTAAGATAGATGAGGGGTAGGGTTAGGGTTAGCGTTTAGGGGTTAGGGTTAGGGTTTAGGGTTAGGGGTTAGGGTTAGGGTTTAGGGTTAGGGGTTAAGGGTTAAGGGTTAGGGTTAGGGTTTAGGGTTAGGTGTAGCGTTAGATGTGACAATTGTGACGCCGTAGTTCCCTACAATCGCGCACAGTCGCATGCACGCGCAAACAGTCGACGGACGGTGGATGCTACTGACACGGACAATTCGCTGCCACCGATTGGGGCACCAGCCGCCGCGCGCTATTGCCGTCATATTTGGCACTTTTCAGTGGCGCCACTCCCACAAGCATCAGATTGTCGGCCAGTATTTTCACCTCCTACGTGAATATTTTCACATCATCTTTTCCTACCCCTACCCCTAACCCTAACCCTAACCCTACCCCCTAACCCTCCTCCTAACCCTACCCCTAACCCTAACCCTAACCCACACCCCTAACCCTACCGCTAACCCAAACCCTACGCAACCCTACACGCAACAGTATGATGATGATGATAGACACCCTACGCATCCCTACACGCAACCGTATGATGATGATAGACACCCTACGCAGCCCTACGCGCAACCGTATGATGATAGGTAACCCTAGACGCAGCCCTACACGCACCCGGATGATGATAGGTAAGTATGTCATTTGATTCGTGACTTTTTTTGCGACTTGTTTTGAGTTTGGTGAAGGGACGCGAAGGGACATAACTCCCACGAAGCCCCGCTAAGCCGGCCGAAGCAGTCCAGCTTACCGGCCAAATTTGCCAGTAGAGCCGAAAAACATCACCATTTTCTCTGCAAATAACAGTCTGACTTAAATTTTTTACTTCAAAAATGTCTAATGGCTTTTTCTCAGGGGTTGTCTGTTTTTCAGGTATAAACAATCTACATTTATATTATCATTTATTGGACGTATTAATCTCATTAATACTTTTATTTATATTTAATTATAGATTTATTATTATATAATTCATTATGTCCAACATCTGTTTCAATGGACAACCAAAATCCATCCGTTTGGCTAATGATCTTAAGTAGGTCCTATATTCTTCTTATTTGCATTCACTGGCTGTTAACTCCAGGAGCAAGTTCTGGTTGTTCATCCACTTCTTGACTTTGGTCTTGTTCCAGAACTTGTTTTTTGCACATCCCTTTGACAGGCTCATCTGTACACAGACTGTTGGTTCCTTGCCTCACAGACATATGCACCCTGACTTTGAAGGAAATACCCCCTAATTTGACAACTTTCACACTTTTCTCATTAGGGAGGCAATGGGTCTATTTCCCCCCCCCCCCCCCCCCCAAAAAAAAAAACGCAAATGGGGGTAAGACTTATTTTACAAGCAACACGGAAAATCCTGATATGACTTTTTTTTTTTTTTTAGGTTTGGGCTTTTTTTATGGAAAATTTAAGTAAAGTACACACAATTAGAACTCATAGAAGAAATTTTTTTTAAATGTGTAGGTGCTGTGGTAGAACATTAGCTAGCACTGCTGGAATAATAGTTGCAGGTTTGTATTGCCAGGGAAGCTGGTATTTTTTGTGTTTTCTTCTTTGCATTCACTATCTCTAAACTCCAGCAGAAACTTCTGGGCATTTATCCACCTCCAGGCTTCAGTCTTGTCCCAGAACCTGAGTGTTGCATGCAGATCTGTTTTATGGATCTGGCTTATTTATATGCAGACTCTTGGTTCCTGGCTCTTAGGCAGATAAACTCTGACTTTGAAGGATGCCCCCACTTAGTCAACTCCTACAACATGCTTTGGGGGGGGGGGGGGGCAGTGGATCTGTTATTGTTGTCCTCACAGGGTGCCCCAGAACCCACACATGAAATTTTTTTTTAAATTTGACCTGGGAATGGCCACCAGAAAATTACAATTAAAGTAAAGGCAGCAAGCATGATACCTATCACATTATTCATTAAGTGATAACTGATTTATAAACGTTGGGACCAGCACTATGTGCAGATTTCACCCCAGGTTACGGATACGGATTCTTGATTTGAAAAACAAGGAATTAATGAATGAATCAGTTAATCAAGAATTTACATCACTGCACTCACAAGATTCCCACACATGCTCTGTCCCCTTCTTCAGTAACCATCAAAGAGTTGATATGCTTATAGTACCAGTTTCAACTGGATTAAAAATCTGCTTATGTTTCCCTTTCAGTAATTAATATCTTTCACAATCCCCCAACAACCCCCCCCCCCCCCAATTAGTTTTTCAGTGTATGTATAGATTCTCTGTCTACTCTACGGCACTCTCCATTTGATTCCAGAGAGAATTCACCACGTCCGCTTTCACCACCAAATGAATGGAGTCTGCAGTTAATCTATCAGCTTACTCATTAACTTGCACACACGAATATCATAAATAGAACATCCATGCTATTCTCCTGATCTAAGTCTTTTCAAGTTATGCAAGCCACTCTATACGTAGGACGCTACTTTCAGTTTTCCAAAGCATGCTCTATTACAATAACAACATGTCAGGCTGTGCTGCTCTCAAGGAATCAGAAAGCTGCCATTTTTGCCTCCACTTCCATTCTCATATGGGATGTAGTGACTTTGGACGCGAGGCTCTGTTTTCAAGCAGTGTCATTCACCTTTGCAGTAAAACCCCACCCACTCTTCTTACCTCTCACTACAGACACATCTGTATATAGCAGTGGTCTCCAACCTTTTATAGGTCCGCACCCCCCCCCTTTTTTTTTTGAGTATATGGCAAGAATCCCTCGCTTCCATTGAGTATATGGCAAGAATCCAATGCCTCCCTTGACTATATGGCAAGGCCCCACGCCCCCTTGAGTATATGGCAACAATCCCGTGGTTACCTTGAGTAAATGGCAAGAATCCCGTGGTTACCTTGAGTAAATGGCAAGAATCCCGTGGTTCCCTTGAGTATATGGCAAGAATCCCTTGGTTCCCTTGAGTATATGGCAAGAATCCCTTGGTTCCCTTGAGTATATGGCGAGAATCCCTTGGTTCCCTTGAGTATATGGCAAGACCACACACCCCCCCCCCTTTTTTTTTCCTCCCCCCCCCCCCAAGCAAAAACATTAAAAAATATACATAAAATGTTATTTAAAAAAGGAAGAGTAGATTCTGCAATAAGGAAACAGACAGTATGGAAATACGTTCCTGTCAGAATGTGTTCTTAATCTACTATTAAAAGCCCTGTGTTATATTAATTAGAGTTTTTGCTGTAGATATACAATAGTCCTACAACAGATTGCAACGAACCGCCATGCATGGAGAGTCATGACCTCTGCCCTATGTGCCGCACTCGACACAAGAGGAAAGACTAACTAACTATACAATCTGCTTATGAAAACAAAAAAATTCCTTGGCTTTTTGTTTTATAGTTTTTTAAAATATGTTATTCTTTTATTTATAATTAAATTGAAAACACAGCATAGCAGATTATTTTGAATACAAATGCACTTAATTTTGAAATTGATTGACGCCCCAGTTGAATCCACCTCGTGTCCCCCTTCCCCTTTCCCAGGTTGAAGACTACAGGTATATATAACAATATCTGCTTGGCGTAAATTTTCATTGAAAGTCCCTTGCACTACTGACTCTGTTTCACCATGACTCTGTGCAAGGCTGTTTTGCTGGGCGCCACTGATATATTATTCCTCACCGGCCGGCGCGCTAGCTAATCAGCTGCGAGGTGACTGGGTGACAAACTCCTTGTGGTCCGAGTTCACACTTGGGTGTAGGCAGAAAAGCCACTTATTTCCCAGATTTAAGATCTTTTATGGAATCAAGGTCGAAGGGTTGTGATTCGATAGTACCGAGCCAAAGGGTTTACAACTCATGGTTTTTGTTGGAGATTTGTTGAAACTGTTAGCCCGGGAAACGATCTAGTGTAACAGAGCTTTCACAGTGCGTTTGTCACAGAAGATATGTAAGTATGAAGGTGGTGAGTGTTGCTAATATTCACCACCTGAATAATAGAATTATATATATATATATATATATATATTTGCAAACTGGAAAATTCTAGAAGATTATGGTATTCAAAATCAACTGTTGAGTAACATCATGGCTATTTACCAAGATAGTCCTTGCACAGTAAGAACAACAGAAAGAATGACAGACTGGTTTCCTATCTCATCCGGTGTCAGACAGGGATGTGTCCTCTCACCGTTGCTTTTCATTACTTACATGGATAGAATATCACAGGAGACAAAAACAAACACTGAAGAAATCAGTGAACTTTTTGTTGTTGCAAATGATCATTGTCTAATATACCACCAAGATTAGAATTTACAACACCATATTGATTCCTTACATCAAACCTGCACAAAGTACGACATGAGAATAAACACCACGAAAACTGGTAACCAGGATAGGCAGAAAACATAATATCATGAATGTTCATGTTAACGATCCACAATCAAACAAGTATGAGAATTCAAATATCTAGGAAGTATCTTTACAGAGGATGGCAGACTCGATAGAGAGATAGAAGCCAGAGTACAGAAGGCAAATGCTGTCCCCTGCCAGTTAGCCCCACTACTTAGATACCAAAATGTCTCCCTTCCAACAAAACGGCAAATGAATAATAGCACCGTTATCACTACTTTATGTTATCAGTGCAAACATGGACAACGAATAGGGCACTAAAACAGAAAATAACTACATGTGAAACTAGCTCTTTCCGCAATGTCATAACACTAGACGAGACAGTGTAACGAATACCAGCATTAGAAATAAAGTTGGAATCAGTCCATGTCTGGATTTTATTGACAGACAAAGAATGAAATGGTTCGGCCATCTAGTGAGAATGCAGCCAGACCAGACTGCATGTGAGACCTTTTACAGAAGAACAAATGGGAGGAAGACCAAGAAAGACATGGATAAATGGTATCGATGAAACCTGCTAAAAAAAGTTGAACAAATTCATCACTCAAGCCACCCGGGAAGCGCAAGACCAATACAGAAAACCACGACACTGGGTTACAACCTGGTAACAGTGAGACAACAAAAGAAGAAGAAGAAGAATATATTTTAAATATATTTGAAAAATTAGCATTTGTGAAAATATAATTTTTGTAAGGCCCCTGCAGACTGTGAGATCCCAAGCTATGGCTTAGTTATACCTAAATCCGGAAAACTGACTGCGCAGTCTTCATTGTGGAAATTTATTACGTTTCTGCTTCTCCCCCCCCCCCCCCTTTTTTTCCTTCTCTCTCTATCCCTAAAACCTCATGGTTTAGTTCGATTCTGTTAGTAAGACACGTTAGGGTGTGTGGTGACCTGTCCCATGCCACCCACCTCTTTGGGGTGTTGCTGTTGTGAGCTTACGTGTCCGGTTCCTGTCTACGGACATTTGCACTTAGGCTGAACTCAAGTAGGCTTGTACAGTACCGACGCCTAGTGGTATAATTATCCCCCAAATCTGTACGATACCTCAGGGTCGTAATTGAAGTGTATTTAGGGACGAGTGGCATACAAACTGTGCAGGTATGGTCCCCGACCGGAACATTACCTAAATGCTTGTAAAATGAATTGTGCGAACTATATTGGGCATGCGTCACGATTGAATGATTCAAGAGGCTATAAGTATGTATGTATATATATATATATTACATACATTCAAAAAGAAAGGTGTATGGCCTTTGACCCCACCTTCCCGAAAATGTGTAAGGGACCTAAATCAAAACTCTCTTCGTGCCGACAACCCTGCTTTGTAAAGCTGCAGGGTGCCCTAAAATTAATCGTTTTAAAAGGTGGAACCGGTTACTTAAAATTTGTTCAAGTTAGATTTGTATCTGAAAAGTGGCTTCTTGAGTCACTTGGTGTCAAAGTTAGAATTTGCAGTTCCAGAGGAGAGGGGGAAATTGGAGAGAAAGAGAGGGAAAAACGCACACACTATAGTAAAATATGGGCGAGTTGCCGGTTCAAGGATTGATGGGTCTAAGACACGGATAGATTAGAGTCATTTTGAAAACAAGGTTAATCGAGTGCGGTGCATTTACTACTGCATAATTATATGGCGACAAGCAGAACCATTTTGACAGTGTCGCCCCTCAATAAATTGTCGGTACAGTCAAGTAAGCCATATCCCTTAGAGACTTCAGAATATTTTGTTACCGTCTAGGGCTCAAATATAACCTAGCGGTTGAACAGGGTTTCAGGGATTTGTACCTGGAAAATTATTATCAAAGTAATAACGCGTTGCACTTCGGTTCACATGGTGGTAATCGCTGAGAATGTGGTCCTAGTGGAGTTTTCACGCAAAAACCACTCACTCACAATAAAGTTATAGTTACTGGGTAAGAAGAGTGGCTGGCCAAGTGGTTAGAAAGCTGAGTTTTGTGCAGGAGACTAGGTCTTGATCCTTGGAAAGGGATGAAGATTGTTCTTTTTGTCTGAAGCCAAGTTAAAAATCCTAAACTGCACGGTTCGTGGCTGCTTCAGTACAGTTCATGACAACTGCACCGCACTTCGGGGCTGTAGTCAGTTTATTTCAATTGCAGCACATTTCGCACAGTTTGTGGCAACTGTAGCACATTTCGTGACTGTAGCACAGTTTGTTTCAACTGTAGCACATTTCGTGACTGCAGTACAGTTTGTGGCAACTGCAGCACAGTTAGTGACAACTGTAGCACATTTCGTGACTGCAGCACAATTTGTGGTAGCTGCAGCACAGTTAGTGGCAACCGAAGCACATTTCGTGACTGCAGCACAGTTTGTGGCAGCTGCAGCACAGTTTATGGCAACTGTAGCACATTTCGTGGCTGCAGCACAGTTTGTGGCAGCTGCAGCACACTTAGTGGCAATCAAAGCACACTTCGCGACTGCAGCACAGTTTGTGACAGCTGCAGCACACTTAGTGGCAATCGAAGCACACTTCGCGACTGCAGCACAGTTCGTGGCAACTGCAGCACACTTCATGGCTATGTTGTGTAGGTGTCTTTGTTAACTGTCTTGTTTTTTTCCACAGATCAGCCGGAGTCATATTTAAATCTTCTTCAAAGGACGCATTAGAGCATATTTTCAGGGAATGTATTTCATGGTATCATTTATTCAAGTGCAAACAATTCGTTGTCCCCTTGTGGGACGTAATTTTTCGTTATTGTGAAGTCCCACCCTGGCTGTTACCCGGGTTCCTAATATAACCTAACGGTTGAACGGGGTTTCCAGGACCTCTCCACGGGTGATCCTCATCGGCATGGTGGCACTTTGTGTCACAGGGTGTTTATCACTCTTTGTGATGTCCTGGTGGGGTAAAACTTACTTACTTCAAGAATGTACATTTATTCAAGTAAAAATTAAAAATAAAAACGATCGAAAGGCATCCGCTTGGGTATTAACAAATGCTTAACTATTATGTGTGGGTGCCCGTATTTTAACTAGAGCTTTTGTTACAAGCCTTTTGAACAAAAAGTCAAGCTAGGTCTTTTTTTCCGCTAGGTTTCCTCTTTTACAAAAGCCCTAATTGTATTATCTTAAAAGGTTTTTCAGAGTATGTGGGATTATTCTGTTGAATTGGCTTCCAGGAGCAGCTCATCGGATAAGGGGAGAGTTCAGCCGTCAGGAAGCAGCTTGTAATATGGGGGTGGGGAGTGGTTGTCAATAATTTTTAAATATTAATTGTAAATTAAAGGGCTGTTTGGGTGGTAGGCAGGTGCTTTGTGTTAGTAAAAAAATAAATCGTAACTTTTAACTAGCACCCCCTAAGGGGAAGTTTTAGGTCATAATTGTGACTAGGTTATCTGCGCCATATAAAATGGCTTAGCTTTGTACGCCACCAAAAGCCCTGAAAAGGACTCCTTCAGTGTGGCAGCAATCTTCCTGTTCTTCTTTGTTCACTGGCTGTAAGCTCCGGCCGAAAATTCTGGTTGTTCGTCCATTTGAACTCTGGCTTTGTGCTAGGACCTGAGTTTTGCGTGTACACCCGTTTAACTGGCTTATTTGTGTGCAGTTGGTAGCTCCTAGCCGCTCGGGCAAATGCATTCCGATTTCGAAGGAAGTCTTCAGTTAGTCGACTACTACGACATGCTTGCTTGGGAGGCAGTGGTTCTATTATTGTTTCCCCATACAATGAGACCCCGAAATTCACACGGGAAGGATGCAATTAATGTAAAACAGATCCAAATACTATCCTCACTGGCAGTAGTGGGCTAGCGTAATAGAGCGCGTATTTCGATTAAGCCACCTTCTTTATCCTTAGTAAAAGATGGCGGCCAAAAGTGATTGGTCTGTTCGTGTGGCTTTATATATCCTTAGTAAATATCGATCGGGACAGCCACCCTCTTTGTCCTTAGTAAATATCGATCGTGTGGCTGGTGACAGCACAAGTGATTGGTTTTAGGGAAAGGTATAGGAAATCTTCATAACTGCAGGTGACAGGTGGCGTTATATAAAACGGGGGCAGGCAGGAACACTATTTAGGTGAGCAGCGGGGGCAGGGGACCCGGGGCGACTAGGAAGGCGGCATGATGACCGGGGATGTATTAGAAAGGGCAGATTGGGGCGTTGTCTCCATAGGCATCATTGTCATCTTTATTAGTTTCATCTATGTGACATGGTTATTCATTGTCGGTATGTTGGGGTGTGGGTATTTTTAGGCGGAGTGGTTTAAGGAAGACACATATTTCTTTAGTGCAGGGCCAGATGTTGGTTAAAGTGGCGGATGACCGGTGATATCCTTAGTAAAATAGGGCGACTCGAGCGCCATCATCATCATCTGTGTCATGGTATTGAAGGGATGGTTTGAGCTGTAGTAAAAAGGAGGACATACGACAGAAGGGTAGCTGTCTTGTCATAGTGTCGAGGGCAGAAGAGAAGGGGCTTACCTGACATCGGTGAGCAGCGGGGCGGGCGGGGCAAGGGACACGGGGCGACAGGGCGACTAAAACGGTTGGTGTTGGTTTATGGGTTCTGTAATAGACAAAAAAAATTAGAAGTGGGTTGTTAGCGGGAGATATATATGTTATAAAACGAAACAAGTTATGGGATATGAAAATAGACATAGGCAGCAGTGACAGCCGGCAGAGGGGGAGGGGGCGTTTTAGGGTTTAGGTAATGAAACCTAGAGCAGCGGGGGCAGGGGACCCGGGGCGACTAGAAAGGCGGCATGATGACCGGGGATATATTAGAAAGGGCAGATTGGGCGCCGGCATCATAATCATCATCTATGTCATGGTAGCGAAGGTCGACTGCTCAGGGATGGTTTGAGCTATAGTAAAAAGGAGAACGTACAATAGAAGGGTGGGCGGCTTGTCATAGTGTTAGATGTTGATAGTTTAAGTTTTAGTAAAAAAAGGAAAACTTTAACAAAGAGGCGACCGTTGTGACATATTATTGGATATTGACCGATCAAGGAGGGTATGAGTTAAAATAAAAACAATATGGTAATTTATAGCAAAACGGCGACTCTTGTGACATATTGAGGAGGCCGACCACTTATGAAGGGTTTGAGTTGAAGTAAAAAGGGGACTTTATGGCAAAACGGCGACTTTTGTGTCATAGCAGCGAATGCCAACCGATCATTGAGGTTTTGATTTTAGGTAAAGATGGGAATTTATGGCAAAATGGCAACTTTTATGTCAACAATAATAAGGAATGCCGGCCGCGCAGAAATAGTTTAAGCTGTAGTAAAAAGGAAAACATACGACATTTGGCGTGTGTCTTATCATAGTGTTAGGTATCGATAGGTTAGGGAGGGTTTAGTTGCAGTAAAAACGAAAGCGTTAACAGAAGGGCGACTTTTGTAACACATTATGGGAGGCCGGCCACTCATCCGTAGTTTAAATTGTAGTGGGAAAAATAGCAAAAGGACGACAGGTGTGGCAAAGTGTCGGGTTCTGGCCGTACATATATGGTTGAGCTGTAGTTTAAAAAAAAAAAAGGAGAACTGTTGTGTCATATTGTTAGATATCACCGCTCATAAAGGGTTCACGTTGTAGGTCAGAGGCGGCGCTACCAGGCGACGAAGGTGGGCTGGGGCAATTTTAGGTGCCAAAAGGGCGCTATGTCTTTCTCGACAGACAGCGTAAACCACACACGAGACGTTACATGTCTTTCACTGGTCTTTACAAGGCAATAACCGAAGACGCCAGAAAACCCGATCACTATCCTTGGGGCAAAGGGGAGCTGGGGCAATTTTGGATACCAAAAAAGGCGCTATATCTTTCTCGACGGACAACGTAAAGGACGCACGAGACATCGCATGTCTTTCACGGGTCTTCACAAGGCGATAACAGAAGACGCCGGGTAACCCGATCACTATCCTTGGCGCACAAAAGTCACCCGATGTTTTTCTTCATAGGACACCGTAAGCCACGGAAAGAAAGAGCATATCTTTCACTGGTCTTGACAAGTCGTCACCTAAGGTTCCTATTAAGTAGCTAACTATCCTTCTGACACAGCAAATCACTAGCTGGTTTTTGCTATGGGACACTACAAAGCACACAAGAGACAGAGCATGTCTTTCACTGGTATTGTCAAGTCAGTCGCCGACGGTTCTTAGTAAGTAGTGCACTGCCCTTGGGACCCAGCAATTACCCGATATTTTTTCTTGACGAGACATCTTAGGTCACTTAAGTCTTCCTCGTTGCTTCCGGCGTTGTCAGCGTCCTCGTTGTCGTCTTCCTTGTTGACTTCGGCGGGTCGTCGTCTTCGGCGTCATCGTCGCCTCTAATGTCGTCTTCGTCGTCGACTGCATAACCCAAGGTTTTTACTAACTGCCCCGGCTGCCTCGGACACGATGCGACTTTAGGAAAACAGGAGACTCGTCGTCTTTGCAGTTGTCTTCCTCCTAATTTGCTCGTCTTCGGCGGTGTCGGCGCGTCGTAGGACAACGTTAGTCACTCGTTCACTAACCTCTCTTGGTAAGTCATTAATTAACATTGGTACTATGCGAGTCGCTAAGATGTATTTTCTGTTGGGGAAACACTTGATGTCTTGGTCCTTTGATACATCTTGAATCACACAAGATATGACATACATCTTTCACCAGCTGTCCCTGACGACTCGGACACACAGTGGCTTTCAGAAAACACAAGGCAGCTTTTTAGAAGCCAGAAGGCTACTTCAAGAACCCCTTGACGAAACATGAGGCACATTTTTTATTCAACATAGGGCTCCTTTTAAGAAACACAAGACGACTTTTATCAAATACGAAAACCACACTGTGACAAAATTATCGCTATTTTTGCTAACATGTTTTTTTTTTTTTTTTTTCACTGTGCATATCAAAGGGCGTCAATACAGTCCCACTTTTCTTGACACGCGTTAAATCGATCAATATTTTTTTTTTTTAAATCACTTGACCACTTTAAGAGGCACAATGTCTTTTCCTTCTACTGTATTTGTACAAAACGCAGATAACCAACTAGTCGCTCTTGAAGCTAGATGTCCAAGCCTATTATCCGGATCGTCTACCAGGTTGTGCTACAGGAAAGGTTGTCTTACTGTAAACATACAAAGCTTTTCGAGGGTTCTTCAAGAAGGCTGTCGTCTCCGGCTAATAAACAAAGCGTCCCACTGACGAACTGGCCATCGAAGTTGTTTCCTATAGTCGCCTCCAGGGTGGTACCATACATGACTATGCGAATTTTCATAAAGTGAAAGGGACGATTTAGAAAAACAGAGGGGGCGACTATCTTTTTCCTCCGAGCGTCTCCAAGAGGCGCCTTGAGTTCTTTACACATACAAGTTTTATCAACTAGCTGTCACAGAAGCTATCTTACAAACTATTTGTCCCTTCTGAAGGCTGTCTCATCAACGGTTGTCAACGGCTGTCCGACCTACTAGCCCTCTATTTCGAGACGGACGCAGCAACGTTGGTTGGGGCACAACCCCTGCATCCGTCTCGAAATAGAGGGCTAGTAGGTCGGACAGCCCGTTGACAACCGTTGATGAGACAGCCTTCAGAAGGGACAAATAGTTTGTAAGATAGCTTCTGTGACAGCTAGTTGATAAAACTTGTATGTGTAAAGAACTCAAGGCGCCTCTTGGAGACGCTCGGAGGAAAAAGATAGTCGCCCCCTCTGTTTTTCTAAATCGTCCCTTTCACTTTATGAAAATTCGCATAGTCATGTATGGTACCACCCTGGAGGCGACTATAGGAAACAACTTCGATGGCCAGTTCGTCAGTGGGACGCTTTGTTTATTAGCCGGAGACGACAGCCTTCTTGAAGAACCCTCGAAAAGCTTTGTATGTTTACAGTAAGACAACCTTTCCTGTAGCACAACCTGGTAGACGATCCGGATAATAGGCTTGGACATCTAGCTTCAAGAGCGACTAGTTGGTTATCTGCGTTTTGTACAAATACAGTAGAAGGAAAAGACATTGTGCCTCTTAAAGTGGTCAAGTGATTTAAAAAAAAAAATATTGATCGATTTAACGCGTGTCAAGAAAAGTGGGACTGTATTGACGCCCTTTGATATGCACAGTGAAAAAAAAAAAAAAAAAAACATGTTAGCAAAAATAGCGATAATTTTGTCACAGTGTGGTTTTCGTATTTGATAAAAGTCGTCTTGTGTTTCTTAAAAGGAGCCCTATGTTGAATAAAAAATGTGCCTCATGTTTCGTCAAGGGGTTCTTGAAGTAGCCTTCTGGCTTCTAAAAAGCTGCCTTGTGTTTTCTGAAAGCCACTGTGTGTCCGAGTCGTCAGGGACAGCTGGTGAAAGATGTATGTCATATCTTGTGTGATTCAAGATGTATCAAAGGACCAAGACATCAAGTGTTTCCCCAACAGAAAAGACATCTTAGCGACTCGCATAGTACCAATGTTAATTAATGACTTACCAAGAGAGGTTAGTGAACAAGTGACTAACGTTGTCCTACGACGCGCCGACACCGCCGAAGACGAGCAAATTAGGAGGAAGACAACTGCAAAGACGACAAGTCTCCTGTTTTCCTAAAGTCGCATCGTGTCCGAGGCAGCCGGGACAGTTAGCAAAAACCTTGGGTTATGCAGTCGACGACGAAGACGACATTAGAGGCGACGATGACGCCGAAGACGACGACCCGCCGAAGTCAACAAGGAAGACGACAACGAGGACGCTGACAACGCCGGAAGCAACGAGGAAGACTTAAGTGACCTAAGATGTCTCGTCAAGAAAAATATCGGGTGGTTGCTGGGTCCCCGGGGCAGTGCACTACTTACTAAGAACCGTCGGCAACTGACTTGACAATACCAGTGAAAGACATGCTCTGTCTCTTGCGTGCTTTGTAGTGTCCCATAGCAAAAACCATCGAGTGATTTGCTGTGTCAGAAGGACAGTTAGCTGCTTAATAGGAACCTTAGGTGACGACTTGTCAAGACCAGTGAAAGATATGCTCTTTCTCTTCCGTGGCTTACGGTGTCCTATGAAGAAAAACATCGGGTGACTTTTGTGCGCCAAGGATAGTGATCGGGTTACCCGGCGTCTTCTGTTATCGCCTTGTGAAGACCCGTGAAAGACATGCGATGTCTCGTGCGTCCTTTACGTTGTCCGTCGAGAAAGATATAGCGCCTTTTTGGTATCCAAAATTGCCCCAGCTCCCCTTTGCCCCAAGGATAGTGATCGGGTTTTCTGGCGTCTTCGGTTATTGCCTTGTAAAGACCAGTGAAAGACATGTAACGTCTCGTGTGTGGTTTACGCTGTCTGTCGAGAAAGACATAGCGCCCTTTTGGCACCTAAAATTGCCCCAGCCCACCTTCGTCGCCTGGTAGCGCCGCCTCTGACCTACAACGTAAACCCTTTATGAGCGGTGATATCTAACAATATGACACAACAGTTCTCCTTTTTTTTTTTAAACTACAGCTCAACCATATATGTACGGCCAGAACCCGACACTTTGCCACACCTGTCGTCCTTTTGCTATTTTTCCCACTACAATTTAAACTACGGATGAGTGGCCGGCCTCCCATAATATGTTACAAAAGTCGCCCTTCTGTTAACGCTTTCGTTTTTACTGCAAACTAACCCTCCCTAACCTATCGATACCTAACACTATGATAAGACACACGCCAAATGTCGTATGTTTTCCTTTTTACTACAGCTTAAACTATTTCTGCGCGGCCGGCATTCCTTATTATTGTTGACATAAAAGTTGCCATTTTGCCATAAATTCCCATCTTTACCTAAAATCAAAACCTCAATGATCGGTTGGCATTCGCTGCTATGACACAAAAGTCGCCGTTTTGCCATAAAGTCCCCTTTTTACTTCAACTCAAACCCTTCATAAGTGGTCGGCCTCCTCAATATGTCACAAGAGTCGCCGTTTTGCTATAAATTACCATATTGTTTTTATTTTAACTCATACCCTCCTTGATCGGTCAATATCCAATAATATGTCACAACGGTCGCCTCTTTGTTAAAGTTTTCCTTTTTTTACTAAAACTTAAACTATCAACATCTAACACTATGACAAGCCGCCCACCCTTCTATTGTACGTTCTCCTTTTTACTATAGCTCAAACCATCCCTGAGCAGTCGACCTTCGCTACCATGACATAGATGATGATTATGATGCCGGCGCCCAATCTGCCCTTTCTAATACATCCCCGGTCATCATGCCGCCTTTCTAGTCGCCCCGGGTCCCCTGCCCCCGCTGCTCTAGGTTTCATTACCTAAACCCTAAAACGCCCCCTCCCCCTCTGCCGGCTGTCACTGCTGCCTATGTCTATTTTCATATCCCATAACTTGTTTCGTTTTATAACATATATATCTCCCGCTAACAACCCACTTCTAATTTTTTGTCTATTACAGAACCCATAAACCAACACCAACCGTTTTAGTCGCCCTGTCGCCCCGTGTCCCTTGCCCCGCCCGCCCCGCTGCTCACCGATGTCAGGTAAGCCCCTTCTCTTCTGCCCTCGACACTATGACAAGACAGCTACCCTTCTGTCGTATGTCCTCCTTTTTACTACAGCTCAAACCATCCCTTCAATACCATGACACAGATGATGATGATGGCGCTCGAGTCGCCCTTTCTAATATATCACCGGTCATCCGCCACTTTAACCAACATCTGGCCCTGCACTAAAGAAATATTTGTCTTCCTTAAACCACTCCGCCTAAAAATACCCACACCCCAACATACCGACAATGAATAACCATGACATAGATGATGATGATGATGCCGGCGCCCAATCTGCCCTTTCTAATACATCCCCGGTCATCATGCCGCCTTCCTAGTCGCCCCGGGTCCCCTGCCCCCGCTGCTCACCTAAATAGTGTTCCTGCCTGCCCCCGTTTTATATAACGCCACCTGTCACCTGCAGTTATGAAGATTTCCTATACCTTTCCCTAAAACCAATCACTTGTGCTGTCACCAGCCACACGATCGATATTTACTAAGGACAAAGAGGGTGGCTGTCCCGATCGATATTTACTAAGGATATATAAAGCCACACGAACAGACCAATCACTTTTGGCCGCCATCTTTTACTAAGGATAAAGAAGGTGGCTTAATCGAAATACGCGCTCTATTACGCTAGCCCACTACTACTGGCGACGAAGTCATCTACCGGCCAGCCAATGGGCGACCCAGTCGCCAATGTGAAAGCGCGATTGTCCACGAGCCTGCCCCATTTAAGACTGCTGGTTACACATGACTGTTGTACCCATTAGTGGTGCCCTTGTTATAACTTTTTGGGGGATTTGAACTGTTATCTGCCCTAATGGTCTGCCATCCAGACTGAGATTGTTTAAAATATAAATGTAGCCGGACGGCAATAGCTATTGATTTTAGTCTGATTGCACATGCAAAGAAACTTGGCCAGCTATAAGTTAATAAAATATTGAGGCACCCTAAAGACGCTCTTCAGAACCCATTCACATTCGAGCGCAGACAGCCCAGTCGTCAGCACCTCTCGTTTCCCGCTCGATCGCTAACTCTCCATTAGTGGCCCGATTTTCGATAAATAGATACTTGACACCAATTTGCTAGATATTCGGCTGAGTCAGTCTCGACTAGTTATCGTAGTCGGCGTTGCGTGTGTGGTTTAGCAGCCCGTTTTACGCACCATTAGCAAACGATTGTTTTGTGAACTGTTGGGAAAGCACCTTTGATGTCCTTTTCAGAATACTTAACAAGGCTTGCCGACTCTTCGGGGATCTTGCTTTCGATAGCCGTCCGATCAGTACCGCATTGCCATCCACATCAACTATGGCCCGTGGTAAACCCACAATCAGAAGAAGCAGCAACCAGAAGCAGTACCAGAAGCCGCCGTCTCAGACAACTAGAGCCAGGAGACGCCTACCCAAAGACCATTCAGCCCTACTCCAGAGGTCGAAGCCGCAGCTGAAACTTCCAGGATCACTAAAACTGAGATCCAACGCCAGCAGTCAGCATCCAGTGCCGCAGACCTTCCAGCAGCTTAGTCAAACTCGAGGCCACCGGCAACCACTAACACGCAAGGGAGACCGCAACATCAGGGTAACTACCCACCTGAGATCATGCAGTGCGCTCGTTGCAATAGGGCGTGGCACACCGCCGTGACCTGTTGTAGCAGGCCCATTTGCCGTTACTGTTCAGGGACGCACGACTTTAAGGAGTGCCCCTTGGCAAATTTCGACCAGGACTTCAGGAGGCCGAACTCAAGAAGAAAGTGCTCAAACTGCTCAGGAGCCCACAGCGCGAGGTACCGGGGCTGCCCCTACCTTAAAAAGTGCAAATAGCAAGCTGAAACACCAGGACGAGAGAGAAGAACAGAGAAGGTTATCTCAGTCATAAACGACACCGCATTAGCTCGGGAGGTGGCAGAGCTCAAAAACACAGTCCAGAAGCTGACAGCAGACAGAGAGAAGGCCACCACTGACAGACTCGATATGCTGGGCCTAATCTCCCAAACACTCGACGAAATCAAGGCCCAGAAGGGAGACAGGCTAGCAGAAATCAACGAAGCAAATCAAAAACTCCAAGGCCTTCTGACACAGCTGAAAACAGACCAGGACCCGGCAGCAGCCAGCTGAACGAGATGAAAGAAAGGCAGAGACGGCCATACTAAAAGAAGCTAGAGAGTCCGCGTACAGAGAGGTTGCCCTGCTCGTCAAAGCAAAAGCAGAGGCAGAAGCCGCAACACGAGAAGCATAGCAAGAGAGAGAACTCTTATTAATATAAATAAGCAAGGCACCAGCCGTAAAACCAAGCATAAGCAGGCCGACAAATGTACAGCGACAGAAGCAACAACAGTAGAAGAAAAACCAACACAAACACAAGAATACCCAGACAGAGCGGCTTATGTCATACCAGAATTCCCAGAGGAGGGCATGGAAACCACCTATGCTGACGTTCAAGAGCTTCACCGGAAAATTAATGAGCTAATGTTTCCGCACAAGCTGATCATGCACGAAAACCGTGTTCACAACGATTACGATAAGGACAAGTGGATAGAAAAGGAGGCAAGCCAAACACCTGAGGAATTTCAAGCCAGAAAAGACTGGTTCCTCCAACTCTTTAAACAAATGAAAACAGCCGCCACACGACATTTCGCCCAGGAACAAGAAAAGGAACGCCAGACGCTTATGAAATCCAACACGAAAACACATGGGAGACGAAACCACTACCAGCACTATTAACATCAACCAGTGGAAACCACCCAAGCCACCATGACAGCCCAACAAGCCAGCCCACCGGACCAAGGAAACCCAACAGCTCTGACCAGCCAGTCTACACCTGATCTACTCCCGCCATTACCTGATTCCAGTGCCGCCCCAGGCTATGGCATGTCCTTTTTAGGGCAGACCGAGATCCCCACCCTACATCAAAAAATCAAACTAAGGCGAAAATGATCGCCACAAAGAAACAAACCAAACTCAGACAGCCAAGAAACCGTCCTTGATAAAGCAGGCCTTTAGGCGGCTAAAAAAAAAAGGACTAAGTTTGTCATTTTTTGTTTTCTTTTTTCCAAATTCCAACGTCCAAAAGACGCTCTTATGTTGGCTCTACCTGTCGGCTCGCTATGGTCAAACGCCTTGGCTCTCGTTGCTTGACTACACGTGGTCACAACGCAGTGCAGGTGTGTAAGATCAAACCGACAGAGAGATGGCTGATTTCATGGCGGTAGTATGGTTTCATAGTTTAATCTGAATTTGTCTCTAGTAGTTAAACTGTGTAGAGATATATCAGCGTGTATCAACGCTTGGAGATATTTCTTTTTATTAATGAAGTGCTTGGCACGTTGATAGTTGTTAGTGTTTTGTTATTTGTGGACAGCGCTTAGTTTTGTTTTCAGTGAGATAAACAGATGTTACATGCAGCTTCAAAATATTATAAATAATGAAAGAAAGGGCAACTTAAAAATTTTGATGGGTGACTTGAATGCTAAGATAGAATCAGACAACACAGGTTATGAAGAAATTATGGGGAGACATGGTCTAGGAGTAATGAATGAAAATGGAGAATTGTTCACAAATTTTTGTGCAGGTAACCAGTGTGTTATTGGTGGAAGTATTTTCCCCCATAAAAGTATACACAAGGCAACATGGAAATCACCAGACCATAAGACAACTAATCAAATTGACCACATATGTATTAACAAAAAGTTTAGATCATCCTTTTACGATGTTAGATCTTTCAGAGGTGCCGATGTATTTACTGGCCATTTCCTGGTGGTAAGTAAAATCAAGTTGAAACTAAAAAGAATAATAACATCTTATATTCATAGAAACCAATATAATGTAAGCTTTCTCTGAGATAAAGAAATTAAGGAACAGTTCTCAGTTACGGTCTCTAATAAGTACCAGGTGTTGCAGCAGTTAGCTGAAGATGTCAACACAGAAGTCTGCTGGGATCAGGTCAAAGGAATCTGGAATGAATCTTGCGTAGAAGTTCTGGCAAGAAAGAAAGGAAACATAAAGCATGGATAACACCAGAAACCATTAAACTGATTGAAGATAGGAAAAGTAAAAAGGCAGAATTAAACAATAGCAAAACTAGAGCTGCTAAAGCTAGAGCTCAGGAGAAATACACAGAAGCCAACAAGGAAGTTAGGAGGCATATAAGGGCAGATAAAGTGAAATATCCAAATGATCTAGCACAAGAAGCAGAGACAACAGCAGCAAAAGGAAACCTCAGAGAACTTTACAGTAACACAAGAAAATTAGTAGGTAAATATAGTCAGCCAACTGGATCAATCAAAAATAGTAAAGGAAAGGTACTTACTAACATTAAAGATCAAATGGACAGATGGGTTGAATATTTTGAAATGCTTCTAAATAGACCAGGCCCAGGGGTTCCCCCAGATATCCAGCCTTTAGAAATGGAACTGGATATCAACTGTGAGATACCTTCCAAAGAGGAAATTAGAAAAGCTATAAATCTTCTCAAGGAAGGAAGGGCGACAGGCCCAGATGGTATCCCAGCTGAAGCCATCAGGACCAACATAAACACATCAACAGAATTGCTACATAGATTATTCAGTAAAGTCTGGGAGACCGAAGAAATACCAGCAGACTGGAGAGAAGGATATCTTGTAAAACTGCCCCAAAAAAAGAGATCTACAGGAGTGTGAAAACTAAAGAATTATGTTGCTGTCAGTTCCTGGAAAAATATTAAGTAGAATTATTTTGGAAAGATTAAAAGATGCTATTGATAAAATGCTTATAGATGAGCAGGCAGGTTTTCGGTCAAACAGATCCTGTACTGATCAGATAGCCACATTACGTATTATAATAGAGCAAAGCATTGAACTGAACTCACCACTTTACATTGGATTTATAGACTATGAAAAAGCATTTGACAGCATTGATAGGGAATCTCTCTGGAAATTGATGGGGCACTATGGAATCCCACAGAAAATTATCAACTTAGTAAAGGCAACATATAAAGACATGAAATGTTGAGTTCTTCATGAGGTAAAGCTAACAGATGCATTTGATATAAAAACAGGTGTGCGACAGGGATGTCTTTTGTCGCCTCTCTTATTTTTACTGGCTATAGACTGGACTATGAAAACAGTAACTGCTAACACCAAGAATGGAATTCAGGGGACCCCTACAAAACAGCTTGATGATCTGGACTTCGCTGATGATATTGCTCTTCTGTCCCATTCACGGAATCAAATGCAAGATAAATTAAATATACTTAATGCGAGATCACAGCAGCTTGGTCTGAAAATCCATAAAGGAAAGACAAAGATAATGAGAATAAATCAGGCAAATGGTAATGTGGTTTCTCTTAATGGCACCCCACTCCAAGACGTGGAGTCGTACACCTATTTAGGCAGTAATATAGATAAAGATGGAGGAACTGATAGAGATATTAAAATAAGAATACAAAAGGCAAGAGGGGCTTTCATAGCACTAGGGAATTTGCGGAGGTCAAAAGAAATTAAAAGAAATACTAAACTAAAATTTTTTAATTCTAATGTCAAATCAGTACTATTGTATGGGGCGGAAACATGGAGAACAACCAAGGCAATTACTAATAAATTACAGACATTCATTAACTGGTGCCTGCGCAGAATAGAGGGAATAAAATGGTATGATAGAATAACTAATGTAGAACTTTGGGAGAGAACTAAACAGGCTCCAGTGGATCAGGAAGTGGGGAAAAGACGCTGGCGTTGGATAGGGCACACACTGAGAAAACAGGAGAACAGCATAACTAGAATGTCTTTGCATTGGAACCCACAGGGGCATAGGAATAAAGGAAGGCCAAAAAACACATGGAGAAGAGAGCTGGAGAACGAGGTTAGAAAGATTGGGAGGACATGGGGAGAGCTCCATGCAATGGCGAAGGATAGAACGACTTGGCGTGAGATGGTTGAGAGCCTATCCTCCATTGGGGGATAGAAAGGCAGAAGAAGAAGAAGAAACAGATGTTCAATGTGATTATTTATATTTCCGGTTGTTTTGATTAAGATTAGGACTTGCAGTTAGTGTGTCAAGTTATAATTATTCTGCTGATTAAACTTTGCACGGAACATCTTCTGTCAGGGTAAAACACGATGGTCTTACCCCAGCCTAAACGAACTTTTTCTTCCTTGAGAGTTTGTTGCCACATATTCCACGACACATCTTTGTTAGAGCTTTTGTAGGTCTAGAGTGGAGATAAGACGAAGGAGCCCATTATTATATTATCTTTCTTCGTATTATCTTCTCCCTTCCTCTAATACAAGATCCTCCATATGCTTTGCTTCTAGTACATTAATATTAATCAATTTACCATGATGGGAACTCTATGCTGTGACTCCGACAAGCCAGTAAGCAAGCAAGCTGTAAACTGCTACACCCCCGCCGCCGCCGTTACCACACTCACACACACATAAAATAGCATAAGCTACGAGTTTTTTTTAAAAGACCTACTGTATTACTAGTAACAGAGTAGGCCTTGTTTGTCTATGACATTCCACATTAGAGAAGCCGTGTTTCTCCCTATAAGGTTTTAGTTTCGGTCTATTGTAAAATTAACCCTGGCCATTATTCATCTGTTATGACAGGAGATGTCGGTTTTGCCAGACGGCAAGGAAAAGGGATAATCACTCCAACATTATAGCATATTGCCACATTGCATTATTATGTATACACTTCGGTTTATCGAGTTACATATCTATGGCAACGCTTACCGCGAAACCATCCGTTTTATATATGTTATCGTGTGTTGTATTGTTGTTGTTATTATTATTTTTATTCAAAACCATTGTTTTCCTGTTATGAATTTAAATAACAAGAACACAACAATACAATGTAAGCTGATTGCTTATACTTTTACTTTACTTTTACTTTTTCCTTCCACGTATGCCGCTAAGCGTTGTGGGGAGATGCAAGTTCCTGTCATAAGCAAGGCGGGCAGCATCTGATGTTCTGAGGCCATGCTTTTGGCAGGTTTCGGAGACCCCGTCAATCCACGGTTTCCTTGGTCTTCCTCTTGCCTTATATCCTGAGCTTCTTTGGTTGAAAATTTGTGATGTTATTTGATCATTTTTCATCCTGGTTAGATGTCCAAACCATTTCATTCTTTGATGTTCTATGTAGTCTAAACATGGCGTAGTTTTGACAGTGTTTCTAATGTCTATATTCTTTATCCTGTCTAGTCTGGTCTTATTCGCTGCTTTTCTTAGACATTTCATTTCACAGGCTTCTATTTTTCTTTCATGGGTCTTGTTGATTGTCCATGTTTGGCACTGGTAGCAGAGTGTTGGAATGAAGATGGTGTTTATCAATTGTCTTTGGTCTTCATGGTTATATCTGGATGTTTAAGCAGAGGTGATAGTTGGTATGTGACAGCATTTGCTTTCTGTATTCTTGTTTCTATCTCTCTGTCCATTCTTCCATCCTCTGTAAATATACTGCCCAAGTATTTGAACTCTTTGGTTTGCTTGATTTTGGCACTTCCAACATTTATATTCAGTGGCCTGTGTGTTCTGCTGATCTTCATAACTTCTGTTTTTTCTGTACTGATTGCTTATTATAATTTAAAAAGACACCGACATGCTACCTAGTCTTCCCCTTGTGAAATGTAATTTTTCGTTATTTTGAAGCCCCACTCTGGCTCTTGTCATGGGGCCGCAATATAGCCCGGTCATAAATATGACCTAATGGCTGAATGCAGTTTCCGGGACCTCTCCACGGGTGCTCCTCATCCGCAAGGTGGCACTTTGTGTCATCGATTGTTTATCGCTTGCGTGATGTCCTAGTGGGGTAAAATGTACTACCACTACCGACATTCTACATGATCTGAGCATCGAGGAGAATTGGCTCATAAACAGCATCCTGTCCTGAAAGCTGCGATATTTTAGTCGTGTTAAACGTCATGGTTGCTGTCGTATGGCAGTTTTGTCGCGCACCTTACTTACAGGATATTTTCACAAATCCCTCAGGTGCTCTGAGACAGGAGTGTTTTGAATGGTGGCTCTCGTTCGTCTAGAGGCCTAACCCTCGGTTCAAACTTTCCATTCAACCTGTCTCAGGGATGAGGTGACACGAGCTCTGACTCCACAGGGTTATTATGAACACTTGGGTACCTCTCGGCCAAACGTCCTCACCACTGTTTGCCCCCAGACTGGATTAATGTAAATCCAGTCGAACAAATAATCAACAGTGAATACGATAAGACAAGACTACGTTTATAAATGCCACAAGGAACTCCAATTAGACAAAACTCTCCTAAGAACTAGAAGGCGGATGAACTCGAGAATCAATGTAATAGGTTCCCTGTAACCAAGCTGAAGAAAAATAACTTGAAGAATTAACTGAAAGAATATTGAATACTTTCAAGAACAAAGTTAGTGCGAGTGTCTTCCTCCTACTCTACGTTTCTGTCCAGTATCATCATGGCTGAGGAATCTGATGGATTGGAAAGGTCCACTTAGATTAAAGCCGTCATACGGGTCACTCTGACTTATCTGTTTAGATCTTATATCTCCTCTGGATGCTGGAGCGAAGTTTCCGACTACCGTACTTTACGATAGGACTTCTCAGAAACGAGGCTGCTTCTCTGGATGCCGGAATAGATCTTCACGTCGCCAGACTTCCCAACATTATTTCACCAGCAGGAACAGTTTCTGGCGTTGATCGAGAACAATCACCTTGAGCTCGGGAAGACGACGACTCAAGTATCGTCCACACGTTCAGGACCACAATTCACCACATGTAAATTGCTTAATGTGTAGTGGCAGAAGGAACCAGTCTACAAGACACTGACACTTGTTGGATCTTCATAACCTGAAAAACACAAAGCAACACCCATGAGCGAACCGTATCTAATGCACCTGGTCAATCAACATCCTTACCATCTCCTCATGCTCAGATAAACTTGAGGTTATTCCCAACCATGAAAGTTGGTCACCTCTATCTTAGAATCCATTTAGTTTCCTAGAGTGAGCACCAGATCATTAACTCGAATAATTCCTGGAACAGTTCCGTAGCAAAGGTTAGACAGATCTCCATTATTTACCCTTCCCTCTAACGTAGAAAATAAGGGATCTGCGATGAAGTCAAAACCCAGACCTACTGAAATATGTTATGAAAACAATACGACAGACGAAGCTTGTTGTGGTTACGAAATCACCTAGCAACAGCGGACATGACGTCATGTCTGCCCATAAGCTTCTTGTCGTTCAAAACAATTCAGAGACTTACCAAGTTCTGATACCGAATACTAGCAAATAATTAACAATACAAAGTTATCAATACTACAAACCCACTCCAGATATGTAGATTGATTGAATTGAAAAGGTTTAAAAGGCCATTTCAAAGCATTCTGCGAGAAATGTCAACCGAAAGTGCATTCCGATCTGGAGCTCCTTTCGCCACCTTCCTTGGCAAGAATCGTAGGAAAACAGATTCGCATTATCCAGCTGCTGACCTTACTTACCTACATCACAGACACTATGACCGCAAATATTCAATTAAAAAGTCCCTAAGACAACTCACCCATTGTAAATAAAAAAAGAGAATAATGAATCTTGTCTGTATAACGGTCAATTGGCGAGACACAAGGAAAAACGCCTGCCTTCAAGACCGGACTGTAGAGAAGTGACGCACACAAATACGTCCCCTAACAACAGCAGTTAGCGTACGAATTGCGCTCACTAATGCAGTGCAGTGGTCAGACAATTTATTTAGAATAGGCGTAGAAAATGCGTCCTAACCCTCCATTCGACACTCAAAGCCTAAAAGAGTCATTATCAAAGGGTTTTATATGGATTTTTCCTATCAGGACTCCCCCACAACAAACGAACTATCTAACTATGCTTGGCCTATTCTATTACATAGTTACGATGACGAGTTTAGGGTGGTCAGCTTATAGACCCTCCTGCTGTGGCAGATGTGTGGATGCTGTCATGCGACAGTTGCCGGGAGACGGTGATAGAGGGCACAGATTTTTGAAAACGACGCAGAAGCAGACCTCTACGAATGTGGATACAAGATATTGAAGGTGCATTTGATAATACAGCACACATAGGGCCGGAGAATCGGCTAGAGAAAAGGGGATCTTGTGCGAACTGTAACGAGAGAGTTTTTTTTTTTTTTTTTAGTCACGCCTAGTTGTTGGCAATACAAGCCATCAGAGCTCATTGTGTTCATACACCAGATTTCATGACTGTTCGCATTTTGACCCTTCAGGAATCTGTCCCTCTCAGTTTGTCCTCCCTATATGAAATAAATTTCCTTCTTCTGGCCTCGACTAGCCAGCCCAATGATTCGTCATCATCATCATCATCACCTGCCCTGCTGACTGGTGTAGGCGTTCACAAATCTGCTCTGGATCTGTTCCACCTATGACATCCCTTCGTGCCACCGTCGTAGTCCGTTCGTCATCATTTCTCTCGGTCTGCCTCTCCCTCTTCTATCGTTGATCTTCCCAGTCGTCACAATAGTTGCGCAGCTTCGCAGTTAACATGGTGTGGGGGGGGGGCAACTTTGCTACCCCACTTTCGCTTTACACATGTTTAAGGTCACCCCCCCCCCCCAAGACCCCCTCAAATAATGAAGAAAACATTGATTTGGGTGGGTGGCCTCAATGCAACTTTTGAAACCAACCCAAGGCTGTCTGCTGCAAAATAGCCTGCAGTTGGGATCGAACCCGGCACCCTGGCATTACGAAGCGTGTTCGCAACGTCTAAAACCTTTTACAGACAATATGTATACACGGTTACAAGATGTATCTTGGTTTCTAGCAGATCACATGAGTTGAACTGATGTGACACAGTTGTCTATGTAATTGTCCATGTTTGACTACCCAGGTTCTGTATGGTTTTGTGTCAAGGGTGGCGGGTGTTTGTTGATAGACGAGGAGAAAGATGGTCGTGTCGCAAGTGGAGTGGATGATGATGATGTGTTGCTTGCTGCACACCTCTCACGTGCCTTAGGTGCTTGAACAATAAAGTGTCTGGAAACAACTTTTCAAGATCACACTGAATTTATTATGATACTCTTTAAAATCACAAAACAAAACAAATCACATTGTTTTCTCTTAACTCTATATACTTGTAGATTCGCGTTGTGTTCTTTATTGTTACTTTGTAAACTAGTTCTGGTTTCTCTAACTGCCACCGGGCTACTAGTGCAGGTTGGGCTAAAAGGTTTGTTATTTAATACTATCTATCTACTTATCTATGCTCGCTTCCCTGCTTAATTGGCCGGTGCTTGTCTCTTGTTCTCCTCACACCGTCTCTAGCCTGTCCTCTGGGCTGTCCTCTGCTGCCCTCCGTTGTCCTCTTTCTTCTGCCTCAGGCTATCTCCGTTTATGTCTTGTGTCTTCTCTATCTGTGTCTATCCTCTGTCTGTCATCGACTATCCTCCGGCCCGTCTGTTTATCCTCTGGCCTGCCTCCGTCTGTGTCCTGTGTGTGTCTGTGTGCCTTCTGTCTCTCCTCAACTATCCTCTGGCCTGTCCGTCTCGTGTGTGTGTCTGTCCTTGGCTGTCTCTACGTCTGTGTCGAAGGTTCCGGACAATCGTTTATAAAGGGGTTACCAGGCTACTCCCAGGGGGCTCCTATGCCTCCTTGTTTTGCAGTCTACTGCAATCACCTGAGCTGGCCGGGACATCGGTATTTGATTAATTAGTTTGGAGCTTGGACGGGGAGAGTCACATGTCTGGTCGTACGATTCAAGTACGTGGGAAAAGTTCTAACAATAAGGGTGAAAGCCACAAGGGTCTTACCGTGCAAACAGCACAATACTAATAAAAAAAGGGGGGTAGGGGTGCTGACCCTGCTACACTGAGTTGAGTCAAGAATTGACATCACAGCAATGAAGGCATTCCAAACTCCGCCCCCACCTTCAGCAGCCAGCGCGGAGTTTCAACACTTATGGTACCTGTCATAGCCTGGTTATATGTCCGCCTTCCTTTTCTTTTAAGTGTAGTGAGCCTGTCATACCCAGGTGCATCATCATACCCAGGTGCATCATTCTCTCCAGGCCATAATAATCCAGTTTCTCTTCTGACTTAGTTACTTGTTCCTAAAGAGCTTTGACCACATCTACTTTGTCATGTTTCAGTTCATAGCCCAGTGTTGCAGATCCAGCCAGTCTGTCTGTCTGTTTATTCCTCACTACGCCGGCATTGCCTGGGAAAAAAAGATCCAAAGTATGCTCACTACCCGTGACCTTCCAAATGAAGCTTGCATGCGTTTAGAGTCTTACACTTACGACATCTGTATGTATCTTGTTCTCTAGCCACCAAAAAGCTGCAGTGACCACCTCCATTCTCATGCTAGATGTTGTGGTATCGTACTCTAGGCTCTCCTGCACTAAAGATCTTCCATTGGCTTTAGCTGCAAACCCTCAGGCCTTTCTCTTTCCTCTCACCACAGAGCCATCTGTATAGTTGATCAGATCATCTGTACGAGAACTGTCGTGAATCAACTGTTGGCCCTGGGAATGACATGAGTAGACGTGGTTGAATCCTACAAAAAATCCATTGCTCAAGCGACTCGAGAAGCGCAAGACAAATCTAGAAAACCACGACTTAAAAATCATTACAGTGTGACGACAACAGAAAACCGCGGGGTTTCAGCCCGCAAGGCTCCAGTGAATCCCGTGGATATCTCGTCTAACCGTTTTTGTTCTACATTTTCAGACAGAGAGCCTCCTTTAAACCGCTTTTAGCAGCAGGTGATTAATATTTCTGAAGTAAATTGAAGTACACCATATTTACCTTTTGAGGACCAGCGTGTCTATTACTGCTTGTCATAAGGCGCGGCTGGCTGTATTCAATGTCGTAAAATATGATTTGGTTCAGGTTACGGTCAGGGCTGTCGAAATATTTTTGGGAAGAGTACTATGTTTGTTAGTCTGCTTGTTGAAAATGGCGCTTATTTTTAATTTCCAATAAAAAAAACCGTTAAAACATCTTTAAAAACGAGAAAGTTGAATGTGAAGTGGAAATGTGATTTAGAAAACAGAGCACGCAATTCTTTACAGCACGTTTGGAAGGACTTATAAAACGATGGGACAAATGCATCAATGTTGGTGGAAATTATGTTGAAAAATAGAGTGACAGTGTATGTGTAAAAAATAACTGGTTTTCAAGTTGCTTTTATGTTTGGCTTTTTTTTTTTTTTAAACAACCATCTGTATTAATAAAGATGGGGATGTATTTGCTTCTGGAAGCGAAAATTCTCTTCGGTTTAATCCGAACTCATGTAGCAACTAGTATCGCACTCAGCACTCTGGTAGCTGCGAGTTAGTGATACATATTTCAAGTGCTGCCTCCTTATGAGATTAAGATCCATCTGGTGCCACTAGCCAGATCTTTGATGTTTCTCTCCATGACACCATGTGACGTGTTTTTGTTTTTTTTTCAATTTTTTTTTTCAAAAAGGTGTTTGTGATGCACAGGTCACTTCTAGTGCAGAATTCCAATAGTTTTTGCCCATTTTCATTCATATGAAATACACCAAAAAAAAAAAAAAAAAAAAAATCAAGGCAAACTGGCAAAAAGTTTGAACCACATGCGAGCATTAAAATCATAAGTCTGTAGATGCCATCAGATTTAGGAACTGCTTTCACTGCATTATCCAGTTCACACTTTGCCAGCACTTAATAATCTCATAAAGGAAAGACACAGAAAATGAGAATAAATCAGGCAAATAGTAGTGTGGTTTCTCTTAATGACACCCCACTCCAAGACGTTGGGTCGTACAATTATTTGGGCAGTAATGTAAAGATGGGGGAACTGATAGAGATATTAAAATAAGAAAACAAAAGACAAGAGAAGCTTTCATAGCCCTGTGGAATTTGTGGAGGTCAAAAGAAATAAAAAGAAACACTAAACTTTAAATTTTTAATTCTAATGTCAAATCAGTACTTTTGTATGGGGTGGAAACATGGAGAACAACTAAGGCAATTACAAATAAATTACAGACATTCATTAACTGGTGCCTGCGCAGAACAGAAGGAATTAAATGGTATGATAGAATAACTAATGTAAAGCTTTGGGCGAGAACTGAGCAAGCTCCAGTGGACCAAGAGGTGAGAAAAAGACGTTGGCGTTGGATAGGACACACATTGAGAAAACCGGAGAACAGCACAACTAGAATGTCTTTGCATTGGAACCCACAGGGGCATAGGAAAAAGGAACGCCCAAAAAAAAAACGCATATAGAAGAGAGCTGGAGAATGAAGTTAGAAAGATGGGAAGGACATGGGGAGAGCTCCATGCAATAGCGAAGGATAGAACGACCTGGCATGAGTTGGTTGAGGGCCTATGCTCCATTGGGGAATAGAACGGCAAAAGAGGAAGAAGAAGAAGAATCTCAGTGACTGATTATGGACTGGGGTTACTCACTGTCTCTAAAAGTCAACTAGAGAAACTGGAGCGCATACAGAATGAAGCCATGCAGGTCATCCTGGGATGTTACAAGAGACACCCCGATTGTGTGCATGCGATACATCCTTGCATTGCCGACTATTGCAGATAGGCTAACTGTGCTGCAGGCTAAGTCATACCTCACAGTAGCTGCAAATAACACCCTCTGTATGAAGCTTTGGCTGCAGGTAAGGGACAGAGGCTGAAAAAGGGAAAATCGTGGATGGCTCAAGCAGAAGACAATAAGACAAATATGCATGCTGGAGAACACTGGGCGAAGAAAAGAGTGGGTCAGAGTATCAGAGGAAAAGTCTGACCTGTTTGAGGTTATGACACATTGGGCCGGGAGTGCAGAGAGTGGCCAGCGGGTGCTACGGAGGAGGAAATCCGTTGATTCACGACAATTCACGCCCAGGTGATCTGATTATCTATACAGATGGTTCGATGTTGAGAGGTAAGAGAAGTGCCTGGTGGTTCGTGCGAAAGCCAATGGAAAAATCTTAAGTGCAAGACAGCCTAGCATACGACATCACAATACCTAGCATGGGAATGGAGGTGGAGGCGGTAACTGCAGCTCTCCGGTAGCTACAGAACAAGATTCATTCACATGTCGTAATTGTAACAGACTCTAAAAGCATGCTGAGAAAGGTGAAGACAGGGATGCTTCGAGCAGAGTGGCAAGCATCACTGGGAAGTTCACGGCTAGTGAGCATAATTTGAATCTTTTCCCCAGACCATGCCGGTGTAGTGGGTAATGAACAGGCAGACAGATTGGTTGGATCTGCACCACTGGGTGGTGAATTGATACATGACAAGGCAGATGTGGTCCAGGCCCGTGGGAACAAGCAACGGAATAAGTAGAGAAAGAAGATTTTTATGGCTTTGAGAGAATTAGGCACCTGGGTGTAACTAGAGGGTCTGGCCGGCTCACTACACTCAAAGAAAAGACAAGACGGACATATAACCAGATTGTGACTGGTACCATCTGTACTGGAACTGTGCTGGCTGCTGAAGATGAGAACGGAGAACGCATGGGAATGCCCCGAGTGCTGGGATGTCAATTCTTGACTCAACTCAACTTAACTCCAGTTCCTCATAAAAAGATCCCTTCGCATCCTCCGCTGACGTTAGAGTGAGTGCATATGCAGTAACAAGGGTAATAAAACTGCATGAGGTAGACTATCGTAGCGATAATAATCTATCAATTTCTCTAGCTGGACACTCAAATGATCCCAAAAGTGAATTCCGACTCTAGACTTCCAGATTTCTTCCGGAAGAATGTATAATTTTTTGTTTGTCTCTAATAGTCTCATCCTCTGGCAGATGTGTTCCATGTAGACCAGCAATATCTATATCGAGCTGACTGAGTTCGGCATCAATGACAGCTGTTTTTTTTTTTCTGACATCATTAACGTTTTTTAAGTTATTAGAAAACTCGTGATTTATGGTCCTGTCTTGGCGTTCCATGAGGCAAGCCGAAGCTTGAAGTTGTTTCTCTTTATTGCCTAGTGCATTGGTTTTTAAAGCCTGTGATTTAGATTTTGTCCTAGTTCCAAGCACCCATCGAAGCAAACAGGATCAGAACCTTATTGGCTGCCCATCTCGAGGCGGGCTGTAGCTGATCAGTGGCATTCGAAAATGTCTACCTTCATCAGAGGCAACCCGTTCCACGCTAACTGATAAGGGCTTATAACCCATTTAACCCGTCACCACTGCCTCTCGATTTCTTTCCGTGACCAATTAACTCCATGGATGATGACCCTCCTCTCCATAGCACAAAGCCTGGATAGTATTGTAGAGATTATATGTTGCCCATGCACTATGATCTCTCTCTCTCTTTCTCTCTCTCTCTCTCTCTCTCTCTCTCTCTCTCTCGCTCGCTCGCTCGCGCGCGCGCTCTCTCTGCCTTTCTTGTTTACTCCAAAAGAAAGGTAACACCAGTACGTTTGGAACAAAGCAGACAGCAGAAGCTGCCAGATCAGAAGAACAGTGCTCTATCTGTCTGCCTTTCGGAGCTTCCCTCCTAGACCAGCTGCCAGCTAAGGCTAAGGGCCTGGTCTGCCCTGCCATAACTTGAAGTCTTCAGGTTGCATTTCTTCTTCTTGGGATAACACTAGTATCATCCCCATTGCGATCCTCTGTCCAAAGCCCTTAGGACAATATGAGATGTCCGGTTTTGTATACGACACCCAACATTCGACGTTAACAGAAGATAGGTGGAATCGGATTCTGTTATATGTTAGCTCAGTCATTACTGATTAAGACCTGACATGATATCTGCTATTTTTGGCCTTTATGACAACAGAGATCACTCCCCCACATCAGGATTTTTTTAAAAATATTTATAAATAAAATTTACCCAAAAAATTGTTAGTATAACATAATTATTACAGTACGAATGCACTCAGTTTCAAGATTGTTTGACGCCCTCCTTGAACCCCCTTTTCCCCCTAACTTTTCTTCTTCCAGCCCACAACCATCACGCTAAGTGATAGTGGGACATTTTTCTTAATGGAAACAAGAGCCTCACCTTATAATCCTTTGGCCTAATATATTTGTGGCCTTAAATTTCCCCTCGCACTGTATATGCCGTATTATTAACTTCAATTTCACCTTCACCTTCATAACTGTGAAAAAAATTACCCGCCCTAATTAAAACTACGCACTGAAATGGCGAACTGTAAGCGTCCTTAAAATAATGCCCAATGTCCCCCAAAAAAGTCCATTAAGTTTATATATAGAGCATGACTCATCGCTTCAGGTTTCACAAAGTCTAGATGCGTCAAGGGAAAGCATATGCTTGGCTAGCATTTATGCCTCATTTTGTTCCGCTCATATCTGAAGATGACGTGTCTGGCCAAAGTTGATTATACAAGACATGAAATGACAGGAGGGGATAGCCCCCTACAATAATGCCGCCTTGACTAATATATTACCTGTTCCGGTTTTCCGGGATGCAATAGGATAGCTCCCTATTATAAAAGGGTATCAGTTTGTGAACAGACTGTATGTAGAGCTGTTTATCTTCACAGAATTCTAGTCAAATCGGCTTGATCCTTCGTTTATTCAAGGCAGTTAATCTATAGAAATGTTTATTTACAGTGCATTCTAAAATCTTCTAAAGTCTTTGTTTACTCAAAGCAAATTTTAACAGCATATTCTAGTAAATTTAGCACCTGTCTTCGTTCATTCAGAGCAAAGCATTTGTAGGACTGTCTGTTAAAATCAGTTTCATTAATTCAAACAAGGAATCCGTGGACTTCTTTTTGCAGTGCTCTCCAGTCAAAATCAGCCAAAATCTTTGATTATTCGAGCAAGTTATTAACGTCAGACGGGACGGTGGACAATATCTTTAAGGTTATAATATGTTGATGTTGGGCTTCAAAAAAGAGATGATATCTGTGTCGCTTCAGCGAGCACTAATATGCTTGTGTTTGTGGAGTTGCTACTGCACAGGAAACCAGTCAGTGCTGTCTATGCCAGTTTCCAGCAGCAATCTTCAGTGCAGTACTGCAAATAAGAACCCTTGCGAGTTATTCCCAGACTTATGTTCAGCAGGTGGTGGCCTTTGCGTTGTCAAGGTATGTCCTACATAGCAATGATATTTATGTAACTACAGCTAAGTTGGTGTATTTAGTATTACTAGAAAATGTTATTTGTTTCTGGTATTACCTAGAAAACGTTATATGTTTATATTTACTATCTAAAAAAAATTATGTTTCTGGTATTACATCGAAAATGTTATATGTTTCTGTTTTAGGCTATGTTTGTGATATTACCTAAAATTGTTAAGTGCCTCTAATATTACATAGAAGATGCTGTATGCTTCTGGAATTACATAAAATGCTATCTACTTCTAGTATCACCTAAAATATTATATGTTCTGGTATTACCTAAGAAATATAATATTTTCTGATATTGCCAAGACCAAGAGGCGGTAACGGTGCAGTAATGTTTTTAGTTTTTAAATTTGGAATTTTCTCGCATTGTTTATTTCATTTTTATTATTGTTTACACTCTCGTATATATGACCAACTGCTCTTTGCTGCTCTGTAATTTGGATTCAATATAATAGAGGTTAACAGAATTCGAAATTGTTTGAAATGTGGTATATGGAAATTGCTGCTTGGTACCCCATTGTTTGGGAAACAAAGAAAAGGATCAATGCCCTTCTAACAAGCATGTTGTAATAATCGATTAATAGGGGTTTTCCTTCGAAGTCGGTGGGCATCTGCCGAAAAGGCGAGAAACAAATAGCTAGATCTGTAAAACGGGCATGTACGCGCAAAACAAAATGAAGAAGAAAAGGAAGCTGAATGGTTTTGATGTTTTAGGCCTTCGCATATTCTAGGCACAGCTTACAAGGTGAAGAGGCCAGTTTCCTTCCTCGTTTTCTTCCCTTACCATGTAATTCTAAGAAAATTATGAACATTGGCATTCATAGCCGTCGTGGTGCAGCGACAAGACGCTCGCCTGCGAATCCGAAGGTCGTAGGTTCAAGCAGTGCCGTCTTAACGCACGAGCCGGCTGGGCACATGTCCGGCGACCCCACAAGCATAAGGGTCCCATGTTAATTGGTGTATATGTTTAATATTATCGACCATTTATTTTTTCCCTGGGGCCCACACTCGCGTGAAGCCTAATTTTCTTCTTCTTTTAAAAAAAAAAAAAAATTGTCTCCCATGTAGACCAACCCTTAAATGGTTACTAGGTAAAGTCATAGGAAGTAAAGGCGGTCGGTGTGATGTTAACCACATCATCACCGTGCACCGCCTGGTGTATGAAATAAAGCTCTAGCGCCATATATCCTATACGCCGACAGCCGGGGAAAAGGGTTCATTACTTAACTTTATTTGTTTATATGAGGCTGGACAACCGTTTCTTAGCACTAGAGCCACATTGGCAAGGAAAACAAAACTCCCATCTCTGCTGGGGATTAAACCTGAACCCCCCCCCCCCTTTCCCACCCCCATCTGACCAGGCAAGTGCCATAAACATTATGCCACCACGGCTAGGCAAAAGCACGTCCAGCTGTATCTTTATGTATCTAAAGATGGTCGTGGCAAAAGTAACGCAGCAGGGAGGTCCCGTTTGGAAAAGTCGTTAGACATTGATTCCCAAACTGTGCGCCGCAGCGCTCCGTGGAGCTGCGACCTCTTTCTTTATAGGAGCGCTGCGAAATATTGTAACCGTTTCAAAATTAATTTAACCAAGACACGAATAGACATTATTTTACTTAGGTTAGGGCGCCGTGGAAAAAAAATGTAATTGAAAAAAAAAGCGCTGCGACCAAGAAAAGTTTGGAAAACACTGCGTTAGATTAATACTAGTTATGATATTTGAGTCTGACAATACACAAAACCCAAATAGAAAACTGCTGATAGAGAAGTCCTGAAGATGTCTGGCAATCTCTGGCAAACCTCTACGCCTCAAGGTAGAAGAGAAGAGGATCGACTAAAGTAATATACAAAACGATTTTTAAAAGATTCACATTTAAGCAGAAGTAAGTAAAGGAACGATTCTACGTCTTGAAGCGTATAAGCGTATGATATTAGCCTTATACTGTCAATATTTGGAAACATCGACCGCCTTTAGTTCCCTGCACACTTCATTGTAACCATTTTAGGCTGGTCTTATTCTCAGCACAATTATAGAATTACATCTCAATTGAGACCACAGGGTAGGAACTACAGCTAACACGTAATTAAGTACGGTAGTCTTGTGTAGTAAGAAGTTCGCCATATAATCACACATTGGCAACTATGAACCTCTTTTAAAGGGATGATGAGTAATGTGTGTAGATTATGTTTTTTATTAAATCAAACTTAAAAATGACATATCTCATAGCGTGTATTTTTTTTCCCCGTCTTTCTCAGGCTCCGTGTGAGTACCAGTGTGTCTGTCCCCCAGACGGAAGAATTGCCCGGGATTGTATCAGCGATACCAAACTGGAGCCTGGGCTGGTTGTGGATACTTTAGTCATTTTCCCGCCAGACTTGTTCTCCGACACGAATGATTCGGCCACAGCCGAAGCTCTCACTGCGCCGTCTGCCCAGTCGGAAAAAGAAACAGTTTTAACAACCACATCAGCAACAGTAGCAACAGCTAATGTAACCACGGCTTCTTCTAACAGTTCATCGCCACATGTAAAAACTAGACTACATAAAAAGGGAGCAATGTCCGCAGATAGCATGTCGGTTCACGAAGAAACAGATACAGTATTGGAAGATTCAGAGACCCTTGAACAGAACAATTCTTCATCTACAGTCAGTTAGCTTTGAGCATTTTGTTCACAGCCCTGTCAGAAAAAGCTGCTACAGTAAGCATTGGAGCCAGTGATAGTAATATGTACTCTGGATCAATGCCCTCTTTAGGCATTGCTTACGTCTACCTAAGCTTACCTAATCAGGACGTTTTCGTTACAAGACTAATAAAGTGCCTACTGACTGGTCACTTATACCGAAAAGAAACAGGGCAAGCTTCATTTAATCAGAGACTTGCTACTAATGACTGTGTCATCGAAATGAACTTTTTTGGTGCAATCTTTAATGTGATAACTTAAGAAATCCAAACTAATACTCAATCGCAGCTGTCTCAAACGTACCCTAACAACACGCAGGCAATTGTGTGGTACTCCATTTAAAGAAGATTCGTCGACCTCGAACCGTATTAATAAGGAAAAGTCCTGCCACTTCTGGCGATTCTCTCCCCCCCCCCCCCCCCCCCCCCCCAGCCTTTTTTTAACTTCTTCGCGTTCCCAGACTGGAAACGTCAAGAGAAAGTTCTGATTTTTTCGTCCACTTCTGGACTTTGGTCTTAATACATAATCTGAGTTGTACGTGCACATATTTTTTATAGATCTGGCTTATTTATATGAAGACTGTTACTCCTTATATATGTATGTATATATATATATATATATATATATATATATATATATATATATATATATATATATCATCCCGTTGTGCCGTTAAACGTCACACAGGGCTCGCAGTCAGTTTCTCCATTCTGTTCTTTCATGTCAATACTCTCAATGTCATGGATGGAATCCAGTCCAGCGCCCTTGATCTATTTCAGCAACGTTCGCATCAGGGATTCTATAGAACGTCCTCGTTTCTTTATTCAGTGTGCTTCTCATTTCAGTGCCTGTCTGGTGATTCTCTGTGTGTTTCTCCTTATGATGAGCCCAATATATTGCCATCTTCTATGTCATTGTACATCATCATTATCAGCATCATCCTCAAGTGCCTTGCCGGCTGGCGTTTGCATTCATGCATCTCCATAGATCTTGGTCTTTCGTGTTCTGGATCAATTCCACTGATGATATTCCTCCATGCCACCGTCTTACGCCATCTACCATCTCTTTCTTGGTCTGCCTCTGCCTCTTCAGCCAGTAATCTTTCCAATCGTCCCTATATTTTCTCATCAGAAAAGGTCTGGAGGTGTAGATGATGACAGTTCGTGTACATTCTGCTTATACAAACGTCAAATTCTTCCCCTTGAACGTGTCTATTCTTGCCAGATCCTCACTCATTTCCACATTCACTTAACGCATGCATGGGATTTCGTATAGCATTGTATTTCCCCGAATGATTCGGTCATGTATAGACTCCTGCATGTTCCGGGGAGTCTACCCTCGCGGGTCCCTGTAATGTTGACATGCAGATCCTTGGTATCCACAGCTGCCACATATATATATTTTTAACCTTCTGCAATACCGACTGACAATCAGACACAACGATTTCTTTGATTAGTTTAAGTGCATTTACTTGTATCAAACAATGTTTCCCCGTTATAAATAATTCACTTGTTGTTGCAGTGTGCACATGACAAGCAGTGGTGAGGCGTGATCTATATGCATGTGTAAGCGTTAAAAGTTATCGGGTATACTGGAGAGGATACACGTGATATTTTCCTCCTCGTCGCTGGCATGTAACAATTTCTGCATTAGTGGCGTAGCATGCGGCGAGCGTTCTTTTTCACTATGCTCGAGGTATAAACCTAGTGGCATATTTGTAATAAATAGTTATTAAAGTCAGCTGCGTATCCTTTACCGGATGTTGCAGAACCAACACCAGCATTTTCTTTTTTTTTTTTTTTTTTTTTTTTTGCTGTTGTTGTTTTTCTAGGCAAATTGACGTTCAGTAGTTTCATATTGCTTTCTGGGCGGTAGGCTTCTCGATACCACTGCCAAAACCAACGCAAGGCGCAGTCAAGACAACTATAAGACCACTATGGTCACATGCGGAAAATTTTCACATTTCGGAACTATTCAAATTCAAAAACTGTTTTCAGTACTTTTGGCAAAATTAAATTACTCAAAATTTTAAAACAATAAATGGTGGCCGAAAGGACGTTGTGTATGGAGGCTCGCTCTTCTTCGAGATACGCCTAGCCAGATCAAAGGGAGACAGAACAAACAGGAAACACCAAGAAAGAAGAAGGAAGACATGCTCCAGAGACAACAGGACGAGCGGTTTGATTCGGATGGAAGCATCAAGCCAGAAATGGCACAAACACTAGTATTCAGTCACGAAAGTGACGCAAATAACCCAGACCACAAATATAGGCGGAGACTGTTAGCAGCCTAGGCTAGCTAGCAGCAGTCTGAGCGTGGTCGAGCTTTTCATTTTTTTTTCTCAAAAGGACTTTGACTTGAAAGGCGCAGTCATTACGAAGCGCGTTCGAGACGTCTAAGCCAAGGATTCCGACGTAATAAATAGTGAACATAAATAATAAATATTAAAAAAATACATTTTTTTTTTAGCAATGGAAAGTGTTACATACACGCCTCACCAGTGGAATGATGAGTTACCGCAAAACATCAACTGCAGTCTATTGTTTGTATCTCATTTGTTTAAAACCATTTCTATATAAAACGGCTGTGAAACGTAGGCCTTGTTAAACAAAACATCATTACTTCCTACAAAACTGCTGTTATCATCTGCATTTTTGATACACTTCTTTATTCATTATTTTTAACTGATTTAATAGCAACTGGTTCTTTCAAACTGTGTTAATTGTATTTTTTTGTTTTGTTTTGTTTTTTGTGTACATATCTGAAGTACTGTTTATTTTGTATTTTTATTTCTTTGATAAACACTTTACATTCATCGACCGTAATATTGTACGCAACGAAAAATAAACACCATACAAATATTCACATATCGTGTTTTTTATTATTTTTGTGTGCTATAAAACTTTTAATAAACCAAAAACTTCTTCCAAACGGTAACCATTACAAGGGTGAAATTTGTAGCTGCAATGTCGACGCTTTCTTGTTCTTCTTCTTCTTCTTCTGCTTCTTCTGCTTTCATCTGAAGACGTAAATGTTTTGTGGACGTTTACAAAATGGTTGTGATATTTGCACCATTCGGCCGACACATCCGACCGTTCCATGTATTTGTTGTCGGGGTTAGCCTTCCCTGTAACAATGCTATTTTACTGCAAATGTTTCTACGCATTTCTTTTAATTAACGCCACAATCACTAAATATTAACACTCGCTGGAGTTATATCCCATGAGTATCTTGATGGTGGAGGTGGGAGCGGTAAGAGCCTCCTAGACCAATTCTTCCCATAGTATGCGCTACCGCCACCTTGAAGTGCTTGGGTAGTTGAGGGGAAGCGGTAGCTTCTTCGGTCATTTGAGAGGTGGTGGAAGAGCCTATGGGGTGGTAGTAGCTTCTGGTGCAGCTAGGGACAATGACTAAACATATGGTATCGGGGAGACAAACGATGAAGTAAAGGACAGGAGAATACAATGTTCTATCACTGTCACGGGCGAAGTCGGGCAGTTAAATCTAGTTATCTAATTTTAACAATAAATATGTCAACTGCAGTGAGAATAAGAGTATTACAATAAAGTGCTCTTTTTATGCAATTAGTGCATTGGGCATATGGTGCTTGGCTCATAGACTGGTCAGTACCCGATGACAGTTGTGGTTTCCATCAGGCCAGACCCTACCCAGGTGGACGCTGTGTCAGGGGGAAAACAATGATCTTATCCACTGAGCTTTGAATCCATACCTCAGAGCTGATCAATAACGTGCACACAGCCCACAACAAGACTACGTCTTCCTTTAGAGCCCACAACAAGACTACGTCTTCCTTTAGAGCCCACAACAAGACTACGTCTTCCTTTAGAGCCCACAACAAGACTACGTCTTCCTTTAGAGCCCACAACAAGACTACGTCTTCCTTTAGAGCCCACAACAAGACTACGTCTTCCTTTAGAGCCCACAACAAGTTTACGTCTTCCTTTAGAGCCCACAACAAGACTACGTCTTCCCTAAAGGACTCTTTTCACGCATGCAGCGCATGGGGCATAACATGCAAGACACATATTTGTATAACCTATTGGCACACGGTGGGTTATGTGATCAACTTCAAATCAATTGCCGCCTTTACTTCCAGTAATCCTCGAGTGGGTTCTGGGGCTCCATATAGGAGAACGAATAAAAGATTCACTTCCAATGATATATGTCTAGTACCCATGTTATACCGGGTCCATCTTGGAGCCAGTGTCATTTTGTGGGTGGGGGGGGGGGGGAACTGAGTGAGAATTCGAACCCAAGATCATCGAGTCTTTTACCATATTACTATTTTTACCACTTAAACAAGGCTTAGGCATTGCGAACGCACTTCGTAATGCCGGGGCGCCGGGTTCGATCCCAGCTGCGGATGGATTGTCTTGCGTTGGTTTCGATTTGGTACCGAGAGCTGACCGGTTTCTGCGACGTCCTGTAAATGACACACAACTTACTAACTAAATAAGGCTACACTACCTGAAAGCCTCCTCTAGAAAATGTGTAAAGTGTCTAAGACCACTAAGCCCCCACCCCCGGCTTCCCTTCCCATATTCTCTTTGCGTTGCCGCCCCTGGTGTGAGGTGACAAGTAATCTTCGCCCACGCCTACGACATTTGACAATAATTAGTGCTTTAAAGGTGTCTGCTTTGCTGTGACTTGTTAAAAATTACATGGTTGGCCTTTTACGTTGCAAGGACTGTCTGCAACTGACGTCATTCACAAATTAATGGGGGTCCCTGTGAGGCGGAGCCGCCATGAAAACAATGTGTCTGCCTTCCTAACGAGACTCATGGAAAATACACAAATTAACAGACGCTCCCAAGGAACCTTGCTAAAAAAACAACAGATATTGATAACAGCTTGGTCTAGAATTGAATTTAACTGGGTTTTAGGTTAAACCCGGACAAACTCTACTTATCAACATATTAGGGGAGCTAATGGTAAATATTAATGTCGGAGTTATTTTAATTTCTTTCTTTTTCTTTCTTTCTTTCTTTCTTTCTTTCTTTCTTTCTTTCTTTCTTTCTTTCTTTCTTTCTTTCTTTCTTTCTTTCTTATACTTATGCTGCTGATATTCAGTGATATCCTTCTCCCCAATGTGTCGTCACAGTGTTTCCCGTAGACGCGGATCCGCCGTTAAGTTATGAGTTTCGGTTTCTTATTCCGTCGTGTGCTGTGTACTTATCTTGGGAGATCTCTGAGCATTATAGCTGGAGCTACGGTGTTTGAGCGACCGGAGATGTAGGAAGGGGCGTATCGGCTGCACCAAGTGTCATCAATCTTGGGTGGGAAAAAAAGGGGGATAGTGGAGTAAATTTAAAAAAAAATGCACCGCCTTCTCCAGTAAAAACTGCAGCTCGGCCGTGTAGAAAAAAAGAAAAAGGAAGGGGTGGCACACATTTTCCACACCAGGTACCACCTGACCTTGATGCAGTGTGTGATGCCCTCCCAGTCATGGCTACCAATACTGGTTTTTCAAAATGACGCCTTGGGTTCAGATTTTTTTTTTTTTTTAATTTATATCATCACCATCATCGTCAATTCTCTTTATGCCTAGTGGCACATGAGGCTTCAGAAAGGACTTTCCATGCTTTCCTGTCCTGTTAAATCTTCAGTGCAGTTTTCCAAGTCAAAGATGCCGCACTCAGGTCACTTTCCATCGTTCGTCTCCATGTTGTTTTTGCCCCCCCCCCCCTCCTTTTGTTCTCTCTCTTTCCCTCTCGTATCTATGTGAGAGCTGTTTTGGCAGTTTATCAGAAGTCATTCTCATAACGTGGCCAAGCCATTTCCCTCATCTCTTGGTTATCATACTGTCTAGGGTTTCTTGGTTTGTGATTTGAAGTAGTTTAGTGTTTGAGATTGTATCTGGCCAGAAAATTTTGATAATTTTACGTAGACATGTGTGGTGGAAGGTGGACAGCTTGTGTGCATCCTTTTTAGTCATTCTCCAGCATTCTGCTCCATAAAGAAGAACTGGCAAAATGGTGCTCGTGTAGATTGGAAGTTTCGTTCCTCTGCAGTAATTGTTGGATTTCCAGATTTGCCTCATCCTTCCAAAAGCAGCTCAAGCTGTGTTCAGGCGTGACTGTATGTCTTCCTCTGTTTCTCCCAGTAGGGACACCCCACTACCAATATTTGTGAAATGTTCTACATTTTCAAGTGTTTATTTATTTATGGTCACTGGTTATTGGTTTGGACTGTTTGTCATGATCTTAGTTTTCCTTGTATTTTTTCTCAGTCCCACCATTTCTGCTGTGCAGTGTAGTCTGTGACTTTTCTCTTGTATATGTTCATGTTTATGTGATAGGAGTGCTATATCCTCTGCAAAAAAATATTTTGCTTTTTTTTGTGTGTCAGCTTAGCTGGGGGTATTGACAAAAATCCCACTGGCAGCCCTGCTCCCAGGAGAACAGCCATTCTCCATTCTGCTAACACAGTCCGAGCTATTTGCATACTATTCTTCTTCTTCTTCTTTTTCTTCTTCTTCTTCTTCTTCTTCTTCTTCTTCTTCTTCTTCTTCTTCTTCTTCTTCTTCTTCTTCTTCTTCTTCTTCTTCTTCTTCTTCTTCTTCTTCTTCTTCTTCTTCTTCTTCTTCTTCTTCTTCTTCTTCTTCTTCTTCTTCTTCTTCTTCTTCTTCTTCTTCTTCTTCTTCTTCTTTTTATTCGCATTCACCGGCTGTAAACTCCGGCGGAAAGTTATGGTTGTTAATCCACTTCTGGACTGTTAGTCTTTTTCCAGAACCTGAGTGTTGTGTGTGCATCCGTTTTACAGATATAACTCATTTCCATGCAACTGTTGGTTCCTTGCTTCCCAGCGGTTGTAAAGTCCCTTGCCGCTCGGTCAGATATACTCAGACTTCGAAGGTAGCTCCCAATTAGTCGACTCTTACGACATGCTTTCGGGTAGGCAGTGGGTCTGTTCTTGTTGTCCCTACAAAAGGGCCCCTGAACCCAAATGGGGACTATAATATTTTTGAATTACCCTTTGCGATAATCATCACTCATATTCTCTGTCAACCAATTATACATTCCTATAGCGCACCCCCCCCCCCCCCCCCCTAAGGGAGGATGCTGACCATAAATTGTCTGTTATATTAACTTTTACACATACAAACACACACGCGCGCGCTCACTCACTTTACTTTCATGACACGCTCCCAGACGCCTACATACGTGCACAGACACACAAACATACTCAAACGTTCATAAGCACCCTTCATTATTCAAAATAAAAAATTTATGTTTTCTTCGGACACCTGTGGAAAGTTCGACGGTAATTTTCGGGCTGTGTTGTAGCCTCCTTACTTTCTGACTTCCTGCTACGACTGCTACGACGACAGCAGTTTGCCACCATGGCGGATACCGCAAATGAGCAGGCTGTTCTCAACATTACAGAGACCAATGCCACCGCCAATGAAACAGCCAGAATACCTGCTACCCCTGAAGGGATGGCGGTAGCATATGCTAGTTTATTTCTGATGGCAATTCTACCGATCTACATCGGTTGTTTCCGTTCCGTGACGTTTCATAAGGAGCAAAAAGTTAGTTTCCCCAACCAAGTAGCTACTTCAGTCAAATTTTTAAAATGCCCTCTACACCAATAAAACCAGCACAGTTAGATAGCTGTAAACAATCTCTTTCCAATGGTACCTCATTTAGGCTTGTATGTCATTTCTGAGCTGAGATATGTAGGTTTTTGTGGAGATGAGATGTAAGAAACAGCCGCTAAAACTTGTGACCCAGAAACAAGAAGTTTTTTACTGCGCAACCTACTGCGCAGTTCTGTATCGGCTTTGTTGACATTGGACTGTCATTGGACAAGATGGCAGGCAGTGAGACTCAGCTCACTCAGCCGCATGCGATTGCCTAAAAAATGTCACTGTAAATCTAAACAGCCAGAGTCGGGGAAAAAAATTTAATATGCAAATGTAAAATTGGACGGAGAATTCAATTGTAACTAGCATTACCACAACTGGTAATGTTTAAGCCTAAAGCCAACCTCGAATTTACCGCTATTTTCAATCAAACTGATAGACTAACAGAGAATGTCCGGCTGTCGTAGACATGCGCTGTTAATCGGGTTCCTTCCCGCCGTTTTCAGCTATTTAGAGTGGGTGAAAATCACACCAATGGCAAAATTTCATGAGAGATTAGGACCCATCCCGAAACCCCAGCCGACATTTCCGAAACAAGTTTTAAACGGTTTCTATGGTAACGGAAATTGTCGAAAAGATAGCAAATTTCCGGATCTGTGGTCCCTAAACCAAGCACTACAGTTCACTACACTACATATTCAGTGTTCACTAAAATTGAGCTGAACCACTGTACTGTTACTGTTGCCATAAATGAATGCTTATGTCTTATTTGAATGTATTTTTTCTCATTTTTTTAAACATTGAAACTTGCAGAGGTGGATAGATCTTTAATACTGTAATCCAACAGTGCTGTTGTTGACTTTGACCACATCACCCACAGTGCGGATTGGCGTAAACTATGTCTAGCCCTATATATATATAAGTATTATAAGGCTCTCCTTTGAATCAACCCCCAAAATGGTTGCTTTAATATGATGGCGTTCGAAAGAGAGCTAAATTGGCCAATTTCTTGCCATAAAATATCCAATTGCGGGTCAGTTCTATTGAAAATATATGTGCCGGTTCCGGATAACGAAACAAATGCTCTGACAAGGTCTCGGCGATACGTTACTTGCCGACCTGCTTCTGCGAGTGTGCCTTACCACTGAGCGTATCCCCTGCGCCGCTACGCGCGGCGCAGGTGGGGACTAAACTAGATGGCTGGGACTTACGAGCGGCAGCTACCGCATCTCCTGCAACTTCCTCCAATTACTGTACTGGTGAGTCCCAGGCACCTAGTTCAGCCCCCCCATCCGTGCCACGCGTAGCGGCGCGGGGATACACTCGGCATGAGTTTAATCGCGTTTGGCGCATGCCGACAAGTGTGACATCTACCGCTGCTAAATCCTCCAATCGGAAGAACACAGTATTGCTAATCGGCTTTCATCGTCTGTAATGTCTCGAAATTGGTCAACGGTTGCGAATATCGTCTGCAGAAACGCTCGAAATTGTTAACGGTCGGTATTTATCGTCTGCTACTACTGTGTGCAAATGTTGATATTGATTATCAAGTAATCCTAGTTTTGCCGCGATTTGTTCCTTGGCAGAAAGTTCGTATTTTAGATATGCGCGAACACCATCGTTCGGATATTTTTGAATATTTTATGGCCAGAATGGGGCATGCCGCCATTTTGGGGGTTGATTCAAAGGAAACCATATATAACAATATATGCCCAATATCATAATATGGCTTGGTGTTGAAAAGGGCCCTTTTACTTTATTTGTACTTACATCATCTGCTTAGGCACAGAAACCTAGGGGCTCAGGTCCATTGAAGCCCCTACCACCCAAACTAATTTCGGGAATAGAAAATATCCCTTTAAAGTTAGTCATCGGGTTGCTGTTATATTGAAATACACACTTGAGACTCAGTTGACAGTCTGTGACGAGTGTGTTAGGTTACAGAACAAGAGGGTATAGAGTTAGTGGTGAAAGACAAATGTGTGTGTTGCCATCAAAAGAAACTGGTAGCAAGTCAAGAGTTGAAAGTGATTTATTAAATTAAAATGAATGAGAGACAAAAAATGTGGGTTCCTGTCTACAGTTTCAGAAATTTTTTTTTCCCTTGGTCTTTTTTCCCAAATGGAGTTCACATCCTTAACCATGTCTTCCTGTCCTATTTGTCACATACAGCTCACAAATGTCCTTGCCTTCTTAATCACCTGCTTCCAGTTATCTTTGCCAAATGTTATATTTTTTCTCCATTAATTTCTTTACCGTAGGGGTTCCAGTGTAAGGATATTCTAGGTCACACTGTCAGTCAACTCTTGATGGATGATATTTTCAGCATCATGCCAGCTACCTTTTCTGTCCAATTACATTAGATGCCCATTTTAGGCTGGGAGCCAAGGCTAATTTTGATTTGAAATATCCGCTTCAATACAAATTTGAACCCTAGACCTTTGGGCCAGCAGACAAAAATCTAGCCATGATACTGTGGCTCCTTTCTAAAGACATACACCTTTAAAGAATAAAGTCAAGAGGATCGACTTCATTGCACCAAGTTTCATCCTGTATAGCTGAGTCTCTCCACAGAAGGGCTAGCCACCGCCGAGAGCATCGAGCAGAGCATGAACATTGTAGCTCCGCGATGATTTCCCAGAGGTCTCTTTCTGCTAGAGCACATAGCCAGTGAACACAAACAGGCAAACCACACTAAAAGCCAGAATTTCTGTGTGTTTTTTTTTTTGTTTTTTTTAAATATTACCTTTTATGAAGTCAGCTTAGCCTCTCAAACAGTCTTAATACCAGAACATGAAGTTTAATGCAAACAAAACCGAAACAATTAAAGTCTGGCCCACTACACAAACACTTGAATGGTTCTGGTCTGAATCAAGGTAGGGAATTTGAATATCTAGGAAGTATGATCACGGAAGATGGTAGAATTGTCAGAGAAATAGAAACCAGATTTCATAAAGTATGTGCTGTTATATACTAAATATAACCATTATTAAGACATCTAAACATAACTGTGAGTGCAGAGAGACAGATTATAAACAGCATATTCATTCCAACATTAATTAAGCTACCAGAGCCAAACATGGACACTATTTAAAGCCCATCTTTGTAAAATCACCACTTGGTGAAATGAGATGCATGTGAAAAGCCGCCAACCTAACCCTCCGTGATTGAGTGAATATTCATACTGCCAGACAGATTGTGGAAACGACACTGTGTACTAGATTCATTGAGAAACAGCGAATCAAGTCGTTTGGTCATCTCATTAGAATGCAGCAAGATCAAATACTGTCACAAGCACTACATCTCAGAAGATCAGCTACAAGAGCAAGAGGAAGGCCGCGGAACACATGGATCAACAACATTAAAAACACACTCCACCTTCACGGCATGACAACAGCCAGTGCAGCCAGTGTGCACTGGATCACAAATTAATGACAGAAATTGTTTATGTTGATGATAAAAATTGGCACCTGTGACTTCAGCATTGCTAGAGCGTTTCGTAATGCCAGGGTGCTGGGTTCGATCACAGCTGCAGGCCCTGCGCCTTGCGTTGGTTTCGACAGTGGTATTGAGAAGCTGACCGTCCAGAAAGCAATGGCAAACTACTGGACGTAAATTTGCCTAGAAAAACCACAACAGCCGAAAAATGCTGGGGTTGGTTCTGTAACATCCTGTAAAGGATACAAAACTAACTTGATAATGAATACCAGAACATTTTCTAAACTTTTGTTGGAAAAAGAATTGTCTGTGGAGAAAAAGATGCATCTGGCCACCTCATTGTGCATGTCATGGCCTAGAATATGTGCAAGCATAATTGTAACTCCCAGTAGTTATAAGTTGTTCTAACAACCATAGGCTAAATATTTGTGGTTGGTTAAATTTATGTGATTACAACAGCTGTTTTCATTTCTTTGCAGGAGTCCGGAGAGAAACCAGAGACCATGTCACACAAAGATGCTGCCATGTTTCCCATTATTGCAAGTTGTGCTTTGTTTGGGATATACATTGTGTTTCAGGTAAAAATGTTTATCTGAACTTTGTTCTCCCCGTATGGGTTTACAGGACCCCATTTTTTTTTTGGGGGGGGGGGGGGGGGGGGCAAAATAGACCCCCTGCCTCTCCCTAACAAGCATGTCCTAAGAGTAGACTAATTAGGAGTATTTTCTTCAGTCAGAGTACATCTGCTTGAGAGGCACACAAAAACAACAGTGCTTCCAAATAAGTTAGATCTGTAAAATGCGCATGCATGCAAAACTAAAGTTATGTTGCAAGACTGAAGCCCAGAAGAGGACAAACAACCAGAACAAAGTTGACAGCTGGTGAGCACGGAGATGATGAAGAAGAACTCTTGTCTTACCTGTTGAAACCTTTCCATCCTTCCAGATGATAATGTTGTATTATGCTGTAGGGTGGCATAGGAATCGCAGCCCACGGTGACGGCAAATATGACTTTCACAATTAGGGCATGGGACTTCAGGGCCGCTACTGCCATCACATATATTTAGTACGCTTCTTCTCAGATATGTCAGCTTGCAACCTTTCTAGTGCTACTTTAAACCAGTCTTTCCTTATTACCTTTCCTGCTTCATGTGCTTTTGTGCTTTTTCTTCTCTCTATGTCTGTGTCTCTCTCTCTCTCCTTCTCTCTCTCTCTCTCTCTCTCTCTCTCTCTCTCTCTCTCTCTCTCTCTCTCTCTCTCTCTCTCTCTCTCTCTCTCTCTCTGTCTCTGCCCCCTTCCCCATCTCTCCCTCCCTTTATTTCTCCCTCTGTCTAACATATAAACAGATTTGTTCTTCACTACTTCTATGGGTTCTGGGGCCCCATTGTGGGGAAAACAAGAATAGACCCACTGCCTCTCCAACAAGCATGTCGTAAGGGTCTCTTTGAGACTTAAGGAACCAACAGTCTGCTTACAGATATGTCCTATCTGTAAAACCGTTGTGTGCACAACACTTAGGTTCTGAAACAACACTAAAGTCCAGAAGTGGACCAAAAGCCAGAACTTTCCACCAGAGTTTACAAAGCTGGTGAACACGAAGAAGATTTCACACGTGCACACCCTTTTCTCCCGCTTTTTTGCTCTCTGTGACATAACTACAGACGCATCTACATGTGTCTCTGATATATCTGTGTGTGTGTGTGTTCTGTCTGAAGGGTTTGAGGGGGATACCAAGAGAAAAGATTTTGCACAGCAGTATGGCATTATAGCATTTTAGGAATCTTTCTAGGAAATGATTAACAGTATATAAGACACAGGACTGTAGACAAGCACACTTAACCCTGCCACATAGAATAAATAGCCTTTAAGAAGAAGAAGTCAGTTACTTGAGAAAAGTTTTATTTCTGCCACATTTCTTTTTAAAAACTGCTTTCACCCTTTTTTTCAGATATTTTCAAAAGAGCACATAAACCTGCTGTTGACGGCATACTTCTTCTTTCTGGGTGTGCTGGCGCTGAGTCACATAGCCAGGTGAGTAGTAGGTTTTCCATTATTCATTCATTAGAGTGTTGTACCGTTATGTCACATAGCTTAAAGGTTAAATTTGAAACGGTCAACTTCATTGCACTGGGTTTTGATCCCATATGGCTCAGTCTGTCTCCCCAGAACGGCAAGCCACCTGCCGAGAGTGTCGTACAAAGCACAAACTCTGCAGCTTTGGCAACAGTCCACAGAGGTCTCCATAAAAATTGCACTTGTTAACCAAATGATGCAGCCGTGAAAAGAAATTACAGCCTTCAGAGCATGAAGCAAACGGTTTGACTACTTTGCCACTGGGACCCCCTATATGTTGTGTAGGTCCAGTTCCTTGATTCTGTTCTTTACTGGGCAATTGTTTTATCACTCATGGAATCTAGTTGAGCACCTGGTCTCTCTCATCGACCTTCAAGATAGAGTTTCTCTTTAATGTCCTCACTCTCTTAGTCCATTTATTTATAATTTCAATGCCTGTTTTTAAAAAAAAAACATTTTTTTTGTATTCTTTCATGCGGGAGACTCGAGTTCGGCCCCTGGTAAGGTGATAGAGTTTTCCTGGCAGGGGCAAAATTGAACATTCTTACCTGCAGTCTGTGGCGACAGCACTAGCCATGTAGCCCTAAATCTTCAGACTCGCAACACCTCCTGTCAACACCGCCCTTAAAAAAAAGGTGGTTAAAAACAGATAGTAGTGATTTTTTTTTTTTTTTAAATTTGTTTTATGCCAGAATGTGCCCAAGATAACATAATTTTCTTTCTCTTATAACTGTTGACACCAGCGGTTGTAAAATCCCCTGCTGCTCTGTCAGATGCACTCAGACTTCGAAGGAAGTCCCCAGTTAGTCGACCCATGTGACAGTGCTTTTTGGGCAGTGGGTCTGTTCTGGTTTTCCCCCCAAAAATAGGGCCCCCGAACCCACACAGGGAGATTTGAGAAATTGAATGCAGACAGTCCAGTTTTGATGTGTTTTGAGAATGAATAAACTGAAATATTTGGTGACAGCTGGCAATTTTGTTGGAGAGAGAGCAAAGGGAAATCAGAGATCAATGCCTGGATGGCTTGAACCTGACAAAAGCACTGACCTGATCCCTGATTCAGGTGTTTTAATTACAGGATGAACTGTGCCACCTGTGCTTATGCACTTGCTAGCCACTGTGATGCTTCTAATGGAAGATGATTCTTGACAGCAGCCTTTTGTCACATCAGAAAAGGTTATAGCACACAAACTTTGCAAACCAATACATGCTATTAGAGAAGATGGTTTATGCTTGCCAGTGTGCAGTTTACTTGATGATGATACTGTTGTATAAGACTTCTGGTCTAAAATGGAATAGTAGGCATTCAAGAAGGTTAAGCTTCAAAGTAATTGTTGCTTCCGACAGCGCTTTGCTAATGCAGTTTCCACATATGGACTGTAGTCCACAGTTTCGCTGCCTGAGCTACTGAGTTTTGTGCTTGGTGCAGCCCTGTAAACTGTGTTTTTTCAAATCGAATGCCTTTTATTTGTTCAGTGGTTGACTCATTGCAATTAATATGGCCGGTAGCCGGTTTATGTGTCGACTGGGGAAATACCTTGTGTAATAATCCAATGCTTGTACATCCAACTTATCATGCCCGAACAAAACAATGAAACACTGTATTTCTGGTGGCGACTGTTGGCTTTGGTGCCTCTAGCAATTGTTCATTTGATTTTTACTGGCACAGGAACGGAGCAAGTGTGGGATGACCCGACTGCACTGAAGTTGAAACCTCAAAAAAACAAAAAACTAAGACTGTTGTATAAGTGCTTTAATTTTTTTGTTTTTCGTGCGAAAAATGTTTTATTAAGATTTTTTTTATTTCAGACCGATTATCAGCAGGCTTCTAACAGCTTCTTTCCCAAACATGGAGTATCATTTTATTTTGACTCAGGGTAAAGAGGAGAAGAAAGAAGGTAACAGATTTACACTTATTGTGTTTTATTTGCTCACCTCATATTTTTGTTCTAGAAGTTTTATTGTATTTTTTTCTCCATCTTGTATCATTACGGTCTGAGGAGAATCGCGCCGTGAGGAGTTACCGGGGGATCTCGCAGACGCTCAGTTACTGGTGTCATCGGAATTGGAACTCTTTGCCTGCTGCTTATGGGAGTTTACTGAGTGCTGTGATGTCGATTCCTAATTCAGCATTAATTTTCTCCATCATGTAGTGATTCGTACTCAAGTTGCAAGTGAAAGAAGTAAAAGTAATGAAAATGGGTGTACAAATCCAGACAAATGTGAAAGGGATATTTGACAAGAAAGAGCAAGATAGTGTACTACGCAGAATGGCCACCATCAGTTATATTGATGAAGAATACCCACAAGAACAATGGGTCAGAGTCTATACAGATGGGTCCGCAGAAAGTGCAGTTAGAAATGGTGGGGCTGGAGTGTACATCGAATTCCCAGATGGTACTAGGGATAAGTCCAGTGTACCAACCGGGAAGTACTGCCATAACTATGAAGCAGAAACTCAAGCTATCAAGATAGCAACAGAGAAACTGCTAAATACCAATCTTGGCTCACAGTATGTGGTAATGCTGACAGATGCTAAATCCGTACTTGAAGCACACCAGTCTAGGAAACTACCAGAATTGCAAACACTGCTGACACAACTCAGCCTTCAGCGAAGAGTCGTAATGCAGTGGATACCGTCTCATTGTGGAGTGCCTGGAAATGAGAAAGCTGATCAACTGGCGGGGGAAGGTGCGACAAAAGAGCAGCCGGATGTACCAGTCACATAACACCAAAAGAAAAGAATCATTAAATCGATCAGGAAACCACCAGCCCCAGCACAAGACGACTATTTTATTTTGGACAGACCAGAACAAGTCATTATCCTCCGCCTCAGAACAGGGCACAACCGATTACGTAACCACGGCCAGAAAGAACAACAGTGGAACGTAAACTCTGTGGACCACTGAATGAACTAACAACGACAGTGAAATTTATACAAGAGACAAAACTGCTGATATAGACAACTTATTCAGGCGAACGAAAGAAGAACTGAAAAACATAGTCCAAAACCACATCCACACTGTTCAGAGTGCAAGACATAGAGCTGAATTATTTTGTGTTGGAGATCCCCCAACAGAACAAAAACAAATGCCATTTGAGCTTTACACGACATTCACTGTGAGAGCAGTCAGATTCTTCTAAATCCTCCAAAAGAAGGCTGGCTGAACAGGCAAAGAAAACAGTTGCCCTAGCAGAAAATAATTAGTCATTTTTCAGTACTGAAAGGCATTTCAGAGAAATGTCCATTTGAATTGTAGCAATCCTCAACATGCACTCCTGTATAGATATTGTTCTCATCCTTTCTGGAACAGCCTGTAAAATTCTAAAGGGAAGTGTCTTTTACTGTCTTCTTCTCCTTGAAGTTCATGCAGTGTTGCATTGGTAGTCATGTCTGTGCACAGCCTTCTGTCTCATGTACTTTCAGTCATCTCTGACATAGATGATCCTCCATGTCATGATGTCAGACTGTCCAGCATCTTCGCTCCCTATGCCTCTCTTCCCTTCCAACTTTCCTACTGTCGCGATGTGCTGCAGTTTTCCCCTTCTCATGAGATGACCAAATAATGTAGATTGTCTCCTTCTGAGGTGGGCAATCAGTTCTCTTTTTGAGTTATTTAAGCTTAGATTTGCTGCAGTTTTGGTTATTTTAGGGCTAGGGAACAAATCCATCACCACCCAAGCCACTCGACAAATACAGAAAACCACAACATTGGGCTACAACCTGGTGTCAGTGAGACAACAAAACCACAACACTGGGCTACACCCTGGTATCGGTGAGACAACAAAGCTACAGCCTGGTATCAATGAGACAATAAAACCACAACACTGGGCTATAACCTGGTATCAGTGAGACAACAAAGCTACAACCTGGTATCAATGAGACAATAAAACCACAACACTGGGCTATAACCTGATATCAGTGAGACAACAAAACCACAATGCTGGTATACAACCTGTTATCAGTGAGACAACAAAACCACAACACTGGGCTGTAACCTGGTATCAGTGAGACAATAAAACCACAACACTGGGCTACACCTTGGTGTCAGTGAGACAACAAAACCACAATACTGGTATACAACCTGTTATCAGTGAGACAACAAAACCACAGCACTGGGCTACAACCTGGTATCAGTGAGACAACAAAACCACAACACTGGGCTACAACCTGGAATCAGTGAGACAACAAAAGAAGAAAGGAAAGAAGGGCCAGGGAGAGGCTATTATAGCCATCTGCAAAAGTTGCTAACTCATTCCGATTAATCCTCGGAGTAGCTGTAACTGTTTAAACTTACTCTGTGTTATTGGAATAGCTGCAATGGTTGCTCACTCACTCAAATGAGTTCTTGGAACAGCTACCACTGTTACTCAGACAGGTCCTAGGATCATCTACCGAATTTACTTATTTATCCAAATAGGTCCTTGCATCAACTGCAGAGGACCATTACGTAGATACTGTCAAGTGGTTATATTGGGATGAGAAACATCCACGCCACTTTCTTATCCTAAATGTGAAAATGTTTTCACCTATTTTAAATCAGATAGTGCGTTATATTGACATAATTTCTGGACACTCGAATGCTTATCTGTTTCAGACGTAGTGAATTACGAATTTGACAGGAAGGACCTAGTCAGCTTGGCAGTTTGTGGACTCATTGGTGTGTGGTACTTATGGAAGAAGGTGATTTTATTGTGTTAATTTTGTTTGAATTAAGTGCATTCAGAAGTTTCTTTCTTCCTGATTCTTTTTTGCATTCACTGGCTGTAAACACTAGCGGAATGTTCTAGTTCTTGGTCCACCTCTAGACTTTAGTCTTGTTCTAAAACCTAAGTGCCACATGCACATCCGTTTTACATATCTGGTTTATTTGAATGCACACTGTTGCACACATTTCTCAGGCATGATGAACTCTGACTTCAAATAAAGCCCCCACTTAGTTGACTTATATGATGTGCTTTGGGGAAGGGGGTGGGCAGGGGTCTATTTTTGTTTCCTCTAAAAATATGATCCAGAACGCACTTGGGGAATTTGAGACAAACAATTTATTGCAGTTTATTGCTGGTTGGATTTTGCAGAACTAAATTTTCTGTGGGATTCTTTATTGTTCATCCAAGTGATGTAAATACTTTTGTTTGTTTGCAGAATGGCTGTGGTATTTGTGCCTTTCTGCAATACATCCAGCTTTTTTTTAAATAGAAATTGTTAACTTGGTTAGTTTCTGTGAGATGATGTAGCCAATCTCATGTCAGCCCTTTCAGGCTGCCTCTTATGACATGCATGATAGGTTGCAGTGTTCCTATTAATTGCCTACCTAACTGCCTATGATACATGGCCGTTACACATCTCTCTTATCTGCCCCCTATCATCAAATGGGGCATAAGGCCCTCAACAAAGTCATGCCATCCTATCCTTTGCTGTCACATGCAGTTCATCCGATATCCTTCAACTCTTTTTTAACTTCCCTTTCTAGTTCCCTTCTCTGTGTTTTTTTTGGGTCAGTCTGTGTTCTTTTGGTCCTCTGGGTTCTTTTAAAAGATGTTCTGGTTGTGTTATCAGGTTATCTCTTGTGTGTCCTGTCCAAAGCAAGCATTTTTTCCTCCTTTTCCTCATCTCTTGATACACTAGAATTTGTTTTTTTTTTTCTTCCTGAGCTGTACATTTGTGATTCTGTTATACTATTTAATTCTAGGGCAGTACATTTATCTTTATTTGTTTACAACATATTTACTTAATAATCACACAGAACTTAATTCCTTCGCAACTTTCTGTATAGTTTTGCCATCCGTTTGTAAATTATGATGAACTATTTGCCTAAAGGTGTTTATAATTCCTTTTTCAGCATTGGTTAGCCAACAATCTCTTTGGTATAGCATTTGCTATCAATGGTGTCGAGCTGCTGTCCTTGAACAAAGTCAGCACTGGTTGCATCCTGCTGGGCGGACTCTTCATCTATGATATATTCTGGGTATGTTATTCAACTTTTGCATATATTTGTGTGTGGGTTCTAGCGCCTTATTATAGATATATATAGATATATATATCGAAATACTTAAAAGGATGGGGGGGGGGGGGGAGGGGGGGTGTCTGCCTGATATTACTGACTGTGCAAAGTAACCAAAACAGGGTCTGTAAAATGGCTACTATCAACTAGTAGATCATTATGGAAGAGAAGAGGAATAATACTTTCAACCAAGCACAACGTCCAGTGCGACAATGTAAGATACCTGTACACTGTAAATGTAATTGCAAATTATTTGTTTTAACATTGGACTCAATCTGCAGTGAACGTTATAAACTTTTAGAATGAAATGACTAATTCATCTACTTCTGTTTTGTTTATAGCTTAAACTGAGGTCCATAGAGTGTATTTGCAAATTGTTCTAGTCATATGTTATATTTTCAAATTGTTTGGCTTCAGGCACATGTTACGTGTGTAAATTGTTTAGCTCCAGTCAAGTGGTATATATGCAACAAATTTTGACATATGGTCATATGGTATATTTGCAAATTAGTTAGCTGCAGTAATCTGGTATATTTGTAGATTGTTTAACTCTAGTCAGATAGTCATCATCATGTAGCAAGTCCTTTGCAGAACGTCGCTCTCATCCCGGTCTGCCTGAAAGAAACTGGGTCTCTTGCCAGCTCTCCTGCCTCGTGTACTTTTATATTTAAGGAATAACTTATATCCTGTGCCCATCTTCGTGTTGGTCGGCCCCTGCCCCTCCTTCCTGGTACCATGCCTTCTGCTATTATTTTTTGGTTTCAAATCTGTGATGGTGCTTGATAGGACCAAAGATTTCAGCTTATGAGACAAGATGCTGTTTATTAGCCAATCTTCCTTGGTGTTCAGATCTTTTAAAATGTTCTCAAAAGCCCCTGTTTTAGTCATATAGTATATTTCCAAAATGTTTTTGGGGAAAAAAGTAAAACACAACTACTGCTCTCCCCCAGTCTTTCTTATTCATGCCATTTGTTATATACTGTTCATATATGCTGTTACAGGTGTTTGGCACAAATGTGATGGTAACTGTTGCAAAGTCATTTGAGGCACCGATAAAATGTAAGTGTTTTTAACTTTTTTTTTTTAAACTTTGCACGTTTTTCTTAATGTTTTGCAGAATACCTGAAACTGCGGATTACTTGAATTAGTAACAGTGAATATAGAACCCTGCGAATTAAACACTAGTTGTGTGTCTTGATGTTTATTTTCTTCTTCTTTGCGTTCACCGGCTGTAAACTCCGTCAAAAAGTTCTCGCTGTTCGTCCACTTCTGTACTGCAGCCCTGTTCCAGAACCTGAGTGTTGTGTGCACACCCTTTTTACGGATCTGACTCATCTGTGTGCAGGCTGTTGGTTCCTTGCCCCTCAGGCAGATGCACTCCAACTTCGAAGGAAGCTCCCAAATAGTCGACTCTTATGACATGCTTTTGGGTAGACAGTGGGTCTATTCTTGTTTTCCCTATAATAGGGGCCCGGAACACACACGGGGAATGTTTATATTATTACAAAGCTCTTGTGAAATTAGGCCAATGATTTTCGTGAAACATGGATGACTGTAGGACAGGCTGCCTAATTTAGATTGTGAACCGGATCCAAAAGACTCTGCGGCCTTGTATAGAATCCTATATGCTGTAGGGAGATCCTATTTATAGCCAGCTTTCTGGCAGAAACCAGTCTAAATGGATCAGGGAAGAATGTGCATCTGAGGCCTGTGGCCTTATCATCTGAAAACTCTGGGACCATTTGTCAGTGTTGTCCTGGCCATCTTCACTTTACCTACCATATGTTTCAACTGAATTGACCCAAGTGGGAACTTTTCAAAACATTAGTGTAATGTTGTGAATTCCCTGGGAAATCCCAGAGAGTTCCCAATGGGGAGGAAAAGGTCGGAGGACCCCTGAGAGAAGAGAAAAACGGGATAAGTGTGTCTCGTGTATCTCATGGTGAACAAAGTGAGGGACACAAGAAAAGCATGAGATGTGAACCCAGAGACAGGAGTAAGACAGTTGAAGTTCTGCCCTGACTGAGAGAGGTTGCATGAGCGGACGCCTGAGAAGAATAAATGAATTGTGAAGCGAGTGTTATATTTCAATAGGAGGACTGAATGTTTTTCCACACGTCGGAATGTCAGGTACCAGGGTTCGTGAAGGATAGATGGATGGTTCGAGAGACGCTGATGAATTCCTGTAGTGTGTGAGAAGTCCGACCAGGTCGCTAGATTCAGCCAAGACGAGCACAAGGAAGCGAGAATGTATGTATGCGATAACTGGCGATTCAACGAATAAAAGCAAGCAACTCAGTATTCGTTCATGCTGTGTCGTTTCAACTCACTGTTCGTCTGAAAGCAATGCAAATTAACACATGCCCCTAGCAGAGCATATTACAATTAGACATAGTGATAGATATACTATCACCAAATTGATAAATTTGTACATTGAAATAATATTGAGATCCATATAAGGTATGCCAGGAATATTGGTTGGTGGGCATTATGTGAATAATGTGCAATATGCTGATGATATGATTTTGATCACTGAAATTGAAACACAAAAGCAAGAAATGATGGACATAATTATAACAGAAACTCAAAACAAGGGTTTTAGTTTGAGCAGCAGAAAAACAAGTAATGGTCTTTACAAAGAAAGAAGACATTTAAATATTTGGATACCCTGATAACAGCAGATGGAAGATATATAAAGAAGTTGAATGTAGAATAGCTTAAACAAAAACAGCAATTTCACAAAGTGAAGAATATTCTGTGCAGTCTTTCTTTGTCAGTTGAGGCAAGAAAAAATTCTCAAGAGCTAAATAAATCCTATCCTGATAAATAGAAGTAAATCATGGACAGCTAGCTGATTGGTGAAAAAAATGTGGTGAAGTTGAAATTTTACATGGGAAGAATCAGATATTTGCAGTTGCAACTGCATAGCAAACGGGTCAGCCCATAGTTGTTCTGTTCTTTTGCCAACAAAAACCGCTCAGAATGTCCGTCAGTATCCCTTGTGAACAAACAAAACATTTTTGGGAAAAAAAAAAAGACTGCAGTCTTGGCATACACCCGCATTATTTGCATAATGCAGCAGTCAGCAAGTGCAAACATAAACAGCTCAACACTAGAAGTGCAGTTCACAGCATCAATGGAAGCAGCAGTAACAACACAAACAGCCGAACACTAGAAGTGCAGTTCACAGCATCAATGGAAGTAGCAGTAACAACACAAACAGCCTAACACTAGAAGTGCAGTTCACAGCATCAATGGAAGCAGCAGTAACAACAAAAGAAGAGAAGAGTTAGTCCTGAAGATGTACTGGTAGGGTAACCTTTCACTCTGCCAAAGGACAGGAGAGTGCAACTGGCCACTGTAGTTGTTTATACTCTTAACATTCTGCTATTGTTAAAGTATTTATCAGAATTTCGTTAGCTTTCTAAGTCACATTTATTCCAAAAGACAGCAGTGGTTGCACCTCACCAGCCTACATGGTGAAAACAAACATTTATTGTTATTTTATATCCACAGTAGCGTGCCAGACATCTCATCTTCTTCACTTTGGTAATGCCTTAGTTTATGGTCTAGCTGGAGATAGCGGCAACTTAAATGTGAACCTGTTTTGGATGTTTGTATATATATTTTTTTTCCAGTGGTATTTCCACAAGACATCCTAGAAAATGGACTGGCTGCCAAAAACTTTGCAATGTTAGGTCTGGGGGACATTGTCATTCCAGGCATTTTCATTGCACTGCTGCTACGCTTTGATCTGAGGTATTTTGTTTGCTATATTAATGCTGTTGATTGTTCTGTTGACATGATCTGTTGTCTCATGTGCCAGTCCACATGTGCACATGTCTGATTCGCCGATTTTAAATTTTGTGTACATGTGGCTGCAAAATCAATTGTGTCCTGTTCTAAGGCATAGAATAATAACTTGCTCTGGTCTGTCCATGAAATGGTAATTGTCTTGTGCCGGTTTTGGTGGCTTTCTGGTTGATTTGATTTTCTTCTTCTTCTGTATATAAGAGACTGGTACGTCAGGTTCTTCTTCATTTGCACCTTCCTTGGGTAGTTTATCAGCTCTTTTATTTCCAAGAATTTAAATTATTTCTGTATTTACATGTGTATAGGCCACACCCGATTTCTGAGACAATAGTTTTAGAAAAATTAATTTCCTGAGATTTTTGTCAAGAGACAATATTAAAACAGTAGTACCTGTAAGCAGTGACAGGTGGGTAGCGTAAAGCTAGCTACAGTTTAAATTTTAGCTGCATGTACAGCTTTGTGTGCAAGTGACTTTAAAGCCAGTTAAGGCGCAAGGCACTTTATGGCAAATAATTGACCTCGTGATTCGGTGGCTGATAAAAATGGAGCAGAGACTTCCTGACACCTACAAAGAAAAACTGTTTAGTTTCAAAGACATATTCTGGAGTTACTGAAGACACACAACTACATCATGGGTTTATTTGAAAATGCAGAAAAACTTCCATTATTAATAAACTGTACAAGTGACATATAGGCCTAATATCTCAAATATAAGCTGCACCCTGTTTTTTGTCAACGATTTTCGGTTACAACACTGCCGCCTGTACATGCGTAGATATGATAATATTCACACTAGCAAATAATGATAATGATCCGAGGATTATTTTATAAATATACCTATAGACCATTTGCATTAACAGCTGCTGTAAACAGTAGAATTTAATGTTAGCTGGAATGCATACTTACTTATATTGATGATTGCTAAGATAGTTTTGCTACTTATATTGGTGATTGCTATGATAGTTTTGCTACTTACATTGATGCTTGATATGATAGTTTTGCTATTTTGTTTCAGCTTGCAAAGAAGGAGCACCTTCTATTTTTATGCTGGGTTTGTGGCATACTGTCTTGGTTTGGGAGCAACTATGTTCATTTTGCATTTCTTTAAACATGCTCAGGTAAGACTTGCTTGGTGACATTGTAAAAATTTATGTAGTTATTTGAATTAAAGATTCAGGGAGTTCTTTAGTCTATTTTCTTCTTCTTTATACTCACTGGCTATAAACTTTGATGAAAACTTCTGGTTGTTCGCCTAGTTCTGGATTTTATTCTTGTCGCAGAACCTGAGTAATATTTACATAACTATTTTACAGGTCTGGCTTATTTGTATGCAGACTGTTGGTTCCTCATCTCTCAGGCATATCACTCTGTCTTTGAAGGAAACATTCCTAATTAGTATACGGCATGCTTTTTTAGGGAAAAGTAGGTCTGTTTTTTGGGTTTTCCTACAGTGTTGCCCCAGAACCTACATGGGTCTAACAGCTTGATTAGATTCAATTTTCGAGAAAAGACAAAACATTCAAACACAACTGAACTAATGATAGACATAATTATAACAGCAACTCAAAACAAGGGTTTTAGTTTGAGCAGCAGAAAAATAGAAGTAATAGTCATTACAAAGAAAATAGACCCTCCAAATTGTAACATCAAAGTGAATGGAAGAATGCTCGAGCCAGTTGATACGTTTAAGTATTTGGGTACCCTGATAACAGCAGATTTTTTTTTGTAATTCTTTTTTCTTTGTGCCATGTTTAGTAGCTTAGTTTCACTGATTGTGCTGTGGTCTGGTGATCCTATTGTTGCTTTAAGTATTCTTTCATGTGGAAAGATGCTTCTGTCTGTAATAGGTAAAGGATCCTTTTCCATGCTTTCAGGCATATTGGGTATATAGCGATATATATTTTATGGAGCAATTGGCACTCCGTGGGTGATGTGTTCAACATCATGTCGGCCACCTTTACTTCCCAAGACTTTATCTGGTACCCATTTAAAGCTGGGTCGACCTGGTACCAAGGCCATTATTGAAAATGCAATTAGTGCTTGGTCATCTGCAAATGGTAATTCTTTCTTGAAACTGTGGCTTTTGGATCTTCAGCTCCTTGGCATATTATAGTCCTTGTTTGGCTGGTTTCTTTACAGATGTTATCAATGTAAGTTATGAATCTAAGGGAAGACAGGACGCAGCCCTGCCATACTCAGGATTTCAAGGTGAATGGTTATGAGTGTCCTCCGTTGGTCACTAGGTGTCAGTCTTTTAGTATGAGGCGTGGTTGTGGGTGAGGGTGTTAAAACACACACACACAGAGGAGAATCCCATATCTCATTAAAACTTCAGTGAGATAGATGGATAAAGAAAAGAACAAAAAACATGTAGTAATTAAAAGGTTTCACAAATGTCCTCCCCGCCCTTTTTTTTCTAAAACCATTTTTAGGTTAACATTTACAGATAACCCAAATGAATAATGAGGTAAATATTGTATACCTTTTGATGAATCATTATTATGTAAGTCTATAATGAGTTAATCTTCTTTTTGTACATCACACTTCCTCACTTTACAGCCAGCTTTGCTGTACTTAGTACCTTCGTGTCTAGGACTGCCTACCCTGCTAGCTACACTGAAAGGAGATGTTAAAGCTATGTTTGAGTAAGTACAGTCACAGTCTGCTTGTAGCAAAGTCTGTATGTTAAAATTGTCGGTGAAAGTGTTTGGATTTTTTTATTTTGGCTTTATAATGCATCGTTTTTATGTTTTGGTTACCAGTCCAGTGATCACTGGTTCAGATCCTCAAAAAAAATGTGTGGAAAAGGGGTGGGGCTGAAATAAGTATCAGAAAATGTCCTGGCAGTAAATGTAACTAATGTGATGTTTGCCACACATTTCCTAGTGGCTGTCACCTTGACCTGAAAAAAAAACCCCAGAAAATGCCCTGCCACTAAGGTGTCTGGTGTGATGTTTTCATATATTTCTCAATGGTCATTATGATGTATGTTGGAAGGAAGGGAGGGTTTCATGTATGGTCAACCTGTTTGCCTTGCACTCTGAAGATTGTGGATTTGTTTCTGAAAGATGTTGTTCTGTTTGTAAGTGCAATTTAGTGTTTGAGAGTAGATCCCTGGGGTGGTTACTGCTTCAGCTAATGGGCTTATGCTTTTGTATGGCACTCTACATGGGCAGACAGTCTGCAGAAAGTGTCTTATATGATTTTCCAAACCCCACCAGCTAAAGAGAAGATCTCTGGCCACAGAAGCAAGCCTTCAAGACAAACTATGTGGTAGCAGTGAAGGCCTCAAATACACAGCTCTGTTTATGGCCCATATTTAAATAGGTTTATGCCAAGTTTTAAATCATTTAAGCTGAAAAAAGAAAGCTCTGCAGAGACAAGATTAGCCATGTGGGATCAGAGCTGGTACTATGAAATAGATCCTATCCGCTTTCTTCCGCTATCGGCCTTTATCCCTCTTACTCTGAATAGCCTAAATCTAGTTACTCCTGGCTGTGACACAAACCCCAATAGTGCTGATGTATCTGCATTTCTGCAGTGAGATGTTTTTAAAAGCGTAGTTAAATACTATTGGTTTTGTTTGTGCCTGTACAGTGTTTATGAGGCCTGGATATGAAAAGTAAAGAACCTTTTTCCACGCCTTCAGGCATATAGACCTATATTGTATATACCAGTCAGCACTTGGTGGGTGGTGTGGTCACACCGGCCACCTTTACTTCCCAGGACTATATCTGGTACCTACTCATAGCTGGAAGCCAACGTCATTTTTGAAAAATCTCCAGCCTTGTCAGTACCTGAACCCATGATCTTCCGATCTGTATTTTCGAGCCAGTCGCCGGTAGATCAAGGATATGAATATGTTTATTTAAAGTAGCATTTGAAGGGCTGTTAACCAGGTAACCATTTTTTAAATGGCATCATTGCGTAAAAATTGCCCATAGCCTCAGTGATAGATGTCATGAGGTCACGGCATGAGTCACCTCGTGTGTGTGCGTGTATTATAGTATCTGGGAAATGTATTCCATTTTTTGCTTCACTGTGATCCTGTTTATTAATTACTCATTTTAAAAAATTTTTATTTAATCTTTAAATATGTCAAAAACAAATTGTTAAAAGGCAAGTAATTACATTTTTAGGAAAAAATGTATTAGTGACCTATGTAAAAAAAAAATAAAGAGTTTTTGGGGGATTCCCACGTATTCATGAACCATTTTTGTAAATAATGTTCCAGGGGTGGAAGGGTTAAAAACTGGCTGGCACATTGCACTGTGGTTTACAGCTAGACTGGGGTATGTGTGCCTGTCAGACCAACATCTCCAGTTTAAGCAAACTTTTAATTAGCCATTTTATTATGACATGCTTGTTGAGGGGGAGCAAATCTCTCAATCCCTCCACCCCCAACTGGGCTCCAGAGTCTACACTGATACACCTCTCTCTGTATTAATGGTGTCGATTTTGACAATGAATTGTGCTCTGTGTTCGCAGATATGAGGACCATTCTGAGACACCCAGCCCAGCAAAGGAGACAGTGGAGTCAGACAAGACTAAATGATAGTAATTCTCACCAAGATTATAAACTCCTAGGTCGACAGATGTATTTAACCACTGCCTGTTGTAAGATATAGTAACTCTGTTTATGTCCCAGTTGAAGCTGGTGTCATCATGTTCTTTCTTTCTTTTTTCTTTCTTTTCTTTTGTTTCCTTTTTTTTTAACCTAATGAAGGAGAATATTACATTGTTGTCTTCAGTTCGGATGAGTTAAAATTACTTGTATGAAAAGGCATTTTTAGGAGTTGCCAACGCTTGCCTGCTGCTCCCAGGGCGTGTTTCATTTCCGCATTAAGTTGAAGTTCATAAATGATCTAGAGCTCCCAGGTGGACCCAGCCTAAAATAGGGACCAGAATATCATGGGATTATAAGTGGCCGATGTGACATTGACCATATCGTCCGCCTTAAGTTGGATTTCTTAATTGATCTACATCTCCCAGGTGGTCCCAGCCTAAAATAGGGACCCAGAAATATCATGAGAATTAAAAGTGGCCGATGTAACATTGACCATATCTTCCGCCTTAAGTTGGATTTCTTAATTGATCTACATCTCCCAGGTGGTCTCAGCTTAAAATAGGGACCCAGAAATATCATGAGAATTAAAAGTGGCCGATGTAACATTGACCATATCTTCCGCCTTAAGTTGGATTTCTTAATTGATCTAGAGCTCTCAGGTGGTTCCAGCTTAAAATAGGGACCCAGAAATATTATGGGAAGTTAAGGCAGCCTATATGAGATTGATCACATCACCCGTCAAGTGCCAAATGGTCTGTAAAAGTGTGGTTCTGGCACCATATACCTGATACACCAGTGGTGTAAAAAAAAAAAAAAAAAGGGTTCTTGATTTCAAAAGCATTATTATTTTAACTTATTCAGAGATTGTAGATGATATTACACGTGCATGCACCCACACAATCATGATCGTTAAACATCAGAAATCGAGTACTGAAATGTTACATCCAGCCTGTCCTGTTGTATGGTAGTGAATCTTGGAATGTGAGCAGACAAAGAAGAGTTGAGATGTGGTTCTTGAGAAGAATGTTGCGAATTCCTTGGACTGCCAGAATAACTAACAATAATTGAATGAAAGTAGAATATTTTATACAACAATGAGAAGCAGACAAACCAAAGTTATTTGGTCATATTATGAGAAGAGGAGCACTGGAAAATGTCCTGACAACTGGAAAGATCACTGGTAAAAGAGGCAGAGGAAAACCAGGAGAAATTATGGTGGATGGCTTTAGACGGTGGTGTGGAGGAATATCATAGGATGAATTGATCCAGAACACCAAAGACCGAAATCTGTGGTGATGCATAAACGCCTATGCCAGCTGGCAAAGCACTTGATGATGATGATGCACACACACACACAAGCCGATTGAGTACGATTGAGTTACTTATTGTGCTGCTTATTTTGATTTCTCTTCCCTTACATTGAGATTAATGTATTGATTAATTGTTGTCTGTTTCCTTATCTGTTAAACATTTAATTGCACAACAGCATGTAGTCATCGACTGCATATGTTCACTGTCATACACCTGTGAAAGATTCGGGGGGGGGGGGATTAACAGATACATTATTGGCATACGTTCCATGCTGCATGAAGGCGGAATATCAGAAATGCATACTGGATATGTGTGTCGACACCTTTCTGTATTTCCACACAACAGTGCTATACTGTGCTACAGGCAGGCATGGGAGAAACAGCCCATGGCGATGTTAAGAAGTCTTCCACAGTTAAAACACGGTATTTCAGTGATCTTGAAAAAGTGGCATATGCACACAAGAATGGGTTCATAGCTACATTCACTTCTCATGTATTTTGTAGTAAAATTCATTCTAGTGTTAACCACATATTTTCTGTGTGGATGTTTTTTGTTAAGACCTGGCCAGCTACCCATTATAATGTGCAACATCTTGAATTTCTTTGTGAAAGTTTAGATCAGGAGATTAGATCAGCCACAGGCTGTATAAGGCTCTAGGGAACGCCTAGTCAGCCATATTTAAATATTTGACCAAATATATCAGCTTAATTTTTCATTGACAATTTTGTGTAGCTTGTGAATGATGTCAGAATTTGACATTCACATGGCCCTGGCAAAATGAAAAGTAATCCCAATGCTGATCTAGACACATATTCATTGATGAGTGTTCACTTTCCACATATCCTTGAATTGTCTCCTGACTCATATAAGTAAGTAAAGTAAAGATCCCTTTACACGCCATTAGGCGCATCGGGCAAATGGGAAGAGCACCCATATTTTACAGGCCAATCGGCACTCGGTGGATAATGTTGTCAGCATAACGCCAGCCGTCTTTACTTTCCCAGGACAGCCCATCCTATACCCATTTGAGGCTGGGTTGACCTGCGACGTCCCATACCACGATAAAAATCCACTCAGCCAACGCAGGTTTCGATCGCGGTACGTTGGATTACGTGTCAGACTCGCAACGCCTTAGCCACTCATATACAAACAGTATACTTACTTTATCATCAATGTTACATTCTGAATATCTCACGTGGCGTTAAGGTTATGAATGTGTAATGTTTAAAACAACCTGTTTGATAGTTATTTCTTGAGCTGTAACACAGTAACTTCATGTCTTTTTACATCAGCAGTTTTTGTAATATATGCTAGTGTTTTGAGAGTTCTCTTTCTATCATAATTTAGTCTTATTTAGATGCTGCTGTAATAGTCTCAGTTATATGTTATTGTGTATGTTTGTCTGGTGTTGGATATTTTTTCTCTCTGCTATTCTGATTTCAGCTGTATCCTCATACTAACATACAGCTATATTCTCATACTTACATACTGTCTGAAATGCTTGACTATCATTTGATGACATTAGGCTGACTCATCAAGACCTACATTGTTATTATTTTTTTAGAGATTTTTTTTAAACATCTGAGAGCCATCGTGCTAGACCTCGCGTGCAGATCGAAAGGTGGTGGGTTCAAGTCCTGGAGGGACCTGACTTTTTTTTCAGAAAATGATTTTGGCTGTCAGGTCGAACCAGCCTTGAGTGGGTACCAGGTACAGTCCTGGGAAGTTGAGTTGGCCTGTGTGATGCTGACCACATCACTCACCCAGTGCAGATTGGTCTGTAAAAAATAGGTCTAGCCTATTTGCCCAATACGCCTAAAGGCGTGGAAAAGGGTCCTTTTAAATCTCCCTGTATCCAGTTGGAGTGAACTAACTTTATTTTCAGAGGGTCACAAACCAGGCACACTGTATATTCGGCCCCTTCTACCATTCATCTTTCTCACAGTAATTATAATTTACATATTATGCACTAAAAGTTTATTTAGTATTAAACATAGTATCAATACAACACATGCACACAAAACTTTAGAAGAAATCACCCTTAATTAGTTGCCTGTTATGACATGCTTGTTGCGGGGTTGGGGAGGGCGGCAGCGGGTCTTCCCTCCACCCTGCCCAAATAGGGCTCTGGAAGCCACACTGAGGATATGTACATTCACATCTATAAACTTACCTACACGGGTAAAAACAAATACTCATGTATGTAGATACACAGTGAACATACACAAACATGTGCTTACGTACATACACAAACTTGCACATATACATACAAACACACAGTAATTTAAAAAAAACTCACATATTGCATATTAGTGTCAAAATGTTTATCTTCTTGTTTGTGGTTTGTGGGTGTTTTTTTTTCCTTTCTTTTTAAATAAGAATGCATGTAATGCATTTAGAAATTGTAAATGCATTTTATTTATATCCATGGCTTAGGGGTTTCTAACAATTCCACGATAACCAGTTTGATCCCAGCTGTGGGTAGTTTGACAGTAGACCGCTTTGCATTGTTGTTTCTTTGTGTTTAACTGGCTGTCAACTCCGGCGGAAAGACCTAGTTGATCATCCATTTCTGGACTTCGGCTTTGTTCCAGCACCAGAATTTTGCGTGTGCATCCGTTTTACAGATCAGGCTTATTAATATGCAGTCTGCTGGTTTCTTGCCGCTTGGGCAGGTGCACTTCGACTTCAAAAGAAGCTCCCTATTTAGTCGCCTCTTATGACATGCTTTTGGGGGGGGGGGGGGAGGCAGTGGGTCTATTCTTGTTTTTCCTCACAATGGGTCCCAGGAACCCACACAGGGTAACTGCTTTGCATTGATTTTGATATTGATCGAGAGGAAGCAGTGGTAAACTGCTGAATGTAAAATTTGCCTAGGAAAACCGCAAACAGAAAGATATTGCCTGGTAGCGTCTTCTACAGAATTGGCAACTAAATGCATTTTATCCAGCTGATTGTATGTCGTTGTTGTTGAATAAATGGTGTTGTCTACTTGAAATTGTCCTGGTGTGGTATGTAACACATTTTTTGTAGCTCATATCTACTGAGTTTGAATCAAACAAAACTGATCATCTCTTCATTGTTTGCATCGATTTGAAAACATTCAGAAACCAGAATTATGTATCTGAGATAATTCATGCATGACTTTTTAGTAATATAAAGATTGTTCTTTCAGCTCTTATTATTTTGAAACAATTTGTACATTTCTTTAGTATAGATGCCATGTTTCCTTGAATATAAAACCAGGTTTTATATAAATTTTTGCTTTAAAAAATGCACAAGGGCTTACTTTTCATATTATATATATATATATATGTATTATATATATATATATATAGATATATATATATTCTATATATATATATATATATAATATATTATATATATATAATATACATATATATTATATAGTATACATATTACAATGTGTTATATAGGCTTGTATGAAACAGTTGATTAGAGATTACAGTAACCATTTAAGTTACTGAGTTAATTAACACTTTTACAATGAAAAAAACAACAAATAAGTCAAAAATAGCATGATTCTGCAGCTGTGTGGATGCAGCATGAAAAATATGTAAAAGAACAATAAGTAAAAGTCGAAATGGCTGGTTGAATCTGCAGCTGCATATGTGCCAGCACAAAACAATTGTCAAAGAACTAAGTAAAGTTAAAAAATAAAATGAAAAAGGATAAATGTGCAGCTGCATACATGAAGCACAGGCAATTGTTGACCATTCAATATACTTGTTGTCAGATGCTGTTGATATTTGTATACATAAAGTTTTGCTCTCAAATTAAACATGACATTTTGTTTTTTACAATAAGGGTAGCGATCTTCTAAAATACACAATTAACCAGTCAGTATCTTTCTTCTGATCTGTTGTTAATTCTAAAATTATTATGTTTCACATTACATTCATTATCTGTAATTGTATCTTCTGTGCAGGCCATAACATTAATTTGAACTTTATTTCTTTTAAAGTGTTTAATATTTTTTTTTTCAAATCTGTATCATTTATTGTAACAATCTTTGTTTTATTTTTGCTTGATGGTAACTGTTGCAAAAAAAAGTTCTTGTTGGAAACCAAAAAAAACCCGAATGTGTCAAGAATTAAAAAAGTCTGCAAATAGTCATTGTTTTTGTGCTTGTTTTCTTAGTAACCTGGTAGAGGATGGTAAAATACTGAAGGGTGGCCAGTGCGACTGTGGGGATCGAGTGTCAGTCGGGACAAATAAACACATCTGGTGTGCCCTCTGTTATTATTATAGAGCAGGAAAATCCCCGGCCCTGGCAAACTGAAAGGTTACCAAAGACATAGGGATCATGGTACCTGGGTGTAATGTAAACAGAGGGTCTGGCCGGCTTACTATACTCGGAGGTACAATCAGTATTGGAACTCTGCGCTGGCTGCTGAAGATGAGGACGGAGCACACATGGGAATACCCTGAGTGCTGTGATGTCAACTCACAGAGAGATCCTGCTGCATGGACAACACATGGTCTCTGCAATACTGCCCAGGCTTTGTGCTGTGGAGAGGAAGAACTTGTTTGTTTTCTGGCCTTAATTGGTCTTGAAGAATATTTCGTGCAATCTTTCTTTGTCAGCTGAGATGAGAAAGAGAATTCTTATGAGCTGTATAAATCCTATCCTGCTATATGGCATTGAATCATGGACAGTTGGTAGGTTAGTCAAAAATTCTTTGGAAGCTGTGATGTGGTTTTATAGACGAATGATGAGAATACCCTGGACAGATAAAGTAAAGTAAGTAAAGATCCCTTTACACGCCTTTAGGCGCATCGGGCATATGGGAAGAGCACCCATATTTTACAGACCAATCGGCACTCGGTGGGTAATATGGTCAGCATTACGCCGGCCGGGACAGATAAAGAGTAAAGATGATGTCTTAAAGGAAACTGATTCATGCAGAGAACTGATTGTCCACATTGGAGGGAGACAATCCTTTCATCATGTGATAAGGATAAAACTGGAGTACATCACGGCAATAGGAAAGTTGGAGGGGAGAAAAGGCAGAGGGAGATCGAGAGAAAAAAAATGCTGGATGGTTTGACATCAGGTCATGAAGGACCATCTGTGTCAGAGTTGATTGAAAGTACAGAAGGTTGTGGATAGACATGACTACCAGTGACACACGGCATGGACTATCAGAAGAAAAAATTGGTCTTAGAAATCATGAGCAGGTCTTGCTAGTCATACTGACCTTGCCATGGCAGTGATCTCTGTGGCACAGACAAAACCACTGCATGACTGAGGAGTTAAGCTTGGCGAAGCAAGTCTATGTCATCTTCGAGGTAAAGACAGGAGATACTTTAACCAATTCCGCATGGGAACAATCAGTAGAGGTACCTTGGAGCGGCTGCTGCATCAGATTGTGATAACAAATAATACTGTTATCTGGAAAGACAAAGTTTTTTTTTTTTTTTCAAATGAAAAGTTGAGGACATTGTGTGAAGCCACGCAGAAAGCAAGGGAAAGCTACAACATTACTGTCCTAAGAAACTCATCATGAAAGCCTCCCCCACCCCCCCCCCCCCCCCCCCCCCCCCCCCCCCCCCCCCCCCCCCCCCCCCCCCCCCCCCCCCCCAAAAAAAAAAAAACTTATCTTGGACTGGAGAATGCGGGACAGTCAGTGAGGAACTAAGTTTCAGGTGTCTACTGGCTCACTAGCGAACACATAAAACTTTCCACAATTGACAACACTGAAACAGCTCAAATTCCAGTATAGATTCTGCCAGTTAATTTCGGCTATCCTCCGAATTACGGTCCTAAATTATGGAGGCGGAAAATATACCCTAACAGGGCCTCAGTCACGTGTCAATTTCGCATATCCGTCATCTTAAATTGCGCACTTCCGCCACCGACGTGAGATCCTAAACTCTGCTCACGCAGCGTAGATTGGGGCTAAACTAGATGGCTGGGACTCATAGCAGCAGCTACCACATCTTCTGCAGCTTTCATTATTTTATTTGCTCGTGAGTCCTAGCCATCTAGTTTAGCCCCAATCTACGCTGTGTGAGCGGCGTCTGGGCAAATCCTCGCCGGAAGTACGCAATTCGTCCATGGCGTTATAGTCCCCGGAAGTGCGCATCTGACACGTGACTGAGGCCCTGTTAAAGTATATTTTTGGCGGGATAATTTAGGACCGTTATTTGGAGGATAGCCTTAATTTCTCCTATTCCATCACAATTACTCAACCACAGTCATCGCTGTTCACTTCCACAATTATGCGACAATAATCGTTCACTCAACGCTGACTACACTTCATTCAAACTACATCACGACTCTCTTCTTCCAACCATGGTGCACAGCTGACCACGGGTCAACCTCGGGATTTCCTTTGTTTACCGCACGAAATACCTGGGGCTGGAAAGGTAAACGGTTTACTTTTCCAGCCCCAAGTATTTCGTGCGTTCCTTTATCGCACGGATTTTCTGTGTGCGACTTACTGTAAGCGTGGAGACCATGTTAAGCAATTTCGTCACACCCCCTCTTTTCTTAAAAAAAAAAAATAACATTTTATGGAACATTAGGTGGAAAAAAAAAAAAAAATGAAAGCAAACCGAGGTACCTGGGTATCATTTTTTACAAGAAGACTGCTCTTTATGGATCACGAGGAGAGAGCTACGGTGAAATGCAAAAAAGGACAATGCTCTCAAGATTATGGCAGCAATGGACATGGAACAAAGAATGCTGTTCACAATCTTCTAGCATGTGATCATGTCATAAATAGATTATGCCTTATGGGCTTGCAATGCGTACCATTTCAAAGAGTCAGCTGATAAAACTTGAACGCGTACAGAATAAAACCCTGCGGGTAATCTGGGATGTACAAGATATACCCTGGTTGTATGTCTGCGATATATACTGGCACTGCCTACTACTGCAGATAGGCTCAAAGTTTTGCAAGCAAAGTCATATCTTAGAGCAGACAAGAAGCACCTCCTGCATAAAGCCCTAGGTAGGACTAAGGGTCACAGACTGAAAAGAGGAAGGTCTTGAATGGCGCAAGCAGAAGACACAATTGGACATGTGTGCAGGCTTGATAAATTTGGGCGAGGGGAAGAGTGGGTCAAAATGTACGAGCAAGTTTTAGACTTACGTAGGGTTCTAATTACCTCAGGTCGTGAGTGCAGGGACTGGCCAGCTTGTGCTGCAGAATGAGTTCAAAAAATTATTCTTGGCAATTCCCTCCTAAGTGATGTGATTATCTATACAGATGGTGAGGAGGGGGGGGGGGGGTTTCATAGCAAAGGCGAATCGACGTGGCTAAGTGCAACAAAGCCTTGCATATTATATCACAACGTCTTTTTTGAGAATGGAGGGGAAGACAGTCACTGCTGCCTTCCGCTGGCTTGAGAATCAGCTGTACACACATGCCGTGATTGTAAATGACTCACAGAGCATGTTTGAGAAAGATGCAGGCATGCTCCGTGCAGAGTGGCAAGCATCAATTCAGAAGTCCCGTGTAGTTACCATCCTTTGGAAATTTTCTCTAGGTATGCCGGTGTGTTGGGAAATGAGTAGGCAGATAGACGGCGGAGAGACTTTTGTAAATACAAGCCAGTCTTGCTAGTTATACACGTGCCACCACCATTCCATAGGAGTATGCTTAAGAAGCTAGAGACAGGATGGATTTGAAAAAAAAAATGGTTAGAGTCGCTGAGGAAGTCTCGTCTGATAGGAAAAAGTTAAATTTGTGTGCCAAGATACTCTGGGGGAAAGAGGGTATGAACGAGCGGGTTAGCTTGCGGGCAGGGCCACGGTAGGTACAGGACAAGCAATAGACTGGGCCGACATTCTCAGTGCTATCAAGGAGAAGATGGTTCACGAGACAACGAAGAATCGACAACACTCAAAAGACAACAAGAACGTCAGACAAAAGAGGTGCTGTCGAACATGAACACTATACAGGTAGCCAAACAAGAATAGTAAACCAAAACATAACATGTGTTATCGGTTGCTATACGCTGGGGGATATAATGAAAATGGGATCCTAGCGCTTATGGACTTGTAGTACGATGTGCAATGCGGATAATCTTTCTATTAACTAATTAACTTAAGGCCAAACTACGAAAAATTAACACCTGTGAAATAAGATGTCTGGGAAAAGCCCTCTAGCTTAACCATCCGAGACAAAGTTATAATTTGTTTTAGCAGACATACTGTAGGAATGCAGCACATTCATTGAGAGACAGAGGGTCAAAAAGTTTTGTCATTTAGCAAGAATGCAGCCAGAACAGCTACCAACCCAGGCGACACACATGAAGAGATCTAAAATGAAATCAAGAGGGCGCCCTATGAGAAGATTATATAGCTTCTACAACGACACTGAATGACAATAGCAAATGCTGCCCACCAGCAATGGATCGCAAACTGTTGCTCCCAATAATCCTTTACGACAGTAGTGGAACGATGATGATGATGACTTTTTGGAATATTTTACAGAGATTGCCGTGATCACTTTTAATGACGTTGTGGATATAATTAGGTCATCGCTAAATATAGCATCACGAGATGTAATATCCGGTCTACATTTGTTTCCACAACCCACAAATTTCCAAGATGGCGATGTGGCAGCCTGAAGAAAACGGTCTTCGACAGATTTTAGAATTACTGAAAGATTCACAGTTTCATAACCCAGAAGCTCAGAGAAGAGTACAACAGGTAACCTATTGAGTTTAAAAAACAGAGAATGGTGATTGACTGCTGAAATATTCCCGAATTGCAGGATTTCGATTTTCATAAAAATTTTTTTTTTTTTTTTTAGAGAAGTGAGTTTAGTGAGAACGACGAAACTCCGACGGCGGCAAGTAGAGTAAATCAGTAATGTTTTGACTTTATCGTGAGTGTGTAAAAACATTATGAGATAACAATAGAATGGCGTATTGTACAGAATTGTGTCTGTTATTACACAGAAAATAATGATCTTCGTACAACGGTTCGCTATACATTTTTACTTTCACAGATAATATGCCCATAACTTTCCGTGGAAAACATGTCCATACTGAGTATGCATTACTTCCATACTGAGTTTTTGAGGCGATTTAGGAGATTGTCATGATTATTGTATAATTGGTTTAATTTATTAAATAATGAATAATGGGGCATCATGGGTATGATGCCTAATTTTGAAACACAAACATTCTGAAGTCATATTTGTTTTTTTTTTTGTTTTTCATTTATTTAGTAAACATGTCATTAACATCTTTATTAACCATACATACATTTTATTTTCTTGTCAACAATTTGATTTGAAGATAGTTTATAATTGGTTTTCCTTATAATAATGGATCAAGAATGGTCCCTATCTTCATTTATAATTAAAATAAGCTACTTTGAATTGTTACAGTTACAGTGTGTGAGAATAATTAAAACCAAGATGAATCAGTCTGGCAAAACAAACAAGGCGGATCAGTGTATTTAAAACAGCCTCACCTCAGCCTGTGGGTTATTAGTAAACGTTTGTTGGTTCTGTCTTTTATCCTCCACTGGAGCATTGGCCCCCAGCCAACTCACAACGCAGTTATCTCTCATCCTTTGCTAAAGTCTGCAGCTCACAGCATGTTCTCCCCATCTTTAGCTCCCTTCTTCTTGTGTTATTTATATTACTTGTTGGGCCTTTATTTGTATATTACCCCTGTGGGTTCCAGTTTAAAATCCTTAAATCTCCAGTTTTATATTAGCGATTTCTTGTAGAAGTTGTCCAGTTTGTAAGTGTTTTCTGCACAGGTTTTAGTTTGTTAGGTCTTTGATTGTAAACATTCTCCATCATAACACCATGAAGTTTATAGGGATTGTTTATATAATGCAAAATTCACTACCATCATGTTATGTGTGTGTTGTCCATTAAGATGATGATGACCACTCTTTTTCATCCGGTATGAGCACGAAGATGACTGATGGGGCCGATGCAGGCCCGAAAAGTTTTTGGACAGGGAGGACAGGGAATGAGCGTTGTGCCAGGGAGGGGATCTCCTGCAGTCACCTTTCTATCCTTTTCATAATAAGTCTTGTTATACCATTATACGTCATGTAGGCCTCACAGTCGAATACTCACTATCATGTATGGAATCGCATCCAGCATCCTCGTCCTCTTCATCTTTTGTTCAGTCTTGCTTCTTTAATCAGTTTGTTTCCCATTTCAGTGTCTGTTTTCTGATTGTCTGATTTGTCTCAGAATGTTCCCAGCATTTGTCTTCTTACTCAGAACTGTTGACATCAGCAGTTGTCCAGACTCGTCTCTCTCTCTCTCTCTCTATCTTTCTTAAATTTATAACAAAAAATGGTTAAATCATTGAAAAAAAAGCATCCATAAAATAAACCTTTTCCTGAATCACTTTGTTCATGTCAGCATTTATTCATATTTCCCAAATCAGTTTTTTCTTCATGAGCCCTATATAATTGAATAGTGATTATTATAAACACTAAGATGGGACCTTACTTGTACATTTTGACATGGACAAGTAGTGTAAAAGAACTTTAAAAAAAAAATGTGTGTAGACACTTTGGCAGTCAGTTACAGTGTGTCTCATAGTTTAATAAATGTAAGTGTGCGCCCAAAAATATTATTGAATAGTTCATAGCTGCATATTATTTTGTACATTTGCAGAAATTGAGTGAGCTGAATAGCTACCCTGATTTCAACAAGTATTTGGTCTTTGTCCTAACAAAATATACTTCTGAAGGTATGTGTAATCGTTTATGTCTGTATTAACTATTATGCCTAAGTTTCACTTCGTCATTCTTTTATTGTTTTTGTTGTTGTTTATTTAACATAAGCAATGCCTGTAATGGTCTGATGTTGATTTTGATTCATTATTGACCATTTAAGATTAGATTTTAAGCTTGCTTGAAATTTTGCATGGGCTTATTGGGAGTTACTTTATTTCATTTGTGCAGGAGGACATTATGTCCTAGTTTTATTGTCTTTATTTACCATCCTCTTTTTAAAGATTGGTGTAAAAAGAGGGAGGGGGGTTGAACCTGATGATTTAGGTTGGCGTGGCTAGTGCGGTTGTCATGGACTATGCAGGTTATTTTTTTGGGGCCCCAAACAGAAACACTCATCATCCTGCTGTGGATTTGAACCTGGGTCTACCCAATGAGGGCATAGAGATCTTAACATGTCATAGTTTATAGTATGTAAATTATTCTTTTAAAAAAAATGTACCATGCCTTTTGCTTTTAAAAGATAATCATCATCATGGGATCTGGTCTGGTTTTTTTCTCTTATGAAATAGGAAATATTTCCATGTATTCAGTTTTATGTCTGTCACTTACCTCTTTTTATGTATGCACCAAATATGCACTGGGAGCCGCTGTGGTCTAGCGGCTAGACACTCACCAGCGGATCAAAAGGTCGTGAGTTTGGATTCTGTCAGGGGCCAGACTTTTTTTAAAAAGAACTATATCTTTGGCTCCCAGGTTGACCCAGCCCTGAGTGGGTACGAGGTACAGTCCTGGGAAGTAATGGCAGCCGGTGTGATGCCGTGGTCTATAAAATATAGGTCTAGCCCTGTATAATACCTAATATGCCTGAAAGGCGTGGAAAGGGATCCTTTGCTTTTACCAAATCTACACTATGCTTCAAGTCTTTAAATATTATGTGAAATGGATAAACATTTCTACTAATTTTATGTCCAAATCTCTCCCCCCTTCCCCTTCTTGAAGTGCTGGCTTTGTTTTTACTTCCGTGCATTGTATTCTTGCAGTTTCTTCCAAGATATGTCTTTGTATCTGCAGAGTTCTTCCCTTTCTGTTCTTACAGCCTCACTTATTTGCAGCATATGTTTCTACAACTGACACAAAGTATTCATACATTTCAGGTGATTCTTCACGATCTTTAAGTGGTCTGATATTGAAAAATAATGTCAGAGCCCACTTTGAGCAATTTCCGCCAGAGGTTGCCAGTTTTATTAAACAAGAGTGCCTCAATGGTATCGGAGATCCTTCTCCGCTGATTAGGGCTACCATAGGCATTATCATCACAAATATTATCTCAAAGGGGGAGTTGCAGAACTGGCCTGAGGTCTTGCCACACCTGTGTGCATGTCTCGACTCTCCAGATTACAATACCTGTGAGGTAAGTGTTAGTAGATATGGGACTGATAATGTTTTAGGATAGAAAGTAAGCTTGTATTCACGTTGTTTCCTTCACATAGGCATTTCACTCCTGTTATCTCAAGCATTTGCTGTCTATTTTTAAGTTAACAACAGAGATGACCACACAATTTCTTTTCAAGATGAGAAAAGTATTAACATCTAGAGAGATGAATATGTTAAAATGACATTTGCCAAATATGTATTCTGTCTGATTGTAAGAGAAACCTAGACAATTATCAAGCTGTTACAGAAAGTAGATTAGATCTGCAGACTGTCTCCTAGTGGCTTCTAAAGGGCACAACCAGCGATGAGAGGCTCAGTATACAGAAGTGAGGTTGAACTGTCATGTGCAGGACATGTCGATTCCTGGCTGCTCTGGACTGGCCTTATGGGAGACATCATTTGTGAACTAGGAAACAAAGATGACCATACAATAGTGAGACTGCAGTGTTCCACAAAACTGACCTGAAAACTGATCTGGGCAACAACTGCCTGAAGAGTCTAGATGTGTCGGCCGAAAGGTGCAAATATAGCAGTCATGTTGTAAATATGCACAACACATTTACATCTTTGGATGAATGAAGGTCAAATTGAAGCCTGATTTTAATGTATAGAAGTTTTATTTAATTTATGAAAACAGTCATGCACAGATTTGGGAGAGACTTCGCAGCTGTTGAAAGCAGTGTTAAAGAGACCCAAAAAATATTTTTGTCATCTTGAAAGTTGTAATGATCTTATAAAAACCATAGTGAAGGGAAGCATTGAAGGCAAAAGGTAGACGGTGTTCAAATAGGAAAGATAAAAAAAATCAATTTATGAATAAATTCTCTTGTTCCGAAGCTACGTTTTAAGGGGAAGATAGATCCAAGTAGGGAGTAGTTAGTGGTTTGCTGAGATCAGATGTGTTATCCAGAAAGGTGCAGATATTGCAGTCTACTTATTACGACATGGCAGCTGCCCATTTAAGGTTGAACACAGACAGAAGATGTTTTGTGAATAGGTTTAAAAACAAAACTACTTTATTGTAGTGAAATTTGATTTTTCCTATATGATAATTACACATTTCATTTCATGGCAGGGGGCATTTGGAGCACTACATAAAATCTGTGAAGACAGTGCTGAACTCCTGGACAACAGCTTGCCAGACGCACCACTGAATGTACTTATCCCCAAATTTTTGAATTTTTTCCGGCATCAAAACCCCAAAATAAGGTTAGTCTCAATTTCAGAAGCAAAACGGTTATTCTGGGGTTTGGTTTGTTAAGGTCCTTTACTTGATGTGAAAAGGATGTCTTTCATTACACACGCACATCTCTATAAGTACTCGTCTCAGATTGCACAGGGAGAATGTCAACAGTGTCTAAACTCTAAAGCACTGCCCAGTATCCATACTAGTGCAGGCAAGGAATACTTTTGTGAGCCTGTTTTAGACTTTGGTTTATCTAATTGTGAGCTGCCTGTATTCTACCCTGTCTCTCTGATTTCAACAGTCTCTGCTTTCACCTCCTTATCTAAGAATGCTGAATGTCCGAGGAGGGCTATAATTTTTTTTGTTTACTTTGCAAAACTTTGATGGCCAGCACTGATTCATAACATCTGTTTGGATTCAGTCTTCTGGCCACTGCCTAAAGATGTCATATCATCAGAAACCGGTAAAAGTTTGGAAACTGGCTTCCTTGTTGTGACAGGATTAAAGGACCCAGTCATTTGTACCCAAATGTTGAGTGCTGCTCTAGTCCAAGCAAGCACACTAACCTCTATGCCACCCCAACTTTTCTGTTATAATTTGGTTTAATACTCTAAGGGATCTGCCGTTATGTAGCGGTTAGATGCTCGCATGTGTGCCTAAAGGTCACATGTTCGAATCTGCATACAGCCAGATTTTATTCCTTTAAAAATGGCAAGAGCTGCCAGGACGATCCATCCTCAGATAGGTACCAGCTAAAGTCTAGCCAAGTAAACATGGCTGGCATTAAGTTGACTACATCACCCAAGTGGTCTGTACAAATTAAGGCCCAGCACTATATACCTAATACATTTAGGGGACATGCAAAAGTATCCTTAACTTACTTTCTTGAATTCCCTAACATTTTAAATGGCTGGACATAGAAAACCGAATTTTAGCAGAATTTATGTGCCGTTTAAATGCAGTATTGTGTGTTTGGGTACAGTTGACCTTTGCTTCATTTCCACAGGTCTCTTGCCATTTCCTGTGTCAACCATTTCATTATAACTAGAACACAGGCTCTGATGATTCACATAGACACTTTCATACAGGTTGGTACTGCCAGAAGTTGGCATACTTCTGCGATAAAATTTTGTTTAAAGTTATTGAAATTTGGTACCATTGTAGAAAGTTAAGGGGGTTTGGATACATAGTCCCTCTGTTGGTTCCGAGCCCATGTTGTGGGTAAAACAAGATTAGACCCATTACTTCCCCAACAAGTTGACTAATTGGGGGTTTCCTTTGAAGTCAAGTGCATTTGCTTGAGATGCAAGGAAACAACTGTGTGCATTACAAATTAGCCAAATCTGACAAATGGATGTGCACACAACACTCAGGTTCTGGAAAAAGTCTTAACGTCCGGAGGGGGCGAACAACCAGAACTTTGCATCGGAGTTTACTGCAGGTGAACTTGAAGATACATAGCATATGGTGGTTCAGATTATCATTAAAGGCATGGGAAATTCTATTGAGAGTTAAATGCAAATTCTAACCCGTTGATTGCTTTGCTGACCTTGGGGAAAATCCTCTGGCAGATGCTTCGAGGATCTGTAATAATGAAAAAGACCCGTGATCTTGATAGATGACACTTTTTTTTAAAAGGCTGTTATACAGCTCGTTTAACCTTGCTAGCTCCGTGCTGTGTACATGACTGGCTCTTGTGTATCCTCAACTGACCACTCAGAGAAGTCTCTTATTGGAACAGTAGAGTTTAGATGCTGGAAATTTATTTCATAACTCCTGTCTCTAATGTGGCACTTTCTTGAATATAACCACATAAAAGAGAAAACTTTAGGCATCTGTTCTCCGGGTCTAAATAAACCTTTAGACCGACAGGCTGGTTGTTAGATGAACAATGGTGATTAGGTCATTTAACATTCTGTTTGACCTCTGTGTATGTCATGTAATCAGAAAGTAATCAGCTGTATGATGAAGATTGGCAGCAGTGCATTTCGGACCGCTGTTCATCCATCTCTTGATGTTATCCTCCCGTTTGCATCACAATCTGCCTCTTGCTTTGCCTACTGGCCTTTGTCTTTCTGCTCCAGAAAAGTTTCTATAAAAATCTTTTAATATGGCGTAACTGTTTATGTGTGTTTTGTTTCTTTTAATTGTTTTTTTTAAATCAGTCTCATCAGAACCTGCGGACTTGTTTGTGTTTGTTTCTGTGAACCACGACTTATCCTGTGTAACGACTGAATTAGACAGTGCATTAAGAAACAGATATTTCCAGTTTCTGTTAAATGGTCTTAGAGATGCATTAATACATTTGGGATACTGTTGCAGAACTTATTTTTCCTGGCTGAGGACACGAACCCGGATGTGAGAAAGAATGTGTGCAGGGCTCTTGTGATGCTGGTGGAAGTGAGAATTGACAGCTTGTTGCCCCACATTGACCAGATCATTCAGGTTTGAACATTGCTTTTTCTGGCTAGTCTTGGTCTTCTATTCATTGTTTATAACATGCATTTTAGTGGAAGGCCTAATTTTTCAAGGAGCGACCAAAAAAGGAATAATGCTACTTTTAGTTGTGATGTACTTAAAGTAAATTGTAAAGGGAAAATTTAATTTAAACATAATAGGGAGGGTTAGCTTTGAGAAACGGTGTCTGCTCCTTACTGGAGCAGGGAGCAAACTGATTCATACGAGTTATTTTAAAAACAAATAATGCAGTGGGTGGTGTAATACTACCTTATTCCGGAGTAGAGGTAATCTTAGTTTTAGCTTCATAGCAGATGGGTCACCCCATAGTTGCTACACTCCTGTGCCAGTTAAAAGCACAGAATCTCCATCTCTGTCTCTTGTGGAAAAATTAACACAGACTGAAGTCTCAAGCGTTAGCAATAATACATTAGAAAGGCAGTTCATCATCGACGGAAGCAGCAGTTACAAACAGATCAGCAGTTGCATTCGCAGTTAATCCTAATAAGGCACCACTAATTCTACGACAAAAGGCCTCGTCCTTGCCTAAATCTAAAGGTTACTACACCATGCTGTTGACATTCAAAAAAATATTCCAAATAAAATGTGCAGCTCATAGTGTCACACCAACAGTTTATAAATGGAAGAAAATGCAATGCCCACAGTCTGTCAGAAACAAAAATTTGTCACGGCTACAAACATTGACCATGCCTAATCTCCTTTTTGACCACTAAAAATGCAGAGTAAAGGATTATCTAGCCTACTTGGATAATGGTTAGAAGCTCCTAAAAAAAACAGTCTTTGTATTGAATTTGGAAATGGTAAAAACTAGGCCTTCACATCAGCTGAACTTTGTCTTAAAAAACCTACTTACAAATAATTTTTTTTTATTTGTGCACTGTGCTGAGATTCTCTTTGTGTGATCTGTGAAAGGAGGCTAGAGCAGTTGGCGTAGATAACTACGCAAAATGACTTTTAAAACTAATCAGGAAGATAGCTTTTCTATCTCTAAACATGCCTCGTTCAGTGAATGGTTGGTTTGAAGTTTTTTTCTCTTATTTCCTGCTCTGTAATTAGTAGCTTTGTGAATACACCCTCACACACATCTTCTGGATAAAATATGAATTCCAGACTCTTAATGTCAGAATACAGAGTCAGCTGGTTAGAAAAAAGATCAAATGAACAAATTCATTAAAACATTGAAGAAAAAGACATTGTTGAAGAAAACCTCAAACAATTTTACCTTGGTTACAATATGTGACATGAGGACTTTTTATTATTATTTCAAAAAAGTGGAAGGAAGTTTCCAAAGTAAACTATCTTACACAAGCATGGAAGGGCACACTTAAGAAATTGGCGCAGAAGTGAAGAGAATGGGTGATGGTAAAGGGACATGATCACCAAAAGTAGACTTCATGACCTGATAATGATCAAAGAATAAAGAAGATTATTATTTTTAACAGCTGAGAGATTGTTACTGTAAAGTGTACACGTGGATCTTTTTTTTTTTTCATTACTAATATCTGAGAAGACTTGGACATCTGATCCACTACTACAGAACCAGGAAATAAAACTTTTCCAGGATTTTAATATGAAAAAAAACCCATACTTTTATTAGAGCCAGCCATTGGACTTAATACTCTTTAAGAAGTGAGATGTTTATGAGAACCAAGTGATTACTGTGAATCTGGAATGATGACCAGAATAACAGCATGTAAAAGTTGTGTGCCTATACAAGAGCACTATGCAGTAAGCCAAAGAAGAATAAGAAGCCAATACAGAACTGGTGTCGTCAGCCGCTGCACGCTGCAGGATTTACAGAGGAACGGATCCGAACACTTATGGACTAAATAGTTGATGTGCAATGAGATAATCTGCCAACTTACTAACAGGAGAGAAATCTGATGTTTGTGGTGCATCTTTTACGGTAGTTGCCCATCTGACAGTTCATAAGAGAGCATATATAGGGGTGAAACCTTTTGAAAGAGATGTGTATGGTGCTTTTTCTACTCAAACTGGTGATGTGAAGCCAATACAGAACTGGTGTCGTCAGCCGCTGCACGCTGCAGGATTTACAGAGGAACGGATCCGAACACTTATGGACTAAATAGTTGATGTGCAATGAGATAATCTGCCAACTTACTAACAGGAGAGAAATCTGATGTTTGTGGTGCATCTTTTACGGTAGTTGCCCATCTGACAGTTCATAAGAGAGCATATATAGGGGTGAAACCTTTTGAAAGAGATGTGTATGGTGCTTTTTCTACTCAAACTGGTGATGTGAATGTTCATAAGAGAACATACAGGAAACTATATAAGCTTGGTGTGTGTGGTGCTACTTTTACTCAGCTGAAATTTCATAAACACATTCATTGTTTTGTTTTAAAAATTTGTTTATAGTTAGCTTTTATGGCTGAAGCACTTTAAAGGGGACATTAGTCAACCCCTTACCCAACCCTAGCCTCAGTGACCTTTTTTAACATATCCTTGATAATTTGACAGGGACAGTTTGATATTTTGAACAATGGAGTAAAGTTAGGTTTGTAACAGAAGGCTAAGGAGGAATGCACTGATAATTTATCTGCTAAGTCATGTGCCTAATTCATGTAGCCAAGATTTTAGTCATTGATGATATAATCTACAGTATATGATGGAGCGGACCCTGGATGAAGATGAGACTGTTTCATTAGAGTCCTGTGAATTTTGGCTGTCCCTTGCCGAACAAAAAGTTTGCAGGGAAGTGTTGAGTTCTCACTTAGATCGGCTGGTGCCAGTACTAATTACTGGGATGAAATATTCAGAAGTAGACATCATTCTATTGAAGGTGAGTTTTTAAAGGAATTTTCTATAAAAATGTACATAGGCAGTAAGTTTATGATTCCTTTTTATACACAGTAAACTGTTGTTTAAATGGTTGTCAAGTGTTGTCACATAGTTCAGTTGAGTTTTAGGGGTTTCTAAGGCTAGGTGGTCGAGCTGTTAGCTTAATTCCGTGAAGGTTGGGGTTCGTTTTACGGGCGCATCTATAATTTTACAAGTGCCTTTTTTAACGGAGATTGTTTGGGATTGTCAGTAGCACACACTCAGCAAATGGCTGGCAGTTCTAAGAAGAAGGAGTGGAGCCGCACACAGAATATTTAACTCCTAAGAGAAGGTAGGGTAATTATATGATCTGGTGTTTCCTCACCATCAAAGGAAGCTTCCATTAAAACAGTGTACATTGCCTCACAAATTATGGTGGTTTAGTATGTTAGTTGAGTTATCATCATTGCACTCCGGACATGTCCATGGGTGATCAGATCCTTCCCTCATTATGAACCCCAGTGTCTAGAGACTAATAGTACCAGTTCTGTGTTAACAGGTCATCTGATGTCCTTATGTGCGTGTCATTTTTGCTATGCCAAGTCAATCTGGCTCGTAATGTGGATTCACTGCCCCTATAGTCCTCCACCCTTCTCATTTCCCTACCATTGGTAGTGATTGCGGATGGTTTAGTATCTATTACTAACTAGCCAGTATGAAGTTTAAAAAAAAGGGCAAATTTTCACACACCTTTGGCAGTGTTTTCTTAATACATTTTAAAATAATAATCATCAAATGCCTTGCAATGCGCATGGACAGAAAGAACTTGATTCAAATCTTATGTTGTTCAATCAGCACAAGTCAGCTTGTGTGCTGACACATCTTGCTGACACGTTCCTTTCCATCCATATTTTCAGCTGTTACATGTTGAAGTTATTCTCTTCTGCATGATTGAAATTGACGAATACCTCCTTTATTATGTTTTTGTTTGTGTTTTAAATCTTTTAAAACATTTCGGTATATTTGAGTAAATTTGCCCGGGGGCCAGATGTTGAAAATGTGGATTGTTGCGGGCTAGAGGCCCAAGCCAAAGCATACAAATATCACTAATAAAATACAGTAGGCTATCACTTGCAAGATCTCTGTGGGTCAAATTTGGCGGTGCACTGGTCTCTAGTTAATAGCCCTGATTTAGGGCGTCTAGCGAATTTTCAGCATTCCTTAATAAAGCATCAGGAATTGTTATTTAAAAATTGTTGAAGATTCACAACCATATATAAATATGTATGACTGTCCAGGAAGACAGCTTTTTGGTAGGGAGGAATCGACAGATTCAGTTAACTCTGTGGATAATTTTCATATGAATCAGAAAAAGTAGTAGTAAGTCTACAGTTGTTGTTTGTTTTGTTTTAGTATTCATAAGCCATGAGTTGTTAACCCTTAGGCTCTGTATTATGGATATCGCAACCTTTCGGCATTGATTCCATTGCAAATACCGTAAATCCGGGAGAAATGTGGCTTTTCTGTCTACCCCCGGGATTGAACCCGGACCACAAGGAGTTCGTCACCCGGTCTCTGCGCAATCCGGTTTAGCCAACTACGCTAGAGAGCCGGGCAGTAAGTCTACAGTAAAGTGTATTACTTCCTTACCAGTTTGACATGTTATATCATCTTTTCACTAAAAGGGTGACGAGGAAGAGGATGATATGGTACCAGACAAGGAGTCGGACATCAAACCAAGATTTCACAAATCTAAAGCCTACACACAGAACTGTGAAGAAGAGGTATGTTGAAAACAGATTTTGATTTTGACACATTCCTGCCACTTTCTTCACTACAGCATTCAGGTGATAAGCCAGTGTGTGCATATGCATGTCTGATTGTTTGTAAATTATGGTTAATTAATAATTTCTACGCTAGTTGTGTTTAATTTAATGAAGGTCCCCATGTGGGTACCATTCTATAGACCCGGGCTGTTCAGCTGGTGGCCCGCGAAAGCCTGCTGCTTGGCCCGCTGATCATTGCCAGCTACATTGTGTTAATGATCTTTCTGTCCTGGGGCTAGGGATAATCCCAGTTTTCCTAATTTTGGCCCCCAAGTAAATTTGGTTGAATAGCCCTGCCATAGACGCTTACCTCTACAACAAGCATGTTGTAAGAGTCATCTGATGGGCAAGGAACCAATAATCTGCATACAGATAAGTCAGATCTGTAAAACAAATGAGCATGTAACACTGTTTCGGGAACAAGAGGTGGACAAACAGCCATAACTTTCCACCAGAGTTTACAGACAGTGAACGCGAAGAAGAAGATTTAATAAAGGGAACATGTTAAAATTATTGCATTATATGGATGGACATTTTTGGTAAATTTTCTTGGTGCCCTATTTGACTGGTTCTTGCCTAGGTGTAAAGTAAAGGATCTCTTTCCACATCTTTAGTTTTATTAGACATTCAGGGCTAGACCTATAATTTATAGACCAGTCAGCACTGGGTGGGTGATGTGATCAGCATCACGCCACTCACCTTTACTTTCCAGGACAGTACCTGGTACCCACTTGAGGCTGGGTTGACCTGAGAGCCAAGGTTGTTTCTGAAAAACGTCTGGCCTGAACCCACGGCCTTCCTATCCACAAGCGACCATCTAGCCGCTACACCACGGTGGCTCTTGGTTTTTTTTTTATCTAGGAGTCAAAAGAAATAGGAAGAAGTCCTAACCTTGAAGATCCACCACAAACAAAAAAGGAGTAAGTAAAAGTAAAGATCCCTTTCCACGCCTTTTAGGCGCATCAGGCATGTGGAAATAAAAACCAAACATGCATGCAAATAAATTAACTACGTCTCAAATTTGAAACTTCCCCTGACTCTGTAATTCATTACTATTGTTGGTGATGGTTGTGCAGGATGAACATTATGAGAGCGACGATACCATTGAAGAAGAACAACTGTCTGACTGGAATCTCAGTGAGTACATTTTTATTTCTTCAGTCATGTTTTTCCTTTGTGATTTTTTTTGTCTGTGGACATTATCTTTCACATGTTGTGAAGGAATGAATATATACACTGTAGAAATGGTGAGATATAGGGACTCCTTTAAGGGTAACCTTTAAAAAACAAACATAATTGTGATTTTACTGGAAATGAGTCTCTCTGTATATCCTCTTCATATCGCTGATACACAAGACATTCACAAGTGAACTCCATTGCTGCCGGTCTGCTGCTTTTCTGCCCATGGTATCTCATGTCAGTTTACAGTGACGAAGTGACAAAGAATTATCTATGGTAAATCGATTGCTGCCAATTCTGTAAATGACTCCCACCTTGATAGTTAGGGTATTAATGAGCCTTTTCATATACTGGACATTGCATGTGTGCTTTTTGTTTTTACTACTGAAACTGTTTTTGTGCAAGATCACATGCTGGTGTATGTAAATGTGGCGATAGATATACATGGCAGCAGTCAAGTTATCAGCCTAAGAATTGTTTTTTTTTTCAAATTGATTTTAGCCAGTGTTCCACTTAAGAACTTCAGTTAAGCAAAGCCTTATCTAACTTAACCACTCCGTTTATTGTCTTGTTATTAATTACCGATACAGATTTTGCAGCTGCTGTTTTCTACCGGATTGTGGCAGCCAGTGTCACAGAAACCTTCCTCAGTTGCCTCTCAGGACATGCACGCAAGGGGATTGTTGTTGTGATAGCGGCGCATGAGCCCTTTGGTCCAATGCCATGTAGAGGAATTTACATGTTTTCACAAGCTGTTCTTTTCCTCCGTACAAGGTGTTCCACCTGTCTGGTCTCGGAGGGAGTAGCATTCTTCTAGTCTCGTTGAGTTTTGGGCACTCAGAGAGATGATTGTCAAGTTTCGTAGGGGTAGTTACATAGCTGTCACTCTGGGGAGTGCTGTGGCTGTATTCTGTTTAGGTGTCCATTGAGTGGAGTGTGTTGTGTTCTGAGTCTGAAGATGGTGGCCTGGTCCCTTCTTGTTAAATTGTTAATGCTGTCATTAGGATCAGGGCTAGCCATGTGTCTATAAACCTCTCTTCCAGCATCTCCCATGGCCCATCTGTTCAGCCAAGTCTCTTTGTTTATAGCTCTTATAAGTGTATTTTGCTGTCTGTAGGATTGTTGCTGTAGGTGGTTGTTTTTGTGTTGCTCCTTTCTTTGCCAGTCTGTCAGCTCTGTCATTACCTGGTGTGCCGGAGTGGCCTGGAATCGACTGTGTCACTATTCTGATGTTGTATGAGGTAATGAGCTGATCAGCATCTAGAATTAGCTATATCAGTTCTGCACGCAAGGGGATAGTGTTACTGTTAAGCGGTCCCATTATGGGCCCAGTGACACTGCATTTTTTTTTTCAAACTGGTATATTCGACTGATCTTTCCAGTTGTCACGATGTTCTGGAAAGATCAGTGGAAAAGGGGGTAGAGGCGGACCGAGAGATGATGCTCGATGGGCTGAAATGATGGCATAGAGGGATATCAGCAAGAGAGCTGTGCCTGGCAACCAGGGATCGTGATCTGTGGAGATGCATGAGCGCCTATGACAGTTGGCAGGACACATGATGATTTATTCGGGTGAACGGAGAGAAAGAACTGGTTATTACATGAAGTTTTCTCTGTTCTGTATAGTCTTGACTCATTTGTATGCATTTTATGATTTCAGGAAAATGTTCTGCAGCTGCCCTGGATGTTTTAGCCAATGTGTTCCACGATGAGATCCTGCCAGTGGCTCTGCCAGTCTTGAAAGAAGTTCTGTTTCATGTCGACTGGGAAGTGAAGGAGTCTGGGATCTTAGTCCTGGGAGCCATTGCTGAAGGCTGCATGAACGGCATGATCCCCCATCTGCCTGAGCTGGTACCTTATCTCATCAGTTGCCTGTCACACAGGAAAGCACTGGTCAGATCAATCACCTGCTGGACGCTGAGCCGCTACGCCCACTGGGTGGTTGGACAGCCCCATGACAGCTATCTGAAGCCACTGATGACAGAGGTAATCTTCTTCTTCATGTTCACTAGCTGTAAACTCCAGTGGAAAGTTCTGCTGCTTTCTCATCCATTTCTAGATTTTAGTGTTATGCCAGAAACTGCGTTTTGCACGCACATCTATTTTACAGGTCTAGTGCTTATTTATGTGCAGACTGTTGATTCGTTGCCTCTCATGCAGATGCACTCCGACATCAAACAGCCCTAGCTAATTGTCTTTTATAAAATGCTTGTTGAGGGAGGCAGAGGGTTCCTTTCGGCCCCTTCCCGCAATAAGGCCTGGCACCCACACTGGAAATATATATTTCAGGTTGTTTTCTTGTTTGAAAAAATTTCATTCACTAGCTTGTGTTGTTGGTAGAGGAGCTTTTGTTGGTGTCATCGTGACATTTGTGTGTTTTATTCAATTCTTGCCCATATTACACACTTTGGGTAACTGGATACTTTTTTGATTATAAATCAGTGTGTTGTATGTTATTGAAGTTTTTATATTTGGTTTGAATCAAGAAATATGGGGACATGTTTGTTTTGCAAGTTATTTAGATTGTTCTGATAAATCGTTGGGACAAAAGTTACAGCTAGGATATGTTTCTTCGTGCACAAGAGTTGCAGAACCCAAACACAAATCCCAACGTCACATTGAGTGTGAATGTCTGGAGCTTTGAGAAAATCTAGTTTACATCTTCATAGTCAGGTAAAATACCTTTTTGCTCCTTGTTTTGGAGGTAAATTAAAACTACGAACCTCACTGACAGTTCTGTAGAATTTTAATGTAGTAGGCTATAAGTACCTCACCCTCTTTTCTGACCAAGGTGTCTCATGTGTTCTGTTTTTGAATACATGAGTGAGATTCACCCCCACCAGGACATCCACAAAGCGATAAACACTAAGAGCCACCATGCGGATGAGGATCACCCAGGAAGTGGTCCCAGAAACGTCCTTCAACCATTGGGTTATATTAGGGCCCCTGACTACAGCCGGGGTGGGACTGAAATATAATGGAAACATTTGGCCCCTTATCGATACATTGTATAAAATAGCCACCCCCCCCCCCTCTCTCCTCTCCCCCATGTGCCTGTAGGTTGGCCTCTACCTATCTTTCCTGATACGGTACCCTCTTTTACTGTTATTACCATGTCTGCAGTGCTTTTATATGGCCTCCATATGTCAGTTTCCGAGATAAGTTGCTGTTATATGAGAGGAGATTCCTTATTCAGATCTTTAGAATGTCAGTATTTGTCTCTTCCTGGTCCATGACAGTCTCTGAATCATTCTGCAGCATTTCAGCTGAAATGTTCAGATTTTCATCCTTAATGATTGTGAGATAACCCATGACCCAATTTGTATGCTGCTACACTGTATGGTGACATTGTTTGTTACATAATGATAAGTGACAGCAGAAACTGGGACACACTCTAGCAACTGGTCAGCTTCATAAACAAAATGAATGGTAAAGAGGAAAAGTATTTCTCTTGTGAAGCTATTAATAGTGCTAGAGAATAAAGCTTATTGACCGATGTTATCACCCATGCAAGTTAGCGGCATGACATATAGCATTTCTCTAAAACTCCGCGGTAAAGTGGTCAAGCCACTCCTCGTGCTTTGAATGTCCGAGGTTCGTTTCGCGGCGTCCTGTTCACGAATTCATTTTGAATCGAGATTCCTAGGGATTGCCGTCGCAGAAGCAATGGAGATCCTGCTCTGTGAGATGCTCTAGGCAGGCAGCTAGCTATTTTGTGTAGAGAGACTAGGCCATGTGTGATAAAGCCTGATGCAGTGAAGTCGATCCTCTCTCCTTCACCTTAATTTCTCTATAACTGTGGCATTAACAAAAATATGAAGGTACATCTCATTATTACGTTATGTCTCATTTAATTTTTCTCTCAGCTTCTAAAGCGCATTTTAGATGCAAACAAGAGGGTGCAAGAAGCTGCTTGTTCGGCATTTGCAACACTGGAAGAGGAAGCTTGTACAGAGTTGGTGCCGTATCTAGGGTATATTCTAGAAACCTTGGTGTTTGCCTTTGGGAAATATCAGGTGAGTATAAGTTTGATGTGATACGTTGACTGTCAGTATAGTTAGATAAGTTTGTTAATTGAAAGACTATCCTCATTACACATCGGACAAGTTGATACTCACTTGGATCCCATCTTCAGTGTGTCCCTCAGTTTGTGTTGACTGATAATACTAGTTCTCCATTGCTTTCCTATACCTGCCGTAACCCTGCCAGCAAGCCAGTCCATTCATTCATTCCCTCTTTCCCCAGAGTGTCCTGGCACAGAACTGTCTTTGGTGTTCTGGATAAATTCCACTGATGATAATCCTGCATGCCTCTGTCTTAAGCCATCCACCATCCTTTCTCTTGGTCTGCCTCTTCCACTCTGCTCAAAGTTCTGCAGGCAAAGTCATATCTCGGAGTAGCTGCAGACAAGAAGCACCTCCTGCATGAATCCCTGGGTAGAGCTAAGGTCACAGACTGAAAAGAGGACGGTCTTGGATGGTGCAAGCTGAAGTCACAATCAGAGGTCTGCAGGCTTGATAATTTTGAGCAAGGAGAGTGGGTCAAGCTGTCCGAACAAGTTTCAGGCTTGTGTAGGGTTCTAATCACGTTAGGTCATGAGTTCAGAGACTGGCCAGCTGGTGCTGCAGAATCAGAAGTTCAACAAATGATTTATGACAATCCCCGCCCAAGTGATGTTATAATGTATACAGATGGCTCTGTGTTGAGGGGCAGACGAAGTGCATGGTATTTTAGAGAAAAGGCAAATGGACGTCGCCTAGTGCAGCAAAGGCTTACAACATCTAGCTTGAGAATGAAGGTGGAGACAGTCTCTGCTGCCTTTTGCCGGCTTGGATTCAGCTGTACACACATGACCTGATTGAAACTGACTCACAAAGCGTGTTGAGAAAGGCGAAATCCGGCATGCTTCGTGCAGAGTGAAAAACATCACTTCAGAGGTCCCAAGTAGTTAGCATCCGGTAGGTCATGCCGGCGTGTTAGGTTATGAGCAGGCAGATAGACTTGGTAGTGAACTGGTGTATGACATGTTTGATATTGTGAGGGCCGTTTCGGAATGGGTGAACAGTGTGGAGGCGCAGATAGATTATTACTGTCTGAGGAGAATGGCGCTGGAGGAGTTACCAGGGGATCTGGCTGACGCTCAACACTCAAGGGAAGGATGAGAAAGATATACAATCAGACGGTTACTGGTACCATTGGAATTGGAACTCTTTGCTTGCTGCTGAAGATAGGGACTAAGCACTAATAGGAGTGTCCTGAGTGCTGCGATGTCGATTCTTAATATTTTTCTACCAGTGATTTTTCCAGTCATGATATTTTCCAGTGCTCCTTTTCTCATCACACGACCAAAGAACTTTGGACACAATTACGTACTAATTATTATCATAGCCTTCAGTGAATCAGCACAACACAAGCTGCTTCAATAACACATTAAAAGTAACCATGCAATCACTATGGTATGAGAAATGATTTGCTTTCTTAAACTCGTAATCTGCTGAAAAATATTGAACAGTCATGTTGCCTTAACTGTGGTGGCATAATTTCTGCTGATAGAAAGAACAGCATCTTATATGACTAATATTATACTCTTCAAATTGTTTCTTTCTTCACGTTCATGTTTGCCATCACATGTATCTAACATTTCTTCTTAAATGCTCAGCTCTTAATTTTCATTCTTGATTTGCTGGAAAAAACCCAAACGGTCATGTCACCTTAACTGCAGTGGAATAATTTCTGCTTGATAGAATAGCTTCATATATGATTAGTATTGTACTCTTTACATTTTCTTTCTTCACATTCATTATTGTCATCAAATGTATTTGACATTTCTTCTTATATGCTCAGCTCTTGATCTATCTACAATAATTTTGTCTTTACCCCTATTCTTCCTGATTTTCTTCCTCTGTGCAGTATGGTGCAGGGCATACATTTCACATTTAAATCCACCTCATTACCTGTATCGTTCATGTCCAGCTTGCATACCATTTTTATATTATAGTCATCTGCCCATCTGCAATTCACTCTCGGTGTCCCTGTGGACTCTAGCAACCTCAATTCTCTAAGTTTGACGCAGTCAGCTGAGCCGTTGAAGACCGAGCATTGAGAAACTGTTGTGATACCTGCTTTTTCTTGTAACTCAGTGTTTGTGATCTTGTCTTGCCACCTTATGTCAGATACTCAAAATAATATAGTAATTTTTTTTAATCTGCAGCACAAGAATTTGCTCATTTTATACGATGCCATTGGAACATTGGCCGACTCTGTGGGACACCACCTAAACAAGCCTGTAAGTTGAATGTGTACAGGTCCCATAAATGTCCATAACTTTATCCAGAGACAAGTCAGCTGTCTTTTGCTGTCCTGAGTCAGATAACTGGAGGATGTCGTCTTCCTAAAGATCAAATATATAGATGGGCTGAATATTTAGCAAACTTCTGAATAGACCACATGCAGAGGTTCCTACAGATATCCAGCCTTTAGAAATGGACTTAGATATCAACTATGAGATACCATCTAAAGGGGAAATTAGGGAAGCTGTCAATCCTCTGAAGGGGAGGTCCAGATGGTATCCTAGCAGAAGTTATTAAGGCAAATATTAACACATTAGCGGAATTCCTACAGAGGTTATTTAGTAAAGTCTGGGAGACAGAAGAAATACCAGCAGACTGTAGAGAAGGATATCTTGTGGAACTGCCCAAAAAAAAGGTGATCTGCAGGAGTGTGAAAACTAAAGAGGAATTTTTTTGCTGTCAGTTCTAAGAAAAATGTTAAGTAGGATTATTTTAGAAAGACTTAAAGATGCTATTGATAAAAAGCTAAGAGGTGAACAGACAGGTTTTCGGCCAGACAGATCCTCTACCGATAAACAGCCACATTACATATAATAATAGAACAGAGTATTTAATTAAATTCACCACTTTACATTGGATTCATAGATTATGAAAAAGCTTTTGACATCATTGATGGGGAATTTCTCTGGAAATTAATGGGGCACTATTGCATGTGACAGCGTGAAAAGACAATTGACAGTATTTTGTCATGAAATGGAGTGGTGTCAACACACAAACTGATACACGCAGCTTCAGATCGCAGATTGTAGAGAGGCATGATCACCCATGCCAGTCGGCAAGGCACTTGATGATGATGATGATGATGGAATTTGACAGAAAGTTTTTAACTTAGTAAAGGAAACATAAAAACATGAAATGTCAAGCTCTTCATGAGGGAAAGCTAATAGATACATTTGAAATAAAAACAGGTGTGCGACACTGATGTCCTTTGTCGCTTATCCTATTTTTGCTGGCAGTAGGCTGGATTTTGAAGATAACAACTGCTAACAATAAGAATGGAATTTAGTGGACTCCTACAAAACAGCTTAATTATCTAGACTTTGCTGATAATAATTCTCCTCTGTCCCACTTACGGATGGCGCTGCGAGGAGACCAGGGGATCTGGCCGATGCTTAACACTCAAAGGAAGTGTGAGACATATACAGTCAGTTAATTATCAGAATTAGAACTCTTTGCCTGCTGCTGACGATCGGGACAGAGCGCTAATTTCAATGTCCTCAGTGCTGTGGTGTCGATTCAGCATTCTAGTTCCGAAACTGCTGTTGGTCTTTGAGCCTAAGCTATTTTTTTAAAGCATGAAAGCATTTAGTTTATGTTGATCTTGCAAGTTTAAATATTTTAATGTGTAATAGGCATTGATGTCAGAAAAGACGTTTATTCCCTCTTGTATTTGAAATGTTTATTTCTTTTCCGTTTCAGGAATACGTAAACATGCTGATGCCGCCACTAATACATAAGTGGAACTTGCTGAAAGATGAGGATAAGGATTTATTCCCCCTGTTGGAGGTAATCTTTGCAATGATCACTTATGCTAGTTGGCAAGGCACTTGATGACCGATGATTTGCAAATGTTTTTTTTTCAGCCACTATACTGACCTATCCAATTTCACTATCTTACTTGTTTGGATAGCTTCTTAAATTGTATTTTTTAAAATAAACTTTAAAAACAGAAAGCAGTAGTGAGCAATTTTAGTTTCATATTTTGTGACTGTACCTGTCCCACATTGAGCCGACTGGGTTCACTGTATCAGTGTAGATTTTTATCAGTTCCCCCCTAGAAATAAAACGGCCTTTACCACATGTATAAACCACTTTTATGGTTTTGGCAGGGGGTCTTTGAGCCTGAGGATTTAGGGACACATGGCAGGTTGGGATTTTATTTTTTGTCCTTGTCATTAAAAACCCATTACACTGGATTCAAATTTGGGTCTCCAACTTGAGAGTCCATTGTTCTTAACCTTTTGGCCACCCACTCATGTTGTCAGTCAACACTTATATATGCATGGATGTGTTGTTGCTGAGGATTATACATACAGGTAGTGTAAGGTAAAAAAAAATATAATAAAACAAAGTATCAAACCTCTCCTATTTTAGACATGTGCTAGATAATAGCTGAAGGTAGATATAAAGTAGAAATTTATAATAAAAATTGACAAAAATGTTTTCAGTAGCATGATACAAATTTGAACATCTATAGAGAGAAAAGTGAGTTTTATGCATGTATTTCCAATCCTACATATGGCAAAGAACCTGGACAATGAATACAGTTAGAAAGTGGAATTGAGGCCATGGTGGTGTGAATATCTTCTTTGTGTTCACCAGCTGTACCTTCTGGCGTAAAGTTCTGGTTGTTCGTCCACTTCTGGACTGCAGTCATGCTCCAGAACCTGAGTGTTGCGTGTGCATCAGTTTTACAGATCTGATTCAATTGAATGCAGACTGCTGGTTCCTTGTCTCTCAGGCAGATGCACTCCGACTTCAAAGGAAGCTCCCCAGTTAGTCGACTCTTACGACATGCTTTTGGGGAGGCAGTGGGTCTATTCTTGTTTTCCCCACAATAGGGCCCTGGAACCCACACGGGGGAAATATAAAGGAAAAGTTTTTTTTTTTGGAGGCGGAATAAGTGGGAGTGTAAAATGCAAATTTTAGAGTCAGAATAATCTATGGGTTGTCAAAACAAATGAAATACAGGAAAGTTTCACTGCCTTAACATCCTTTTTTCTTCATCAAAATGACCTTGGCTCTCAGGTCACCAGCCTTAAGTGTAAGAAATTGAACTATTGTTGTCACATGCAGATAGGACAAGCACGGGGCAGTTGGGGTTATCACTGTTGTTTATGGACCTCAGCCACATTCTCATTGGGAGAGGGTAGGAACCGGAAAAGTGGCCTCAGATTTCCTAATTCTATTTTTTGACGATCAGTGTTCTTATTCTCTCCCCCCCCCCCCCCCCCCCCGCTCACACACACAACCGTGTCTTACCTCTTTTCTCTCACCCCTTCTCTTTCCTTTGATCTTCCACTATTCTCCTTTCTCCATTCTTCCTCTCTTCCTTTCCTTGCTCTGTTCTCTCTTGCTCTTTCTCCTGTCTCATCTCTTCTTTGTCTCCTCTCCATCCTGTCTTTTCATTTTCTCTAGATTTCCTTACCCTCTACCCTCTCTCATTCTCTCCCCCCCCCCTCCCCCCATTTTCCCCCCTGGTTCATCTAAGTACGTTTTTTGCCCCACAACTATCTTTCCCTAGTGATTGTGTCCACTACACTAGAAATTGGGGGGGGGGGGGGGGTCAGCAGAAGGCTGTTTTTTTTCTTTTTCTTTGCTGTATCTTGTCTCCCTTCCTGCCCCCTCTCTTAATCTGTGTTTGTCACTGCCTTCCTTACCCATCTCTCTCTCTCTCTCTCTCTCTCTTGCTTTATGTCTGTTTGCCTCCCTTCACTTCCTCTTTGTATACCTCCCTCCCATTCTCCTGCTCTGCCTTTTTTCTCTTTCTTTAGTTCTCTCCCTCTGTCTGCTTGCCTCTCTATGCTTTCCCTCTGTCTCTCTCTCCTGTATGTCTACAATTATCTCTGCTTGCATCTGCTTCTCTTCCTGTCTGTTCTTTCTCCCTCTGTCTCCCTTCCTTTAACTATCTTTGTCATATTTTCCTCCTTCCATATCTCTGTTTCATTCCCTTCTTCCTTCTCTCTTCATCTGCCCATCTCTGTATCTGCATTCCCTCTTTCTGTATTTGTCTCCCTCTCTGTCTTTCGCTGTCCCTTCCCCACTTTCCCTTGTGGCACGAATGAAGTACATTTTTGTGCTCTGTACACCCTTGAACAAGGCAAAAATCTTGTTTTAGTATTACACCGAGACAACCTTGAAAAAAACTAAAGAGACCTTGAAAAGCCTTGAAATTGATTGGTAAATTTGGCTATGAACCCTGGTAAAAACAAACACACAAGATGGTCAGACTGATAGATGGATGAACACATTACTTGAATATTGTCAATCTTTTTTATATCAGCTTTAATAAGTTTGACATTTGATGTCCTAGAGAACGGCTGTGGAAAATATGGATTGACAACATTGAAGACACTCTGCAACTTCACGGCATGACAGTGGCAGCCAACGTGCACTAGATCACAAATTATTTCATGACGCTTAATGGCAGAAGTGGTTTATGATGATGATAATGATGAATAAGTGGATGTCATTATATTTGTTTCATATGTATTTGTTTATAATGCTTGCTCACAGTGTCTCTCAAGTGTGGCCACAGCCTTGCAGTTGGGCTTTTTGCCATACTGTGAACCTGTCTATCGCAGATGTGTTTGTCTTGTGGAGCAGACCCTGGCACAGAATTATGTAAGTTCATTTTAGAATTAATGGTAGGTTAACCGGGCCAGCAAATATCATAGCACTGAACAAGGGACACAACGCAGTTTCATCACTCAAACGAAAAGAAAAAGAAGAATTAACCCTCATGTAGGAAATTGAATGAGCTAACAGAATATTTATGAATCAAACTAAAATCTCAACATTTATTCAAATTAACTATTCTTATTTGCATAATTTATGCAAACAATTTCTTTGTTTTTTTAAACTTGGGAACACACATGACTAACCTAAAAAAAAAGTGGGTGAGTTTTCCAATGGATGAAGCTTGAATAAGACCCAACTCTTGTGTTTTGGGAAGTAACCCCCTTTGAGACACTTCTGGCACATGTTTCTACTCATTTTCCTGCCTCCAGCTATGTTTCAGTTGCTATGACACAACAGTCCTTTTCGCCATTGTTCGGCACATGTAACCCCCAGAAAAAAAATTGACGTAAAATTGCAGAACACAAAACATTCTCAAAAGCCGTCAGTGAACAGCACACATGTTCAAGAAATGCGAGAAACAATCTGAATCCCTGGTGCGAAAACCGGCCCACCAATATCAAGGCTCCTATTATATAGGGCCGACCGATGGACCCAGTCATCCTTTTGGCTACTTTGTGCGTCAGACCTATATTTCTGCCGTTTCGTCTCCAAAGGGTTAATGCAAATACTTCTTATAGTTGATTCATCTGACTGAGCTGACTGTTCAGGAAGCAGGGGCAAACTAGTGAACATAGAATTGCCTAGTTAAAGTCACAAATAGCCAGACAAAAGGCTGGGGTTGGTTCTGCAACATCATGTAAAGGATATGCAGCCAACTTATAGCCTGTGTCATGTGTTGTTAATTATCTCTGTCCACAACCTTCTGGTGGGTATGCTGTGATTTTTTTTCTGATACAATCATTCCTCCATGCCATGTTGCTAAACTGGCCAACATCAGTCTTGATCTCCCTCTACCTCTTTTCCTTCCTGCCATATTGCTAAACTGGCCAACATCAGTCTTGATCTCCCTCTACCTCTTTTCCTTCCTGCCATGTTGCTAAACTGGCCAACATCTGTCTTGATCTCCCTCTACAAAGAAGTTGGAAGTTTGTTTTCCTCCCTGCTATGTTGCTAAACTGGCCAAACCAAAATCTTTAAGGGTGTTGCACAACCCAAAGTAACCAGCTGCCAGATTACCCACATTGGAATAGAACCAGGTATTAAAAAAATTATAAAGCATGGTGTGTAGCACTCGAGAGGCTTTTATTAGACTTGGATAATTCTTCTCTCTTACAAGAATATCAATACAGTGCTTGAACTTCCTAATACCAGCAAGGACTACAATGCTACATGCTAAAATCCACTCTTATTTATATTATCTCTAGACAAGAGAAATCTTGAGAATGTTTCTTTACCCTACAACTCTCACTCATTTATTTTTGTTTTAGGCAAATATGATCCAGCCTGACCAGTATGATGCCCCTGATAAGGACTTTATGATTGTTGCCCTGGATTTACTGTCTGGGCTTGCCGAGGGTCTTGAAGGACATATTGAAGTGCTTGTGGCTGATTGTTCTACTTTGAAGCTGCTGTATCAGTGTGTGCAGGTATGTTTGCACATGGTTAACATTCTTATTCTTTTTTTTCCCCTTGGTTTCTTTTTCTTTCTCTGTATTTTTATTATTCTTTTTCTTGTTTATCCTTAAAAGGGCAGTTAGGAAGTTTTGTAGTTTACAGTTAGGCTGTGATATCTCTACCTTTTGACCCAACACCAGTTTCAGCAAATTCTTAATTATCTTTTACTGCATGCTTTTTAAGGAACAGTGGGCCTATCCCTCCCCCCCTCAACTGCAGATATCTTTTGCCAGTGATCAAGCAGATAGTATAATATGCTTTTAAAAGGTGCCCCTAGTGTATTACAGGTGAACATAAGAAAAAGCATAGTAACGTTAGCCTGCCAAGTATTTGTTTTTAAGGGGGGGGGGGGGAGATCCCCCTTGGTTTATAGACACCCCCCCCCCCCCCCCAATGGGTAAAATGGTTAATTGACAGTTTGAATAGATTGTTCATTAACCACGCAAGATTGCTGCACACAATCACTTTAGAACAAACAGACATTTATTGCTTCTTTCCATACTGATGTAATCTGAAATTTAAAAAAGTTATTTGTGGGGTTTTCTGACTCCATCCATTTACAAGTGCAAGTGTTTCAGATATCCATAGGGATCATAGCTAGAGCTTTGTGCAGTGTACTTGGCAAAAAGACACTTGCTGAGTTGGAAGAAATCAGTTCTTTTAACTAATGATGCAGTGAAGGTGATCCTCTTGCCTTTAGAATGTTTTCTATGCCGGAAGCTGGTTATTGTATTGCAGTTTTTGTGTGTAATCTGTTATTCCTGTTTTATTACATCCAAGCAGGATCCGATGCCTGAAGTTCGGCAGAGCTCATTTGCTCTTCTTGGTGACCTCACGAAAGCATGTTTCCAGCATGTCCGCCCATGCATCTGTAAGTCCAGAATGTCCTGTGATTGATTTTCATTATAGTTCTAATCATCATCAAGTGCTTTGTCAGCTGGTGTTCATGACCATACCTCTGCTCAACTTTGACCCTGAAGCACATCTGTGCCGTCTTTGAGGCCGAGATAGGAGTCATTATAAACAACCTGTCGTGGAAGAAATTGGTAGTAATACCTTAGTGGCTGCTGCATCGGAAGACTGAGCATGCATGGGAATGCCCAATACGCAGTGACGTCGATTGTGATAAGGTTTCTTTCTGAAGCCTCATATGTCTGTTCATTTTTGTTGTCTGTTAGTCAAGAATGTCTTGTATCCGTTAACATAGGGCTAATTATGAGCTTGTTTGGGTAATGACTATTGCTGCATTAGGACATGATAATGAAGGTTAATCTCAGGGTTGATTATAAAGATGTTATTGAATTGATTTTTATTATAATTGTAATATAATCAAGTGGCTTATCAATTGTTGTTAATGACTATGTGTCTGCACAAGTTTCTTTCCCAAGCCCTTCAACAGTTCATGTGCTGTTGTTACGCATGGTACATGATTGCACAGTACCCGTCCTCTTGTCTCTTCTGTAATTTTCATTAACAGCAATAAGGCTTCGGTTTTCGGTTCCCATGATGTAGGCAATGAATCTTTAATCAGATTTTAGATATTTGCTAAATTAAGATTTCTGAAGGCTTCTTTTCATTGGGAAACATCATCTTCTTTCATATTAATTACCATTTGTCTTCTCCATGTGGGAATAGACCCACTGCCTACCCAAAGGCAACTAATTGGGAGTTTCCTTCAGGGTCAGAGTGTATCTGCCTGAGAAGAACCAAGTCTGCATACACTGTTGTAAAATGGATGTGCACACAACACTTAGGTTCTGGAACAGGACTAGTCCAGAAGTGGACAAACTACTGGAACTTTCCGGCGAGAGTTTATAGCCGGTGAACACAAAGAACAAGTTGTCTGTGTTGCTTCCCCTAGTTAAGGAAACCTGTTCTTGCCTGTGTCCTTGGTCTGTCCTTACCTATTTTCCTCAGTCTTGTACCCTCCAGTTCAATCTTGGTATTTCTCCGTTTTAAGGCATGACCTGACTATGTAAGTTTTCACTTTTTAATAATATATGAATTTTTCTTAAGTTTTGTTATGTTAATCAGAAATTATTAGCTCTTGTCATGTTTTATTTGTTAGTACTTTTCATTGATTTTATAACCCTACATCTCGGATGCTTCTAGATGTTTTTCATTGCATTTATTTACTGTCCTTATTTCAGAACCACATAATTTGACTGGCTAGATTTCTGTGCAAAGGGTTGTTTACTGTTGAGCAAATCCTGTATTTTATTAAGTTAGGTTTTTAAAAGTTTTTTTCTGTAAATGAATAGGTCACCAAAAATCTTTGTGTCTCACATTGGGCATCTTCTGTTAATTGTTTAATCTATTTTATCAAATTTATTTATTTTTGTGTTCTGCTAAAATAAAAGACATTAAAGATTATAAAGACGCACATTCCTGATGCATATAAATATACCTAAATGACATTTTTTGTTGTTGAAATTTTCTAATTGCAGTTATTTACTTTTGGTTTCTCAGCGGATTTCATGCCCATTTTAGCGGCCAACCTGAAGCCAGAACTGATCTCTGTGTGTAACAATGCAACCTGGGCTATTGGAGAAATTGCCATTAAAATGGGTTAGTTATATTCACTGTTTTATAAATTGTTTCTAAATTATGGGTACTGAATGCCAAACTAACCCCAAGGGCGTGGAACAGGACCTTGATACAGTATTAAATACAAAGTTCACATCACAAACAAAACTTTCAAGCAAAAATCACATTGAAAAAATATGGAAATTCAAATAGTCAGACTTTAAATATGTTGGCTGCATAATTAACAGTAGCAGTGGCCAGGTCTTGTGCAGTAACAAGTACTACCTGTTCAGTTTATGTTGGGTGGCCCTGCATTATGCTAACGGTTTGGGCAGATAAGCACATTGAGAAGGATACTAGCCTTATCCTAGAAAGAGGAAAGGCAACCTGAGAACTTTTATGGCTGAGCAGACCAGGTCCTTGGCATTGGCTAGCAGCTGGTCTAGGCTTGAAGCTTCAACAGGCAGACAGATCACCGATTTTTCTGATCCTGTTAATTTTTGTGTTTTGTTCCGAATATATTGGCGATAACTTGTTTTTGTGCGTGGTAGTAATCGAAATGGGCTGAGAGCGGGATCAGACTGCATGGGTATCATATGGTTTCTACAATCTTGCCTGTCCTTTTTTTTTCTGTGGAGAGACTTTCCTGAATACAAGCAAGTCTTGCTAGTTACACGTGCCACCACTATTTCATGAGCATGCTTAAGAGGATTAAGACAGGATGGATTAGAAGAGAATGGTTGGACTCGCTGAGGAAATCTCATCTGATTGGAATAGGTTTCATTTTTGTGCCAGGGCACTGAGGTAAGAGGGAATGAACGAGCGTATTGGCTCGCTGGCAGGGCCTGGGTAGGTATAGGAGAATCAATGGACCGGGCCGACATTCATTCTCAGTGCTCTTAAGGAGGCAAGATTAAAAGGTGATTCAGGAGATGTTGAATGGGCAACGCTCAAAAGACTACAAGAACCTGAGGTCAAAAGAAGTGTCACTAAATATGAACACTGTACAGGAGCCAAAGCAGAATAGTAAACCAGCACAGAACTGCTGTTATCAGTCGCCACACGCTGAGGGATATACTGAAAACAGGATCTGAGCGCTTATAGGCTTGTGCAGTGAGGATAATCTGTCGATTTACTATCTGTCTGTCTTGCCACCACTATGAGCTGTGATTCTCATTCCTTCCTTTAACACAGTTGTCATCTAGAAAGATTGAAAGGGAGTCAGCAACATAAAAATTAGTAAGAAGACAGCTGGCTACTATTCTCAGCATTAAAGCTTTTAATCACACCAGAAAACGGGTATAAATGTAGTGAGCATACATCTTGTCTGGTTGCAGCATATAGACAGAGCCACATTAGTGCAGTGGCTAGGTGCTTGTTTGCCGGTTCAAAACTCTGCACCGTGGTGTATGCAAATTTTTTTTGTATAAATGACCTTGGCTTCCTGATTGACCTTTGCCGAAAATGTAATAGGAAGTAAAGGCAGCTGTCGTGACTACATCACTCAAGTGTTGATTTTGTCTAGAAAAATATCAATAGCACCATACCCATGATCCACCACTGGCGTCAGGTGTCATTTGCTTACTTTACTACAGCAAATGTGACAGAAGAAAAATGATTGTAATTTGTTGTTTCCAGTTTTAGGAAGCTAGTCACCGTTGCGAAGTGGTCAAGTCGTTTGCCCCATGCTCTGAAGGTCATGGGTTCACTTCGCGGCGGCATCATTCAGTTCGCGGCTGAAACAGAGACCCCTGGGGAATATTTAGGGAGGTCATGCTCTGTGCGACGCTCTCGACAGGCAGCTAGCTGTTCTGCAGAAATAAACTGAACCAAATGAGATAAAACCTGGGCAGAGAAGTAGATTCTCTCACCTTTACTTTTAGTTTGAGGAATTGTCTGAATGATTTGCTGATTGCCCTACCAGTTGTTTGAGATCATGTGATGCTGACTGGTTAGCTCTACTTGATTTGATATTTATTTCATGATATCAATACATTTCTATCAATGATTGCAGGAAGTGATATGCAGCCGTTTATTGAAATGGTTTTAACACCGCTGATTGAGATTATCAACAGATCAAACACACCCAAAACTCTACTGGAAAATACAGGTGAATATTTGTTGCTTATCTTCTCCTGTAAACAGAGTATATTGTCGTACGAGTATCTGCATTTTACATCTCCTGTTGGTGAATGCAGTCGTTAATGTAGTTTCGGTCATCATTTTGGTATGGGTACTGAAGCACGATTTTTGCCATTTGGTTTTCTTTCTTGGTGCCACTTATTATTCTGTACCCATCTTTGTTGTGCCAAGCCCCTGTCCCTCTTTCTGGTCACCGTGCCTCTGCTACAATTCTTTAAGTTCTCTCTGGCGCTTGGTATGGCCTAATATTTCAGTTTCCAAAGTAATGTGCTTTTTACTAGCCAGTTTTCCTTGAAGTTGAAATCTTTTAGGAGTGATAGTTGTTTAAGCTAGTTGTGGTTTCTCTCAGATTGTTCTGTTCTCTTATCATGGACTGCTATTTTGTGCGCATTTTGAACGCAGGATCCTATGTGTTTTTTGTAGGAGCGGTGTGTATTATTGTTAGGGCGAGATGATGACCGATAGTTTTGGCAGCCTCGACCACTCTGCCTTTGCAATATTTTGATCGTGGCAGGCCACTCGGGAAGAAAGATCCAAGAGGTTAACAGCAGATGCTGAAAGTTAAAGTTCCCCATTCTCACGCCTAGGGGCACATCGGCATATGGAAAGAGCACCCCATATTTTTTACTTTAGATGTGTTTGGTGTGTTGGTGTAACTTCTTTCTCTACATTTGCCCCTGAAAGATTAGTGTGTTGGTGTAACTTCTTTCTCTACATTTGCCCCTGAAAGATTAGTGTGTTGGTGTAACTTCTTTCTCTACATTTGCCCCTGAAAGATTAGTGTGTTGGTGTAACTTCTTTCTCTACATTTGCCCCTGAAAGATTAGTTGCCATGTTGTGTTGTGGATTACAGCAAGGCTGTGATAACCATACTTTTGAGCTTAACACAACCAATTTCTTTAATCTGTTTTAATTTTCTTAAATATTCACCTTTTATGACATTCTTGTTAAAGAGCAGTGGAGCTGGGGTTTTCTTAAAAAAAAAAAGCTTCGGAACCCACACTAGGATGCTGGTGTAAAAGTATGTTGTTAAAAAAAAAATTTTTTAAACAGAAATTGCCTTGTCATTCAACTCATCTTAGAAATGAGTGTGAGAAAATGTTTTGGGAAATAAAGGTGGCTGATGTTCATTAAACCACATCACCCATCAAATACTTATCAATCTAAAATAATAATAAATTGTTACACCGCATACCAAATTCAGCCTACAGTGTGGATCTGAAAAAACATGATTTATTTCTGAGGGTGTATTTTAACACTATAGAATCTCTGTTTCCGCGCTTTCAACCTTCTTTGTTTTTCCCCGACCTGTGTTCATGACCAGTTGTTCTTTCACATTTTGTAGAGGTGTCTTCTTTAAGTGTGGAAAACTCAGATAGGCACTGATGTGGGATTACACGCCTGATTTCTTTTAAAAAAAACCAGCAATTTTTTCTTTCCTCTAAAACTTTATGCTACTTTAGAAACCACAGCTAAATCTTTGATATCTTTCGAATTGACCTAGGTTCATTCTGAAAGCACAGTTAGTTATACCCTATTCAGTTGGTTTTAGGTGTCATAGTCATAACACTGAGGACAGACCTGTAGATACTGCATCTCCTAATATGTAAACATCTTTTAATTCAGACATTACTTAGCAGTTTACAGCCAAGAAGCATCACAAGTTCAGTGTTTTATTTCTGTAGTGTTGCAGTCACAGCATAGACTAACAAGGGCACTGCCCAAACTGAATAAGAAAGCCCACACAACAGAATATTTATAGAATACCTGGGGGGAAAAAAATGGTTATTGCCAGTTGGACCTCTAACCCCCGTGAAAGTGCTGTGATGGTTAGCTTACACTGCCTGTTGATGTCTCCGTGATGGTACCTCAGTGATCCTTGACTGGGTTATGGGTTGATTTGATACCTGTACTGTCGTCTTGAGATCCACCTTTTCTGCTTGCCCTGTTTTCAGCTGGGTTGTTGTCCAGTTTTCATGTAATGTTATCTTCATTAGTTTGTCTGTTGGCTGTCATTTGTCTTATATTTATTTATTATTGTAACATGTTATGTTTAAATGTAAGTTTTATATGTTGTTATTGCATGTTTTTTTATAGAAGCTGCCTGGTAAGAAAGTATATTTTGGCAATGTTTTGCGAAATCTTGACAGCTATGTTTAATGAATGAAGTCTTGACAGAAATGTTTTGTGAAGTTTTGGCAGATGACCAAGAGTTGCTCACAGTATTAAGAAAAAAGTTATAAATTATCTGTAAGAACATATGCCACAGCTTGTGAAGGAAAGGGCATGGTAGAGTTTATGAGAGACCAAGTTTCTTCAGGCGAACTGTGATTGAAATAACCTTCTGTGAAGACTGGCTACATAATGATGATGATCCTAGGATTGCAGATTAGGTGTATAACCTTTTTGGACAAGGGCTAAAGCTTGGAATGTCATGCGTTAAACATTCCTATGCAATTGGTAATGAGGAAAAAAAAGCAGAATAACTAAGTCAGCCACTTTGCAGCAAAGGGTCTCATATTGGGGGGAAAAAAAGGCTGTTCCCTCTCTGACACTGCTTTTAGGGTATACAATATTTATTATTCTTTTATAGACACTTCAGAAAGTCCTAAAAATTGTCTGGTGACCTTTTTTTTTTAAACAAACCTGGATCGAGACCAAAGATATACTGGCCAGACCAAAAATTATCATCTTCACCAGGATCCTGGGAGGTCTAACTGGGCCCACAAATGCCTGAGAAGGCAGAAGTAATAGCAGAAATGCTCCGTCATGCTGTGAACAGGCGCAACAAAAAAAAATGACATCCTTGGATGAGCGAACAAGAAGAAAGATCTCACCAATTGCTTTGTTAAGAAAGAGCAAATTAAAAAAAAATATGTTAACAAAACAACAGCAGCAAAAATATAGAATATTAAAATAATGCTATATTAGATTCTCATATATGTAACTTAGGATCCTTGCTGGTGCTGCGGAGTTTGTTTATGAGGAGATTGTCCTTTTATGAAAAAAGGGAACAGGACCACTAATAAAGATAATCATATTTTGTAAAAAAAGGTGTCCATTACAAACACATATAGACTGAAATTCTAAATATGTTGGTATGAATTGTAAAGCTAGGAAATGTTTTTGGTGCTTTCTGTAATGCACCAGTGACCTACAAGTCTGTTTCTCTGTAAGGTCCATGTTGATTGCGACGTTGCTAAAAATGTCTGTGCAAAATGTAATGTAACCTTTCTTTTCCAGCTTTATCCACAGTGTTTGAGCTGTTTTAACAATTGTTTTACAAGTATTGTTTTTATGTATGTATGTATTGTTTATCGTATGTTCTTTCTTCCCATTTATATTTGCCGTCCATGTGCATTGTGTGTCATCGTGTCGTCGTCGTGGTTACATAGCCATAACTATTGGAAGACTGGGCTTAGTTTGCCCTCAGGATGTGGCCCCACTTTTACAACAGTTTATCAGGCAATGGTAAAGTTTTTATTTTTATATTTTCAGTTCAACTTGGCGCGTTGTCACATTTTATTGCTAATCCTTACTAGTTGTTACATTATGTGTTAGGTTATTATAATTATTTTAAATAATGGGGGCACGAACAGTATATTGCACGAAATTGCCTGGAATATTTTGCTATAATTTGAATTTCTACAGAATTTACATCAGTATATTTATTCTTCTTTTTCTTTACGTTCACCTGCTGTAAACTCAGAAAGTCCACTTCTGGACTTTGGTCTTTTGTCAGAACTTTAGTTTTGAGTGCATTCATTTGACAGATTTGTATGCAGACTGTTGGTTTCTTACATTCCCGACAGATGCACTCTGACTTCGAAAGAAGTACCCCTGATTAGTCACATTGTACCATATGGTTATTAGGAGACACCGATGCTCCCCCTCACCCCGCCCCACAGAAGTGGGCACCAGAACCCACACAGAAAGATAAAGAAAAAGAATTTGTATTTTTTTTTAATTATGAATAAAAATCACAGTCTCTTGTTAAATAGTACTCACCACTGAAATATGCTGTAATCTTTTTGTTTACATAACACTGAATTACCTATATTAATTGCTACTGTTTCCGTCCAGTTCCGGTACAACAAATCATTGTGGGATGAATCAAAGATTATGGCATCCGTATATGTTGGTGTAAATTCTACATTAATGCTTCTGTTGAGTTGCGGCCATAAATGCCAGACAGTAGTACATTGTGCTGTGTATATTTTGTTTGTATCCTCCTTATTTAAATTCACTATGGGAAAACATTAGAACTATGTTGTTTGGTTTAGTTTGTTTCAAGAGATGATTGTTTAATAACCCTACTAATTTTTATTCTATTTGCAACTTTAAAAAATTTATATATGTTAACACTTTATGTTGGCCTACTGGAGAGGTAAGTTCATAGTTGTGAGTATGGTGACTGCAGGAAGTGTGTAGCCATGTAGATCAGACTGCTCTATTGTTATATTGTTGCTGATTATTTGTGAATATGTGCTGTATGTAATGTGTGAGTATGTTTGGTTATTTAAATAGCAAGCATCAATGCTAATTTTTGGAGTCTTCACCGTATCATATAACCTGTTCCAGGTGCACATCGTTGCGCAACATCAGAGACAATGAGGAGAAAGACTCTGCGTTTCGCGGTGTTTGCTTGATGATAGGAATCAACCCAGCTGGAGTGGTGCAGGATTTCATCTTCTTCTGCGATGCTGTGGCATCCTGGACGCACCCCAAGCCAGACCTGAAGGAAATGTTTTATAAAGTAATAGCTTTTATCAACTGTTCTATTTTTTGTTTAGCTTTTTATTAAATGCAGTATAAGCAAGCCCAGCTTTACCATTGGTTTCTTCTTATGGCATGCTTGGTTAGGGTGTGACTTTTTTTAAAAATGGAATGCAGTGGGAAAATCTGGCTTTACCCTAGTTTGCCTTTTGTGGCATGCTTGGTTAAATTGTGGTTTTTCCTTAGGGTTCCAGTAATACAGTTTGAGCATTAAACAAAAATTGTTAATTATAATTAGATCACCTGTGAAATTATATTGGTTTTTCATGTTTTTGTGTGTGTGTGTGTCTCTAACTTATTTTTGTTGCCTTCTTTTCTTTTCCCCCTTCTCCTGCTCCCGCCTTTATCAACTTCTTCTTTTCCTCCCAGTAGAGCATAGGTCCTCAACCAATGATGCAGTCATCCCATCTGTTGCTATTTTGTGCAGCTCAATTTCCTCCCCATTTATTTCACTTTTGTCTAATTACTTTCATGTTTTTTTTGGGTCAGCCATTATTCCTAGAGCAAGGAAATTCTAGTTAAAATCTTCTCAGGTTTTTGTCAGTTATGTGTCCTATCCTCCACCAGCTTTTCTGTACCTCTTCACTGAAATTTGGTTCTTTCCTAAAGCTGCACCTGTTATTCTGTGTTGCCTTGTGTTAAAAATTGATGCACTCACTTGATGTTTAGATGTTTATCTATTGCAATATGACTTCACAGTATGCTTTACAGAAACACCATTTGATATTATGGTATGATGTTAATATTCATGAATTGGATGTCTGTGGCCTAGGCATTGCGAACACACTTTGTAATTCCAGGTTCGATCCCAGGTTGTATGATTTGGCAGCGTTGGTTTTGGCCTGTGTATCAAGAGCCTACCACTTAGGAAGGCATTGTCAAATTACTCAGCGTAAAATTGTCTTGTGAAATCACATACAGCCAAAAATGCTGGAGTTGGTTCTTCATCTTGTAATGGACACACAACAAACTATTTTTTATTCTTGAGTGCAACTTGCTTTGTTGTTGAGTGTACCACTTGTATATGGCATGATCAAACATGTATAGACTTTTGGCTATGTAGCAGTCTGTAAAATAATCCACCTCTGTAAAACCCTGTGATTGTAAAAGCACTATTGTTAGCTATCAAAACTGCAAGGGTAGAAGAGGAAAGACTTTAGTATTAAATATTACAGTAATAATTGATCTTTATGATAACATGCCTTGCTGTCTGTTGAACCATTAGTGTTGCCTATGATCTGGCGAACATGGTTTGGCCTACTTAGCACTCAGTGAATCATTCATGCACATAATCAGTGATACCTCTATAAGCTATACATAACTTCTAAGGCAGGGGTGGCGAATGTCTAAGCCTTATGCCTCGAAAGACCTGCAAAATTATTTTGTTTGTTCCTCTTAATCACCGTTTCTCAACCTGTGGGTCGTGGCCCTTTTTGTGTGTGGGTCTAACGACCTGTTCACAGGGTTCGCCAAAGACCATCAAAAAACACATTCATTGAAGTTATGAAGTAGCAACAAAAAAGATTGTATGTTTGATGGTCGCTACAGTAGGAAGAACTGTATTAAAGGGTTAGGTAGGTTGAGAACCACTGCTCTAAATTGGCCGCTGCAGACCTGGTAAAGCAGTTACATGTAGCGATGTCAATAGCATCCAGCATCACACCCCTCAACTAAACAGAAGCACTTCCAGTCATCATATAAGGCATGTGTGCACTAAATGTAAGACCAAATAACAGCTTAATTGGTTGATGATGTTATAAATATGCATATGACCCCGGGATAAAAAATGTCACACCCTGTTCAGAAAATAAGACTCGTAAACATTTATCTCACTTTATATCTTCTTCTTCGACCCGTCTGTCAGAAAATTTATACCAGGAGGCTGGTAGGCTTGGTTTAAGCTATTTTGCGGTCCATAACTCCCTATGTACCAAATAGCTTTGTCTTCATTGAGGATGAAACAGCCAGATTGCTTCCCTGTTAGCCACATATTCTGGTGCCAAGCTGTTGCAGGTACACAACATGACACATTATTTTAGCTCCTTTCTTTCAGCAGTCCTTGCAATTACATATACACACACAAAGATATATAGCTAGCTCACCCCATATCCTTTCAAACCAGTATATACCATGTCATGCCTTTTTATGTTATTGCATTCTGTGTAATTGCACACAGCTTATCCTATTTTCTTCCTCTTTTTGTTACACTGGTCTGTGATCCTCTTCTCTGTGTTTTGTCTGTCTTATCTGCCCATTGTTGTGGCCCTGTGAGTCCCATTGCAAGGACATTCCAGTTATGTTATAAATGTCTACTACTTTCCTATTGTTTGCCATTATCTATCAGTAATGTTCTTTTTTTTTTTTTTTTTTCACACCGGACACGTCAGAAGATTTGTTAATCAACATAGAACTGGTACTATTAGCCATCGGACGTTGGGATTCATACTGAGGGGAGGATCTGAGCACCTATGGACATGTCCGGAGTGCAATGATGATAACCCAACTAACTAACTAACTAATGTTCTTTGTGCTGTGGTGAAACCGTCTGCCTTGCACTCTGAAGGTCATGAGGTCATTTCACTTTACGAGTGCAGTTTTTATAGAGATCGGTGGGATCATCGCTGAAGCTGTGGAGTTCATGCTTTGAGCAAAACTCTCGGCAGACGGCTAGCCGCTCTGCAAAGAGAGACCCAGGCAAATGAAATAAAACCCAGTGCAATGAAATTAGTCCTGTCAGCTGTAACTTTGTGACTGTTGTGTCTGCAGATACTTCATGGCTTCAGAGCTCAGGTGGGTGATGACAACTGGTCCAAATTCTCAGATCAGTTTCCACAGCCACTGAAGGAACGGCTGACTGCTAACTTTGGAGTTTGAATAATGAGGTAACTAGTGTTTGTTCTTTTAGGAAAGATGTCAAAGAATATCTACAATTAGCATACTACAGCCAGAACCCACCCACCCTGGACTTCAGCTTACTTCCTGTTTTGTGGTGCCCCAGCATAACTGCTTTTATGGCTATATGGTGGAACATGGTTTCCGGAAAGTTACCTTTTAATAGTTATCCTTGGGGTATTTAGTGGTGCAGATCCAGCCTGTCTGTCTGCTGGTTCATTACCCACAACCCCGTCATGGCCTCGAGAAAAGGTCCAAAGTAGGCTCACTACCCGTGACCTTCCCAGTGAAGCCTGCCACTCTGCTTGAAGAATCCCTGTCTTCACCTTTCTCAGCATGCTTTCAGAGTTTGTTACAATTATGACATATATTGAAAAGATATATTGATAAATATCTATAATTAGAAAAACATTTCTTCTGGAATAAATGTTTAAAACCTATAGTACAATACATAAGAAACATCCATAAGGTACTGGACCTGTACTAAGAGGCCAGAAATTGTGAATTCCCTCGAAGTCGGAGTACATCAGCCCAAGAGACAGGGAACAAGAACGGCTCACGAATAAGCCAGCACAACGGATGTACATGCAACACTCAGGTCCTGCTAAAAGCCAAAGTCTAGTAGGAGGAACGACGACTTTTCGCCGGAATTCACAGCCAGTGAATGCAAAAAAGAAGAAGAGAAATTGTAAACATGAGCAGGTTTGCTATAGACAGCTTTATTATGGGTGGGGTAGAAACTGAGTATTGATATAATTCTGGCATTACTGACTTTGTTGTTGTCAACCTACCCTTTCACCAAATTAGGCCAAACCTTGCAGAGTCTGCTGTAGTATGATGGGGAAATAAAATCTGATTAAAATGCAGTGCATATAAGCAGTTTGTTATTGTATGCTAAAGCTATCCGGCCACAGTGTTTCTCATTCGTGGTTGTGTTTTATTGTTAAGCTGACTCGTGCTACTTCTGATTCTGGTTGATGCAGTCATTTTTTCTAGAGCTCATGGTTTCCCTGCACTATTTTTTTTTTTCCTGGCTCGTTGTATAGGGGCACTTTTTTTTTTTACTGTGGGGACAATTATTTTCTGCATAGCCTAAAAACAGCATACAGTTCTGAAAGGCGAGCCAGTTCAGTGTTCAATTTTCTGTGTTCATATGCAAAGTAGTGACATAAGTAAATCCTTTGTTTCTCAGGACACTGGAAGCAAGTTGTAAATCAAGCTGGACATCTTTCCCATCTGTGAAAAGCATTCAGGGGACAAGACAGACTTAAGGGAGTACACTGAGATTTCTGAGGAGGATTTTCCTCAGGAATGTTCACCAGCTGTTTTTGTGTTGCTGAGATCGTCTCAACCATGTTGAAGCAGTGTCAGGTTTCAGAGTCCTGCAGTGGATTTTAATATGCTTTATGGCCATTTTAAGTATATCTTTGGTGGTTTGCAGGTTTATTCAGGAGAATGGCCACAGTGAGTTCCTTTGATGGAGCACACATTGTGATGGTACATCTGAACCTTTTTTTCCTTTCATGTTGGGGGGAAAAAAATCTGATACCATGTAATACATGTAAGCTTCTGTCTATCTCCTTCAACAGTAACTGACTTAATGAAAACATTTCCCTAGGACTAATTGGGTGCATTTGACAGGGTAAAGTTGTTGCCATACACAATAGTTAATAGTATATCTGAACTTTAAAAAAAAATAAAAAAATTCTCTCTTAATGTTGGGAAAGTATGATCTAATACCGTTGATACACATAATGTCTCTCCCTCCCTCTCTCCCTCCCTTAGTCTGTCCCTCCTGTAGCCCCTCCCTCTCTCCCTTAGTCCGTCCTCTCCCTCCCTCCTCCAGTCCCTCCCTCTAATCCTCCCTCCCTTAGTCCCTCCCTCTCTTCCTTCCCTAGTCCGTCCGTCCTCTCCCTCCCCTAGTCCCTTTCTCTCTTCCTCCCCATCATTATCCTCCTATGTTTTTTTCTCCTACCCCTGTGTATTATTTAAGATTAACTAACTTAGTGAAGCATCTTGCCTGAGATGACCTCATACATGGTAAACATGTTGTATCTGTTGTGTATGGTATGGAGTGCAGTGTGTGCATGTTTGTATTTTTTTTTTTTTTTTTTTGAAGTAACATTTGGTCCCTGAAGGATGACGTTTCTTTAAAAAAAAAGCTGTCAAAGAGAAATTGATTCAGATTAACACAGATCTTTATAGAAATACTCATATAGGTTTTCCTGTTATATATCAATCAAAATTTGTTTGAATTTACGAGAAAAGGAAACTAGAATAAATAATTTATGATAATGGGAAATTTGGAGGAAAAGAGAGAAAGGGGCAGACCTAGGGAAAAGGCCTTGTGCAACATTTGTATATAAGATAATGAAGTGGAGAGACAGGAAGCTGAGCTCAGACATAATGACATAGACTGGTAGAAAACAAGGAAGACAAAGAATTATTGAGACAACATCATTGACTGTTTACATCTGTTTCTATTTAACCATCTTACTTTACATTTCTAGTTTGTATGATAGATTTATTTTATTTGAATAATATGCTCCTAAATGTATATAACAATTTTTTTTCCAACTTTGTGCTCTTTTTAATAACTGATCCAAATCAAACATGTCACCCCGATACAGATGACCTTTCAGGGAACAACTGAAGACAGAGGAAAAAGATGAAGGCATAGAAATAGAAAATCAACTGATTTAAAGTGTAGAAGATGGTCTGTTGTATTTTGAATGTGTTTCTGAGAAAGGGTAACACTGGATGCTGTAGAAGATGGTCTGTCGTATTTTGAATGTGTTTCTGAGAAAGGGTAACACTGGATGCTTTTACCTTGATACTCTTTTGTTCTGGGTTAGAGGATGAGATGCAAGAATGAAACTGAAATATTTCAGTGAAATTCTCATTTTTCATTAGGCAGCAAACGTTTGGGGGGTGGGGCACAATATATGTGAAGGAACATGGGGGGGGGGGGGGGGGGTGTCATTAGGAATGACAGCATACACAAATGAACAGGACTAAATTATTATAGAGTTGTTCAACCAGCTGAACACAGAAAGGTGGCAGTTTTTTATTATTTATCTTATGCCCCTATCAGTACACCTCCACGACCCTAACGAGTCAGTGGTTATGTTGTGGTATGTACATGTTGTGGATACCAATGAAATATTTTGGTGCATCAACACACTAGATTTGTTCAAAACCGTGCTCTAGGTAAAAGGTCGACAACTGAACAAACTGAGACCAAGTGAGAAACTACTATCAGACTAGAAAAAGCAAATCTAATTAATCAGCAGGTCCTTTCTTCTCACAGCATGTGATGTAGAAAATGTTCCAGCCCTTCCTGCTTACGAAACCAGTACATCTTCAGTGCCCTGTGTCCACATTCGCTAGCTCTGCCTCTGCTTCCCTCTTCCCAAAACCTTACCCTCCCTCACCGTTTTCTCTCCTAGCCACCATGTCATGTAACCCGGCCATAGTGCCTCGAATTTCCAGACAGAATAGACAGGATATTGTTTGAGATTATCCCCCAGCCTTATCTACTTTCGTAGCCAATGCATCTTTTGTGCTCTGTATCCACCTTTGCAAGGTCTGCAGCAGCTTCTTTCTTCCCAAAATCATATCTTCCATCACCGTTCTCTCCTAGCAACCATGACATTTAACCTGGCTGCAGTACCTCGGCTTTCAAGACAGGATACTATTTGAGCCAGTTCTCCTCATTGTTCAGTCATGTAGGATGTTTGTGTTTGTCTTGGCCCATGGTCTTGTAAGAATTGTTCTGGAGCATTTCACTTCAAAGGCTCACAGTTCTTTCTTCACTGATTCAAAGTCCATGACTCACATCCATGAATTGCCACGGGGAAGATGCATCATCTCAGAATGGTTGCTCTAATTCATCTGCAGGTGCCATACTGTAGGTTCTTTATCCTGTTTAGTCTCTACATTGCTGAAGGGTTAGGTATCTGAGCTGAAATCGATAAAGAGACTATGCTAACACCCCCACCCCATGGACATATATATAAGTTGGTAAAGTTTATGTTTATGCACACCATAGTAAAAATAAATGTTGCCACTATGCGCATTATTATTATTATACATTTAACTAGGCAGAGAACCCATCCCCTCTCTCCACCACCCAGATAATATGTGTAAGTTAGCCAAAAAGCCCCACTTTTCCATGCTTTCTTTGTATTGGCACCCCTGGAGAGGGATGCAGTGTAATATTGTTTTCCATTTTATTCTGATATAAATGAATCTAACATTCACATGATTTTTGTGATTTTAAAAAATATTTTTAGTTGTTGAGATAATATATAAATGCTGGTTATTATTTTGTTAAGCATGTCTTTTTAAGGGCATGTTGGCTTTTATTTTTATAGCAAAATAAGGTGTCTTCCTGTATGTGTAAAGCGTCATTAGGGCATATTGAAATTGAAATCAATCAGGAGTCGTCTCTACAGTGAATGTCGGCTGCATTGGATCACTGAAATGCTGTTTCTTTTATCCCGGTGATGGTTGGCTGCATTGGATCACTGAAATGCTGTTTCAGTCATCCTGGTGACGGTTGGCTGCATTGGATCACTGAAATGCTGTTTCAGTCATCCTGGTGACGGTTGGCTGCATTGGATCACTGAAGTGCTGTTTGTCATCCTGGTTGTTCACTTTGAGAATGCTGTTTTTGTTCATCTATCAATATTTCTTTCCCATTTTTATCCCTATCTAGTCTTCCTCAGCTGTCTTTAACTTTCCATTCCAGTATGGTTTACATAAGGCCGTTTTTCCTTTTAGGCAATTTCTGGTCATGCACATGATCCACTATGAACCATTAATTGGCTTGTCACTCAAGGTCTCTTGGGTGTTCCCAGAGTTGGTTGTCACATCTGCTGGATGAGGCCACATGTTGTCTCATGGCTTTTCCAGGAAAAGGACTGTCTGGCAAGACAGGTTCTGTGGTCTCTTCATCATGAAGACTTTAAACCTTTAATGTGGCTATGTATATCTTCTATGTTTCTTTTGTATTCTTTCAGGACCTCACTTTTCATTCTTATCTCATCAGGACCTCTAGGTTAGTTTTTGTTTGGTCTCTATGAAATATAACAAATGTTTTTTTGTATATCGTCATTTCTAGAGCCTCAGTTTTACTTTTAACAATTGCCTGTTGATTTTTGTGGCATCATATGGTAGGGTTGAGTATACGTAACATTCAACAGTTCTCATCTTGTATGTATTGTATATCTCTCTAACAAAAAGTCTGTGCATTATTGTAAAGACCATATGTTGCCCAAGTGGCATAATCCCTCTAGGCCTGCTTGTTAACTCTAAAAGGAAAGGTAACACCCATATGCTTGAAACACAGCATGTGACAAAAGAAGCCAGATGAGAAGGGCTATCTTCCTAGATGTCAATATATTTTTGTTGTTGCTGAAAACTGTTTTTACGGTGTGCAGAATGAGGTTAGTGCAGGGAAATGCTGTCATGCAGTTTATTTAAGATTTTATGAGGATCTTTGTTTAGAAAAAGTGATTTGTGTGTTTTATTTATAGGCTTTATTTTTAATACAAGACAAAACAGAATCTGCGCAGTGCTTGTTTAGAATGTGTGTCTCAGTACTTTACATATCTCCTAAGCCGAAACATATCCACTTCTTGAGACATGCAAGTATGTTAATATCTTTTTATCCCATCTAATGTTACTGAGGTGTTGACGCCAAACATTTGACCATATTTTTGATCAGTTTTTCCATTTTACTATTCTGGATCATTGTCCGGGCCCCTAGAGAGTTCTGTAATCAGGGCATCAGGAAGATAATGAAGAGATGGGCGAAATGCGTGGAGACTGAATTTCGCAGATTTCCGGCAACTTTATCGTCTCTTTTAACTAAAGTGCAAAACTTATCAACCACCTCTCAGAGTTAAACGTATAAGGATTTGGCCAGTCAGTCCATCTCTGCCTCAGACATGGTGCACCAGAGGTATTACTCGGTCGGTATAGCTAATACAGGGGGTGTGATCATAAATTCTTTGGAGGTTGTTTGGGGTATCTGGAATTTGCCCTGATTGATAGCCCAGTCATCTGTATACTCTTTGAGTCACAGGGATGATCAGACCTTCAGGTAGCAGCCATGAGGGGACAAGACAGACTGTATTATGTTGATTCCGGATGATCACTATGCATCATGTTTATATGTTATTTTTGCTCTAAAAGTATGTATGATAAAGTTTGTTTGGCATTTGCTTGTATGATAGTAAGTTAAGTGGGAATTTCAGACTGTAGTCATGTATTCATTAAAATGTCTTTCATAAACATGTTTATGACTCACTAAATCTTATATCAAAACCATGAACGTGCAAGGTGATTGTTTTATCTTAAATGTTCTACCAATATTTTTATTTGTATATTTATTTTACTCCAAAATTTTGTAATGTTTCAAGTTTCAAATATACATTTTTCTCTGAAGTGTCCTTTGTTTCACTTGTAATGTGTTTTTCTCAAATGTTGTCCACAATCTTTCCTAAACTGTAATTTGTATATACATTTATCTTAAAAATGTTTTAAAAGGCTCGATTTGCTTTATTTATGTAAATTTTGTTGCCAAATGTGTCCCGTTAAATGACTTGTAAATATTGACCCAGTGTTTTTTTTATTCATAATGTTGTCTAACTATTTGTTTTGCATACATTTGTCGCTTGGCCCATTCTTTGATCTGTTTATACATTTGTTTCTGAAATGTTGACCAAGTTTACAACTGGGGCATATCTTTTTCTGAAATGTTATCCCAGTCTTTGACCTGTGTGTACATTTGTCTAAAACATTGACCTAACCTGTGAATACATTTATCCCTAAAATGTTGACCTAATATTTGACCTGCATTGACATGTGTCTGAAACATTGACCCAGTCCTTGACCGATGTATACATGTGCCTCTTCAGTGTTGGCTTGCTCTGTGACCTGTCTACATTTGTGTGTGTCTTCAAAGTGTACCTAATCTTTTACTTATGTATACACTGTCCCTAAAATGTAAAGTGTATACGTGTGTGTGTAAATCTGAAATGTTGACCTAATCTTTGATCTGTGTATACATTTGTCCCTAAAATATAAAGTGTATATGTGTGTGTAAATCTGAAATGTTGATCTAATCTTTTACCTATATATACACTGTCCCTAAAATGTAAAAGTGTATACGTGTGTGTGTGTAAATATGAAATGTTGACCTAATCTTTGACCTGTGTATATATTTTTCTAAAAAAAAAAAAAACATATGCTCCAGATGTGTATAGATTTGTCTGAAGTTTTCTGCCAGTGTTTGAGCTGTCACATTTTCTTTGTTTCAAGAGGAAGTGGGCATTCCCTGAAACTATAAAATGACATTTAACCTTCATGTTTGTTCTGGATATCAGGTGTGTGTAATAGGTTTTTACATATGTTAGACTGTGTTAACAATAAACATGTGAATCACCTGTGATGCAGCTTGTTATATGTTCAGCTCTGTTAACTACAGGCCATTGTAATTCCTTGTTTGAGCCCAGTATCAGAGCACCATATATTGGCTCTGCATTTATGAAAGCCTCCTTGGATGGTGGGGAATGACAGTTACAGCCCTATACAAATTATTAATGATAAGACAGGTAGGCCATTAATAGATCCACCAGAAACAGCAGAAAGATAAGGGGAATACTTTGAGTTATTTACCCCCCCCTTCCCGGAAATCACCAAGAAGAAACAACTTAATACTACGAAGCAACAGTACTAGATCCAAACATAATAATAGATGAAATAGACAAGGCCATCAAAAGGTCTCCCAGATATAAAGAAAGCACCAGGAGTTTATAGATTACCAACAGAAATAATTCAAACAGCAGGTGAAAGCAACACCAGATGGCTTCCCAGAATATTTAATGCAGCATGGGCACAACAAATGCGTACCCCCCTCTCCCCCCGCCCCAATTGACTGGCAACATGCAATAGTGCCACTGGGGAAGAACAAAGAGAGCAAGCGATTATGCAGTCAATACTGACTGACTTTCTAACCCCACCAGGACATCACACAAGCGATAAACACCTGATGTGCTACCATGTGGATGAGGATCACCGTGGAGAGGTCCCAGAAACCGCGTTCAGCCAATTGGCCATATTTATGGCCTGGCTTTATTGCGGCCCCTGGCAAGAGCCAGGGTGGGGCTTCAAATATTTTTTTCCCTAAAAAGGATGCCAAGTTAAAATCTGATGATCTCTGCAGTCAATACCGAAAATTCTCTCTTAATTCATATTGGCAAAGACAAGTGATAGAACTACAGCTGGCAGAAGAAAGATGGGATTTTGGGGAATAGAATCTGCACAGATTTTTCAGTAAAAAGAACATTGAATACAAAAAGTTATGTGTGGCATTCGTAGACGGCATTGGACAAAGTCGATAGACAAGTATTAACGGAAAGTAAAAGCTTGATACAGGGTAGGGGAACACCTTATCGTGGTGTCATCATCATTAAGTGCTTTGTCAGCTGGCGTAGGCGTTAATTTCATCTCCGCAGATCTCGGTCTTTGGTGTTCTGAATCAATTTCACTGATATTCCTCTATACCACTGTCTTAAGCCAACCACCATCATTTTTCTTGGCTGCCTCTGCCTCTTCTACAGGTGATCTTTCCATTTGTCACAATATTTTCCAGTGCTCCTTTTCTCATCACATGACCAAAGAACTGTCTCCTTCTCATTGTTGTATATAATGTTCTACTTTCATTAGCCATTTCCAGGCAATCATTGTCAGTTATTCTGACAGTCCAAGATGTCCGCAACATTCTCCTCAGGAACCACATCTCAATTTCCTACAAACTCTTCTTAATAAATTTGCTCACTTTCCAAGATTCACTTTCATTCAACAGAACAGGTTCCATGTAACATTTCAGTACTCGTTTTCTTATGTTTAATGAGAGTGATTTGTTACATTATTGAAGTTGGCAAAAGTTTATATAGGGAACATGGAAGCCTAGTTGGAATCAGTCAGGGAACATCTAAACCATTCGAATTAACCCCATGTGGTAAGAAAGGGATGTGCCTTATTACTATTGTTGTCTATCACATATATTGACAATATATACAAGGATGCTAAGCATAGGAACGAAAAAATTTATTAAGATCTACAAATTACTTTTCGCTAATGACCAGGCATGGATAGCGGAGACTGCCTTGAAATTGCAACATTTTATAACATCTCTTTATGTTTATTCGACGGATCAACACCATTGCACACGGGTGTAACCCATAAGTGATCCCTTCGACTTCTAATTCAAGCCTGAGTCTAAAGAATCTCAGTGCAGTGCACGAACATAGTTGCACCGGCGAGGATTCTGAAATAGTTTGGGTAGATTTTCAACTCTAAATTTCGCCAGTTACTCTTTTTCCCTTTCCAATAGCCAAGGAATTTTTTTTTTACGTGCGCAAGAATTTACACGGGGTCCGATCATACTACCCAGAGACCAGGGGAAATTACTAGAAGTCCAGGAGAAAAAATCCCAGCCTTTATCAGGGTTTAAACCCGGGACTTCCAGCACTTGAGGCGGACACCGTACCTTGAGACCACTCAGTCCCCTATCTTATATCTGTGAATAGAGAGTGTAAAAATAATGAGAATTAACACTGAAAAGGAAGAAGTAATGTCAGTAGGAAGAAAGAAGCATAGTTAGGTAGGTAGTTTAACCCCACCAGGACATCACAAAAGCGATAACACCCGGTGACACAAAGTGCCACTGTACAGATGAGGATCACCCGTGGAGAGGTCGCAGAAACCCCTTTTAGCCGTTAGGCCATATTTATGGCTAAGCCATTTCTATGCCCTGAGCAGAAGCCAGGGTGGGGCTTCAAATAAAAAAAAAAAACATAGCATCCCACGAGGGGATGACTTTGATTAAAGAGAAGCATAAACTAAATATAAAAGTAGCATGCATTAAACAGTCATCTAGGTTTACATAGACAACAGAAAATGGATGAAGAAACGAACCTCAGATGCAGCAAAGCAAACCAAATATTGAGACAGCTAGCCCCACCCACCTTCCTACCCTCACCACCTCTTACAGCATGAAACAATCCCAATCAGCACAAAGTAACATTCCCACTCTATGCTACCAGTACCACACATGGTCTCTCACAGCAAACCATGTCAGAAAAATTAGTTCTCTGAGGTACAAAGTGAAAGAGAAGAAAAAATAAGAAGAAATGAGAAGCCATACCATATAAGGCATACACCGAAAAAGGAGACCGACGTAGAGCACACGGTGGATTTAGAACAAGATAAAAAGATAACATTAGAGACACTTTGCAACAGCACATGGTGTCTATGGTCGAGGCTGCCAGACAAGTAAGAAGCAGAACCTTAAATCTCCGTCGACACACGAAATGGTAAAAGAAGAAGTTCTGAAGAAGAAAATGAAGAAGTTGAAATGCGAAACATTGTGCACACGTCGACGACACATCTTTACCTACTGGCTACTATGCTGACCATTTGTACTTCCGGTGTTCACTGTGTCCAAAATTTATGAAACACAAAATAGTTCAGTTGTCAACTCCCTAACATCTCATACGTTTGTATCTAATATTTTAGCTGCATTTTAACGTCTGGCAAGCTCTTTCAGTCTCTCCTCCCTTATTTAAAATTCTATCAGTTACTCGCCGATAGACTATCCCAATATACACAAACCAGCCAGTTATATTTTTCGCTTTTTATTCTTTTATTACTTTTATTTCTCTGTTGACATAGACTAACGAACATTCTCTAAAAGACTGGCTCTTCAGTGGCGGCCCTGGAAAAAAGGGGATTTTTTTTGTACAATTCTAATTATTACGTGGAAAAATTTGCAACAGCGTTAGTATTCTGTCCACATTCTCTAAACGACTGACTCATTAGTGACGGGGGATTCCAATTCCAGCCGCTCATAGACAGATCTGCAGTGGCGGATTTCTGATTTGTTTAAAGGAAGCTGTATATGAAAGAGGTAAATAAGGAAACATGTTTATGCCCTTTTGTCGCGTGTGTGTGTCATTTAAATTTTTTATTTTCGTGATATAAACTAGGAGATGTTGACATTTCTTTAAGATAATAGCCTCGATCCGTCATAGGAAGTAAAGTAAAGGACCCTTCTCCGCGCCTTCAGTCGTATTGAGCACACAGGGCTAGACCAATATTTTATAGACAAATGGGCACTTGATGGGCGCTGTGGTCGGTCAGCATCGCCGTGTAGAAGGATGACCATACAATCTTGAGCTGAAAACTGGATACCCCGCTAATTTTTAAAGCAGAAAACAGGAAATCCCAAACAAGTTAGTTTAACACCACCTCATTTTGTTCAAGGTAATCTAGATGGAAGGGCGAATTGCATCTTTTGATATTGGTATTAAAACTCGATCATTAAGGAAATAAAACAAAACAAAATGCAATTAAACTGCACTGGAAAAAAAAAAATACATGCTACGATACAAATTCTCATCAATAAATTCCAGGCATTAAAAGTACCTAAAACTAAGAAATCTAATTTGGTGTACAGGCCTGGAAACACATCAAACTGGGACTGTCGCGGTGAAAACGGGACGTATGATCATCCTACACGATAGGGCAGTTACAAGTACTATTGGATGCTGGTCATGTGTTAACAACCTAATCCAGTCAGAGCTATTTGTTAAGTTACATGTGCTTCTAGATCAACCTATCCCTCAAATGAGGTTAAGGAAATGTTGTTAGAAGTAAAGGTAGCCAGCACCATTCTGAGAACACATGGTGTTGATTTGTCTATAATTGTGTAGCTAGCACCATGTACCGCGTGTGTGACAGAACTAGAAGACAATGACAACAAAGCTTGTAGCACTTCCCTAAAAACAAAAGAAAAAAAGTAGAAGCAGAGGAGGCAAGCGAGGGGTGTTATGTTTATCACAATCGACGTCTTTGCACATCAAGCATTCCCATGCGTGCTCAGTCCTCTGATGAAGCAGCCACTCCAAGGTACCTCTATCGATTGTTTCCATGAGATGTTGGTTATAGTATATCCTGTCCTTACCTCGAAGACAGAAAAAACGTACTTCACCAAGCTTAACTCCTGGGTCACGCTATCGTGTTAGCGTCAGAGATTTAACATTAGCCCCCAATCTAGTTCACACAGCGTTGATGATATCAGCTCTGTCGATGCTTCTTCCCGTTTTCGAATGTGCATTATCTCCTCTCTCTCTCTCTCTCTCTCTCTCTCTCTCTCTCTCTCTCTCTCTCTCTCTCTCTCTCTCTCTCTCTCTCTCTCTCCACCTCTCTCTCTCTCTCTCTCTCTCTCTCTCTCTCTCTCTTTCATACATACACAAAGAGATACTGCGAAAGGTCACCAAAACTCTATAAGGGTGTTATGTGTTAAACTCACTTTGCTGCTCAGTTGTACCAGAGGTTAGAGGCTTGTTCGCCTACGCCAGTCGTAAAGGCGCTAGATGATGATGAATGCAGAGGCGAGTGCAAAAGGTCCACATGGCTTTAAAATGTGGGACCAGTTTTTCTCCAGATTAGTTGGAGACAGCGGCCTCACGGGTATTGCAAGTCCAAGCCTGACTAGCCGCTAAGTGGAAGGTTAGCCCGTGTCCAGTTAGTGCCTCTCAGTCTGTAAAAGAGTTAGGCCGTGTGTGACTTTTTGTAGTAATCATCTGTATTATTTTATTCTGGTAAAAGCTTAGATTGATCATTGGAATTTGGTGTACAATTTGAAATGCTCCAGTTGAGTGCACTTAATGGAGACAAGGCGTTGAGAGCCCAACACTATAGTGTTATACTATGAGGACGTGATAGTTCCTCGTCAGTATCTGACTCGTGACTATGGGTCGTGAATACTTGGTGTGCCAGGGGCCAAGTCTCTCGTCAGTTATGATGTATAGATTACTGGTGACCCAAAGGTAGGCACATAACCGAGGCGTTTATTGAAGGCTATTGGTGACCCCAGGAGTGGGCCCGAAGGATGAAAGTTTTTATGTTGTGGACTCGCGTTAAGTCGAGGCTAGGTGTCGCCCTTTGAGGCGATGCCGCCTTGGAAGTATACCAATGGGTAACTGAGGAGTATAAGAAGGACAGTAGTTCTGTAATCAGCAATTTCATCTGCATCGTCATAATGTGTTCCTTAATAAAGAGACTGATGCACTATTTTAGAGATGACTTATTGACGTATTGTTGTAGGCACTGTTATCGGTGTTGTTGGTAACGATGTGACTATGTGTAAGTGTTATCTAAGCACTCTCGGCACAAATGCCACCCACCAAACTCTTTGCACGACCTTATACGGCAGAACATCTAAGCAGAAAAAAAAAGAGAGGAAATCCAAGGAAGAGATTAGCTGGACCCTGCAAATGAGAGAAGAAACTATTTGTCAAGCCACTCGAGGCGCGCAAGACAAGTGCAGAAAAGCCACTACGCTGGCGCTATAACCTCTGTATGAATTTTAAATACATGATCTGGGTGCTCTAATCGCTTACATCGGATACAGGAAATATAACGGGAAGTAAATACAACGATAATATCACACACACACACACACACACACACACACACACACACACACACACACACACACACATGCTCATTCACCCCCCCCCCACACACACACACGCACTTACAGAAACCTTATTACACGAACAAATGCTAGGGTTGGTGTATACCATCCTGTAAAGAATATGCAACTAAATTTAACTTGTTATAATGATCACCTTGTTATAATGACCACTCTTGTTATAATGACCACTCTTGTTATAATGACCACTCTTGTTATAATGACCAATCTTGTTAATAATAACCAATCTTGTTAATAATGACCACTTTTGTTTATAATGATCACTCTTGTTAATAATGATCACTCTTAATAATAATGACCACTCTTGTTAATAATGACCACTCTTGTTATTATGACCACTATAGTTAATAATGACCACTCTTGTTATAATGACTACTCTTGTTATAATGACCAATCTTGTTATAATGACCACTCTTATTAATAATGACCACTCTTGTTAATAATGACCACTCTTGTTATAATGATCACTCTTGTTATAATGACCACTCTTGTTATAATGACCACTCTTGTTATAATGATCACTCTTGTTATAATGATCACCTTGTTATAATAACCACTCCTGTTAATAATGACCATTCTTGTTAATAATGATGAATCTTGTTATAATGACCACTCTTGTTATAATGACCACTCTTGTTAATAATGACCTCTCTTGTTATAATGATCACTCTTGTTAAAATGACCACACTTGTTTTAATGACCACTCTTGTTAAAATGATAACTCTTTTTATAATGACCACTCTTGTTATAATGATCACTGTTGTTATGGTGACCACTCTTGTTATAATGATGATTCTACGTGTCGTTGGGTCACCAGTTTCTTTTGACTGTCAGATCAGCTCTCTCCACCTTTGGCGATTAGTTGCGATGGACTTCATGGTAGCATGCCTGAGGCCTGTCTAGTCAGTCAAGTACTGTAACCAGGTCTTTATTGGCCTACCTCTTCCCCTCTTTCTCTTTACTGAGCCCTGCAATATTGTTTTTGACAAGCCGTTAGATATTATTACATGTCACTACCATTCCATTTTCTCCATTTCACTGTTGTTAAAAGAGGTTCATAATTACCAATGTGCTGCATAATTAAATGGCTCACTCCCTCGTTGGTAATGTGGTCTCTGTATGATATGCCAAGAATTTTTCTGAAACATCTCATTTCTAATGCTTGTATCTTTCTTTCAAGTTCAGATGTTAAGGTCCACGTTTCACAGCCATTTGTAAATGTACTGATAGGTTGTGCTGTAAGCAATCAAATCTTAGTTTTGCATTAAATGTTTTTGGATCTTCATAATGTTTGCCTCCTGGCAAGGAATGATGTTGCCTGGGCAATCCTAGACCAGATTTCTTGTCTTGACCCCAGGACACGTAAAATGGATCCTAAATATTTGAGATGATTGACTTATTCTTATTTTTGACCTTTAACGATGATTATTAGTCATTACTTTGTTGTTTTATTTTTCTTCTGCATTTATTTCTATGCTTGGTTGATGTTTCATCGATTTACAAGTTCGACTACTAGCTTTTGTTTCTTTTCCCGGCCAACCTATTGATTCCATCTGCAAACCTTAAATTTGTGATAGTTCTACCTCATATACTGTTGATAGTCTTTCTAAGAAGATATTAAACAGTGTCGAGGAGGGGAGGCAGCCCTGCCGGACTCCTACTGTTGTTCGGAACCAGCTCCCTATTTGTCTGTTCAGCTTGACAGCACCACTGGCCGTGGCATAAAGCTGTTCTATTCTATGAAGGTTTTACCAGTATTGTACTTTTTTTTCAGTGTCCCAGAGTGCTGCATTCCATACTCTTTCAAAGGCCTTTTTGAAATCAACGAACACATAGTATAGATGTTTTTGGTGCTGGTATTGCTCTGATAATATGCGTAGATTAAATATCCGTTTAACGGCGCTTCTTTCAGCAGGGAAACCCGCCTGTTCCTCTGCTGTGATCTTTTCTGCATATGGCTTTAATCTGTTTAAGTGTATCTTGAGCATGACTTTACTGGGATGATTGATGAGACTTATAGTCCTATAATTTTGACATTGTTGTAAATTACCTTTTAAGGGGGGGGGGGGGGGGGGGGGGGGGGGTTGGTAATAATAAATGATTTGGTCCAAGGAGGTGGCCATTCACCAGTCTCCCAAATTGTGTTTTAGATTTCAGTGAGGTTGTCGATAATGTTCTCTACTTCCACCTGAAGGATCTTAGCTGGGATGTTGTCAATTCTGGCAGCTTTTCCATTTCATTTTAGTTTTGATGGTAAGTTCTACTTTATCTCGGAGTATCGGGAAGCTATCATCTTTCTGTAATGATAATTTTTGTTATAATGATCACTCTTATTATTGTTATAATTATCACTCGTCTTATAACGATAACTCTTATTATAATTATCACTCTTGTTATAATGATCCTCGGTCTCTGTGTTAAACATTTTCTTCTTTTCTTCACTTCAGAATTCTGGCCACACAACACCGATTTCTGCTTCACGTTTTCAGCAAAAAATGGCCTCTGCAGGCATAGACGAGACTCGCAAGTCTTTAGTATTAGAGCCCAAGAATTTTGGTAAGTACTTATGTATTGAGGCGCTGCTGGTCGAATGGCTAGAATGTAAGCCTCTCATGCTGGAGACTCAGGTTCGATCCTCTTTTAGGGATAGTCATTTATTTTTCCTGCAGGGTTAAAACAAAAACAGTAACCTGCACGGTGTTTGGCAACTGAGCTAGCAATTCCGCTTTTAATCTCCAGATTAAGGACAGCTCCCTCCGCCCAACCCATCCCTGTTTTTTTTTTAACCATTCAAAGTGATACCGACAGTAAGACTTTAAGTACTGGAACCGGGTTAAGGTAGAGGTTAAAGGTTAACCGCAGAACTGCTAGCAACCTGCCAAGAGCATCGCACACACACACACAAACACGAACTTCATAGCTCTGCCGACAGTCTTCATAAAATATTGCACTCGTGAACCGAAAGAGGCAGCCATGAAACAAATTCACTATCTTTAGAGCAACTTCACCAGAGACCCCTCCTCCTTTTTATCTGGAGCTGGGACAACGCAGTAGCTAGCACACTTGCCTCTTGACCGAGTTGTCGTGTGCTCGAACACTTTGTAATTCATGTTTTAAAGAGCAATTAATGTTTTAAAACGTTTTCTGGACTCCAAGACCCGCTAACTTAAATTGAAATAATTTAAAGTTAAAACTGCATATTCAAGCCTCTATCCCTGAGTGGTCATCCCCGTATGGGTTACGGGGTCCCATTGTAGGGGAAAACAAGAACAGACCCAATGCTTCTCCAACAAGCATGTCGTAAGAGTCGACTAATTTGGGGCTTTCTTTAAAAGTGACACTAACGACAAGCTTCTGGGCAGGCATTGGGCTTATTCTTGTTTCCCCCCAAAATGGGAGCCCGAAACCCATGCGGGGATTCTAATTAAATAAAATAGTATTTTAATAGTTTTGACTGTTTAGGATGGTGCTACGTCACTAATCAAAAGACACACACACACACAAACACACACACTTACTCACACATTTACATGCTACTTACTCCTAATCCCATTGTCTAAAGTGGGTACAGGAAAAATATTGGGAAGTAAAGACGACCGGGCTAGACGTTGGTCATGTCACCCTTCAAGTTCCAGCTGGTGTATACCAATCTTAGTCTAGCAGCATATGCTGACCCAGGTCGACCCAGCCTTAAAAGGGTATCAGGTAAAGAAGAAGAAGAAGAAGAAGAAGAAGAAGAAAGAAAGAAAGAAAGAAAGAAAGAAAGAAAGAAAGAAAGAAAGAAAGAAAGAAAGAAAGAAAGAAAGAAAGAAAGAAAGAAAGAAAGAAAGAAAGAAAGAAAGAAAGAAAGAAAGAAAGAAAGAAAGAAAGAAAGAAAGAAAGAAAGAAAGAAAGAAAGAAAGAAAGATCAAGAAAGAAAGAAAGAAAGAAAGAAAGAAAGAAAGAAAGAAAGAAAGAAAGAAAGAAAGAAAGAAAGAAAGAAAGAAAGAAAGAAAGAAAGAAAGAAAGAAAGAAAGAAAGAAAGAAAGAAAGAAAGAAAGAAAGAAAGAAAGAAAGAAAGAAATGCTATTTCCACATGTTTGGATTAAAGTCAAATTCTTGCTGACAAATGGCAAGCTTGATGGGGGCACAAAAGCGAGTTCTGGGAACAAGGCGATACAGAATGTTTTTTTTTTTTAGATGGCTTGTCACATGAAAGGGGCGAACATAGTGAACTGACCAGATCTTTATCCAGGTGATCGTGTAAGGTGACAAACCAATACTGCCTACTGTTACCGGCGTTCCACGTGATGACGATTATGGTTCTTCTGCGTTCATCCTTAAAAATACTGTAGGCATGTTGTGTAGTGGTTAGCCGTCGGGCCCAACACATCCGACTTTCAGGGAAAATCCTAAATAGTCGCTTTCTACTTCTTCTTCTTCTCTTCCACCTTTTACCTCATCGAAGTGTCGGGGGGAGATGTAATGTTCGTTGATGAGCTCTGTCAAGAGCACTATTAAGACTGATGTTCATTTCTGTAAGGCTGTTCTTAATGCCATCACTCCATATTTTCCGAGGTCTTCCACTCGCTCTGTACCCGTTGTAAAGTTTTAGTGTGGCTCGCTGTGGCGGATAGTACCAGGGCATTCTTGTTAGGTGTCCAAACCACTTCATTTGTTGTTCTTTGATGACATGAAAGACTGGCTTTATTCCTAGCATTCGTCTGATTTCATGATTTCGTATTCTGTCTTTCCTTGAAACTCCTGCAGCTCTTCTAAGGCATTTAATCTCTGTTGTCACAATTTTACGTTCATTGGAGGATGTAAGTGTCCACGTTTGGCATTGATAGCATAGTGTTGGCCAAACTCGCTTTTAACGAGCTGCCTGATATCACGGCTCCACCACCCCCCACCCGCAACCACCAAATGGATCCCGGAACTGACACAGGAAGATGAAGATGATGATTGTGAGGCTGGATTTAGTAAATCAATTAGATAATGGTGCCGCCATGTACTTTATCCAGTTATCATGGCAAGACGGGTGTCAGAAGGCGGTGAGCTGATCTTGGTGAGAAACCCATCAACAGAAAGTGGAGCGGACTGTCAGCCAGTGCAGAGGAGAGGACGAGTGTGTGCACTAGGGCCACTGGTAAGTACTTTTCTTCTAATTCTTCTTTTTCGCGCTTACCGCCGGTAAACTCCTGCCGAAACTCCTGTTTATTCGTTCGCTTCTGGACTTTGGTCTTATTCCAAGACTTGTGTATTGTGTGCAAATCCGTTTTAGAGATCCGACGTATTTGTGTGCTGCAGAAGTGTTGGTGCCTCGCCTCTCAAGCAGATGCACGCAGACTTCGAAGAATCGTCGATTCTGCTTACGTCGCCCCTTACCTCCCGGTTGGGAATCTGTTTCTGTTATGACCGTGGAGAGGTCTGGAAGGTCTGGACCAGCATGAGCCTGTTCCTGGCGCACCACCAGTGGTATATGTGGCTCAGCACTTCTGCATCCTGGGTCTGTTGTATGGATTATATTTCTCTGTGTCATCGTCTTACATTATCCGTCAGCATTTCTGCTTCTACCTCTGCTACCAGTGATATCTGCAGTAATCACCAGTCTAGTGCCGATTAATTAGTCTATACAAAAACAATTCCCTAACAACATATGCTCGTTTTCCAGTGATATGAAAAAAGTTGTATTTATACTTTTGGTGCTTTAATAATATCCTACCCAAACAGGGGGAAATCCACAGGTCACGGGACAGTAAAATATTTCAGGGGGTGGTAGGGTAGATAGACTGCATGCAGTCGTGGGACCTAGGCTGCACTTTCTCGTGGGACGTAGGTGGGTTAGGTCCAATTCTATGTTTTGGGGTCGTTAAAAGCATCAGAAAGCTGGGAAACCCAGTCTTACCACCCTCTAAAATTTTAAACAATCCTGTGACGTCATCTGGGCGTAGGATATTAATAAAGCACCATACTTTTACTTTACTGTGTGCCAGTAGAAAAAGGGCCATACAAAATATTGTGTATGTTGGGATAATCGCATTTCGATGTGGAAAGTCTAAAGATCTATTGTCAGAAAAGTGTGAAACAGATGTTAAACTGTATTTGAAACAATGTACAGTTCAAGAAACCCCATTATGTTTTCTAATATTTAATCTTTTTTTTTTAGGCAGAGATGATTACAATAAAAGGAATAAAGATGAAGCAGGGTAAGTCTTTGAGGGTTTATTGGTTGACATGTTATCTTTCTAAATCTAGTTGAGAATGGAGGCTGAGGCAGTCACTTGAACACCAGCAGCATACACTTTCCGAGACTGTAATAGAATCAAAAGTCATTGAGACAATCATATTGGCGTAGACTGGCAATCATCGTTTCAAAGACACCGGGTAGTTAGCGTTATTTGGATATGTTCTCCGGGGCATGCCGGTCTGTTGGGAGACGAACAGATAGATAGAATGGCTGGTCCTACACCACTTAGCGGTAAATCGATGCATGGCAAGCTAGATGCCAACAAAGTCCTTAAAGAGCAAGTCAACAGTGCGGCCAAACACTAACAAAAAAAATATCATTGGGGTCGGAAGATCTGGGGTGTAATCAGAGGTTCTGACCGTGAGTCTACCCTCAAGGGAAAGGCAAGACGGACATACGATCAGACTGTTACTTGTAGTGTAGGAATTAGAATTATGTGCTAGCTGTTGGGGCACTTACCGAAATCTCCCATGTTCTATGATGTCGGTTCCTAACTCAGCAAAACTTAGTTCAGCTTCATCATCATCATCCTAATCATCATCATGTTCAGTCAGTAAGTCCCTTACAGAAAGTCGCCCTCGTCACGGCACATCTGTAAGTCTTTCTCTAGCCAAATCTCCACCCCTATGTGCTTTCAAACACAGTGCGTCTTCAGTGTCATGTATCCACATTCGTGGAGGTCTGCCTCTGCGTCGTTTTCCAGAAACGGTACCCTCCATCGCCGTTCTGTCCAAGTCACCCTGACGTTTAACATGGCCACAAGAAGTTCAGCATCAGGTGCCCAGTAATATATTGACTGCTGCTTTCTCAAATAAGGTTAGTGGCGTATGCTTTACATGACGTTGCAGAACCAACCCCAACAGCCCCTGGCCGTTGTGTTGTTTTTTAGGCAAATTTACGTCTAGTAGTTTGTCACTGCTTCCTGGACGGTCGGCTTTCTTGATACCACTGTCGAAACCAACGCAAGGCGCATGGATCGAACCTTGCATCTCGGCATTACGAAGCGTTCTCATCGACTCAGCCACAGAGCCGACACTTTCCCCAATAACAGGCAGTAAATCATCTAACTACAATGCAAGTTATAGGCGAAAGGATTGGCCTGATTTTACCCCCACCCCCCCCCCCCCCAAAAAAAAAAAAACACACACGCAATATTTTTGCCAGAGGACTAAGAGGCGTCTTTTCATGAAATACTGAGTTTTTCTGGACAAGTATTTGTTCATGGATTTCATGTTATTTCAAGCATATTATTACACTTATATATCTTTCAGTACGGTAATATCAATAATAACAATAATAATAATCATAATAATAATACTGTGCTGCATGGCAATTGCTAGCCTTGTCTCACAATAATATACTTGAAATAATATGCAATGTATAATCAATACTAAAAAAATATATATATATAATTTCCATACATAGTTAAAATGGACAACTTAGCCCCCTTAAAAAACCATTAGATATGGGTAGTTAGCCCCAAGCCCACCCACCCCCCTCCTTCCTCCCCAACCCCCAACCAATTATTTGCCTCGAAAGTGTGTAAGATGGTGAGGAGGTCGTGGGTGGGTGGGTGGGAGCGGTCTTTGTGCGGCACGCCTGCATCAGGGTGTAAGGACTATTGCCTACAATGACAGCTGTCTGGGCTCTTTGCTTTGCTGGGGGGAAAATCTTCACGTTCCGCTAGCATTATCAAGGGGGGGGGGGATTTTAGGTTATAATTATGACCATGTTATGTGCGCCTTATAAAATAGCTTAGCATTGCATGCCACTAAGAGCCCTGAAAATGACTCCTCCAGTTTTGTTGCGATCAAAGGAGAGACCCACATTTTCTCCTGAGCGGTGATGAAGTCGTCTACCGGCGAGCCAGTGGGCGACCCGGTTGCCAATGCGACAGCCTGGTTATAATAACACCACAATGGGAGCAAAATTCATTGAAGTAATAATTAAGTTTATGCGACAACTGGAGTGGGCAGCAGAAATTTATTATTCATCATGCAAGGCAGTCCTAATACATGCATGCGGACTTAGCACTGGATAAGATAATGTAAGTTAAAGTAAGTAAATAAAGATCCCCTTTTTTATCCATTAGGCGCATCGGGCATAGGGGAAGAGCACCCATAATTTTACAGACTAATCGGCACTAGGTGGGTAATGTGGTCAGCATTACGCCAACCGTCTTTACTTCCACATGACATAAGAGAAAATGTACTTACACAAAAATAGACTAGAGCTTGCATATTTCCAGCAATCAAGGACTGTTACTCTGTTGGCAAAAGCCGCAATGACCCCGTGTTGATGAGATCCGCAGTGCCCGATACATTGTTTCTATATCAGCAGTATAAGCTCGACATCAAAGCTCTACATCCTACAGAAGGTTAGTTTGACAGCATCCATAATTGTCGGTTATAGTTGACACTAGAGCTGTCATCTAATTGAATGAAAGAGCATGTTGATCCTAAATTTTATATAATTTGAATGAGAGATCATGTTGATCGTGATATTTGTTGTATCTTTTGAATGAGAGATCATGTTGGTCGTGTTATTTGCTGTATCTGTTTTTTCTTCGTCTTTCGTTTGCCTGAAATAAGTTGTCTATATCAGCAATTTTGTCTCTTGTAAAAATTTCACTGTCGTTGTTAGTTCATTCAGTGGTCCATAGAGTTTACGTTCCACTGTTGTTCTTTCTGACCAAAAGGTTTGCCTTAATGTGTCAAATTCGGTGCGGTCCTGGAGTACATGCTCTGCTGTCTGGAGCACCTTTCCACAGGTGCACATGGCTGATACGCCTATCTTGAATTTTGTGTACATGTGGTTACGTAATCGGTTGTGCCCTGTTCTGAGTCGGAGGATAATGACTTGTTTTGATCTGTCCATTATAAAATAGTCGTCTTGTGCTGGGGCTGGTGGTTTCCTGATCGATTTAATTATTCTTTTCTTTTGGTGGTATGTGACTAGTACATCGCTGCACTTCTGTCGCCCGTTCCCCTGCCAGTTGATCAGCTTTCTCATTTCCAGGCACTCCACAATGAGACGGAATCCATTGCTGTATCTGTTTGAATAAGAGATCATGTCGATCGTGATATTTGTTGTACCTGTTTGAATGAGAGATTATGTTGGTCTTGTTATTTTCTGTATCTGTTTCAATACGAAATCAGGTTGATGAAAGTATTTGTATATGTCTGAATGAGATATCAGATTGATCGCAAATTTTATATCACTGGAATTAGAGATAATGTTATTTGAAAATCTGGCGAATATAGTCAAGATTTAACCGATTTTAAAATAATGACATTGTTGACGTAACTGGAACAGTGAACTTACAACGGGCCAATATACTCTGGTTATATCATTATATAGCTAATGTATGTAACTTCAATATATAGCTAATGTATGAAAATTCATTATTTCGCTAATGTATGAAACTTCATTATATAGCTAATGTATGTAACTTGCAAGGAAATAAGCAAGTTGAAAGGCTTGCATGTAAAGCTACTGTAGAGGGCGGACATACCATGAACCAGACTGGTATTCTGAATGATCTACCGGAAGTAAGACGTTTGCAAGACCCATGTGATGACTGAATCTGCAACAGTGACTCGACTGAAAGAACAACGTGTTAAAAGTTGTGTGGCCAGACAAGAACACTATGCAGGAAGCCAAAGAAGAATAAGAAACCAACACAGAACTGGTGTCGTCAGCCGCTACACGGTGCTGGTTTGACTGAGAAGAGGATCAGAGCACTTATGGACTGAATGGTTCGATGTGCAGTGAGAATAATCTGTCTACGAACTAACTTTATGTAGCTCGTAATTTACAATGAAATCATGAATGACAAATTGCAATAAAATTTTTTATTTATGATGACTCATCTTTTTTAAATAGCACCACAGAGCAGGGTTCTCACTCACTTGAATTACCAAAGGATGAGATGCTCAGCTATGTGGATGTAAAAAGCAAGGGGGAAAAGAGAGGGGGGGGGGGGACTGCCACAATTATATTTATCTAGAAGCTCTAAACGGAAGCCAGAAATGAATCTCAAAGATCTAGCTGTGAAGGTCCGCAGGTCAGACAAGTCATCTACGCGAACTGGGAAAGAGAACAACGGTAAAGCTAATATAAGCAGCAGATATGACGAAAGAAATGCTACTGAATGCGCTGTGGTATGCAGCAAAACAAGAAGGTGCAGCATCGACACTCTTGGAATTTCTTAACTTGGGTGGTCATGCCATTTCAGGTGTGAAACGGGAGAAACCTTAATTTATTCTGGCAGAGAAAAAGAAGAAAATCGGAGCTTTTAAACTGAAATGCCACAGACAGGTTCTTAGAATACCGTGGAACAAGAAGAAGAAAACGTCGACATCCTGCATAGCCTAAACATCAAGGAGAACTGGCTGGTAAACAGCACCCTGTACTGAAAGTTGAGGTGTTTATGACACGTCAAGCGTCATGGTGGTCTGGACAGAACGGTGATGGAGTCTGCAGTTTCCGGAAAACAAGACCAAGGCTGATCTCCGCGAAGGTAGATACAGACCATTGAAGATTAATTGGTTGTGAAGGCACACGGGGCTGCAGAATAGGCTAGAGAAAGGGAGATTTTTGAACGTGCCGTTCTGTAAAAGACACGCTGAATGATCTTGATGATTCCTTGTCAGTTGTTCTGTTAAAAAAAATAATATGCAGTGGATCTGCAGTATTGTTCGTTTCGGAAGACAATGGGTAGGTAGGTAGTTGTACCCCACCAGGACATCACACAAGCGATATACACCCGGTGACACAAAGTTCCACCATGTGGATGAGGATCACCCGTGGGGAGGTCATAGAAACTCCTTCAGCAGTTAGGCCATATCTATGTCCGGCCATATTCAGAGCCCCTGGCAGAAGCCAGTGTAGGGTTTTCAGAAACACAAAAAAATTACGTCTTGCAAGGGTACAATAACGGCAGACAACTAGTAGATAAAACAAAAAGGCGGAATTGTCATGACAATGTGAAGGACTCATTTTACACAAGTGGCGCACCGGACATATGATGCTTGACTCATATTTTTTTAATGTAGACCAATCAGGGGTTTCTGGAGATCCATAGGGATCGTCGTCGTAGCTACGGCCTCTAGCCCTATGCGACGCTCCCAGCAGGCAGCTGGCTGTTTTGCAGAGAGAGTCTAAGCCATATGGGATAAAACCCGGTGCAATGAAGTCGAAACTCTCACCTTTACTTTGCTTTATACCACATAGACCAATCGACACTCGATGGGTGAGTCATCAACATCATGCTAGTCCGTCTTTACTGGCCAGGGTGTTACCTCGTCCATATATTATTCTGGGTTCACCCGGGAGCCAAGGTCATTGCAAAAAATAAATTCGATGCGATGCGGATTCGATTGCAACCCAAGACCTTCACTAACCGTTACACCACAGGAAAAAAAAAAGAAGAAATAGACGCAGACTGCAATAGAAAAAGCGAAACAGCAATAATTCAACTAAACTTTATTGTATGCAATATATATACATATTCTACTACAATATAAAGCGAGACATGAATGATACAGGTATTAAGGTAAACTTGACGAACAGTATTCAGTGGACAGAGTTGTGTGGAAAGGGCACCCAGGAAGGGAATACGAATAAAGAAAGAAATGAGTGCAGAAAGGATGAGAGCTGAGCCTCTGAGAAGAACAGACCAGACACAAATGTTGACAATAACGGTCCTGAAATCCTATACTATAATAGTGGAAGATTTGTCTTAATGCGGGCGGGTCTTGCTAGTCACACTCGCCATGGGTTGTGAGTCCCATGCCTTCTCATAGCGCAATATAACACCATCGTCTGGAAAGACTGAAAGGTATCAATCACACACGCGCGCGCGCGCACACACACACACTATATATATATATATATATATATATATATATATATATATATATATATATATATATACATATATATATTATCGTTTGTTCATATCAAATCGTATGTCAAGTATATAGTGCTTGACAAGATCTGTATTTGTTATAGACCAGTCGACACAGAACAGCTAGCCGCCTGTTGAAAGCATAGCTCTCTAAACAGCCGTTTCGGCGACGACCCTCCGAGGTCTCCGTAAAAACTGCGCTCGTGAAACAAACGATGCAGCCGGGAAACGTGCCCATGACCTTCAGAAAGCCTCGCAAATGGCTAGATCACTTCGCCACATAAACCATCTTATGGCTGTACTTATTACGTTCCCCCTTTGTACTAGGTCAATATTCATCCAATTTTCATCCATTCTGTGTAATCTGTTTGCAACAGTTAAGCGAAAAGAAAAGCCAAAGGTTGCGTCAAAACAAGACCAGAAGAAGCCAGCAAAAGAACTAAAGATTGTTGAAGAGTCACAGATTTTAGAGGAGCCTAAAAAATTGGAAGAGCCAGATATATTGGAGGAGCCAGGTATGTTGGAGGAGCCAGGTATATTGGAGGAGCCAGGTATATTGGAGGAGCCAGGTATGTTGGAGGAGCCAGGTATTTTGGAGGAGCCAGGTATGTTGGAGGAGCCAGGTGTGTCGGAGGACCCAGAGATACTGGAAGAACTAAAGACACTCGAGGAGCCTCCGCCAGTGGAAGACGCAGAGGCAGGTGACCAGCTTCATATAATAAAGGAGCCAGACTTGAAAATGGTGGAAGGTTCACTATCACCGAAGGAGACCAGTAAAAAAGATAGAGCTGTTCGAAACAGGCGGCAATCAAGCAAAGCGGACCAACTTACAATTTTTGGGTAAGAGTTTATATTTGTAATCATATATGTAATCATTGATACATTTAAACAAAATTAGAACCAGTTGAAAAAATATACCATGCACACAGTCTTCTATGCCCAGTCGCTCGCACAGTTATACATACACTCACACACTGTCACACATTCACACACTGTCATATACACACACGCCATACACCCAACACTCTCATACATGCATTTACTGTCACACATTAGCACACTCATAAACTGCCTGTCATAGTCTCGCATAGTTATAAACTCCCTATCATACACTTACACACAATCATACACTCGTGCTGTTGTCATTCAAGCACATACTGTTTGTCATACACTCGAAAGCTGTCACAGACTAGCAAACGTAGAAACTAACACACTGTCATAAACTTATGCACCGCGATACATGCACACACTGTCATACACTTTCACACTGTCACACACACAGACACTGTCACATGCATTCACATACACTAACACACTCTCATATATTTGCACACTGTCGTAAACTAACGTACTTTTAAAATATCAAACCATGATATACTGACACACTGTCCCACACTCGCATACTTATAAATCAACACACTCTCAACAACTGTCCCACACTCGCATACTTATAAATCAACACACTCTCAACAACTGTCCCACACTCGCATACTTATAAATCAACACACTCTCAACAACTGTCCCACACTCGCATACTTATAAATCAACACACACATTGCACCAGGTTTGATCCCACATGGCTCGCTCCGCAAAACTACTAACTTCCGGCTTAGAACGTCGCACAAACCACGAACTTCGTAGCTGCGGCAAAGATTCCAAGAGATCTCCGTTAAAAAAAACTGACCATTGAGCTGAACGACGCTACCTGAAAACTGAACATATCATCTTTAGAGCACGAGGTAACCGGCGTATCACCTCGCCACGAAGACCTTACTAGTTTGCGGGTGCGCATTTGTGTGTGTTTGTGTGTGTGTCAGGACTGGATTTAAACTGACAAGCCCCTTAGCTAAATAAAGCATGAGGCCCTGTCGTTTTAAATTATGCCAGCTAATCTAAAAAAAAAAAAAAAAAAAAAAAAAATATTTATCATCAAGTAGCAGGCCCTTTGCAGAACGTCGCTCTCATCAGTCTGCCTAAACGAAAGTAGCTCTACCGCCTCGCGTCCTTTCATATTCATGTGCCCATCTTCTTGTTGGTCGGCCCCTACCCCTCCTTCCTGATACCATGCCTTCTTCTATTATTTTGTCTAGTCCTCAATGATACGACCCAAATATCTCAGCTTCCGAGACAGGATGCTGTTTATTAGCCAATCTTCCTTGATGTTCAGATCTTTTTAAAATGTCTGTATTTCTTTTCTTCTTTGTCATTGGTATTCTGGGAATTTTTCTATAGCATTTCAGCTCAGAAGCCGCTATTTTATTTCTTAAGGACTGGAAGATAGTCCACGACTCACATCCGTCTGTTGCTACAGGGAAGATAGCCCACGACTCACATCCGTCTGTTGCTACAGGGAAGATAGTCCACGACTCACATCCGTCTGTTGCTACAGGGAAGATAGTCCACGACTCACATCCGTCTGTTGCTACAGGGAAGATAGTCCACGACTCACATCCGTCTGTTGCTACAGGGAAGATAGTCCACGACTCACATCCGTCTGTTGCTACAGGGAAGATGCATGCTGTCAAAATTTTAATTTTGGTTTCCTTCCTGGTGCTTAACCTTAGACTGCTAATTCTGTTAAATATTTGCATTGCTAAGACCATCCTCCTTTTGATTTTTGTGTGAGTGTGTGTGTGTGTGTGTAAGCGAGTGTGTAAGTGTATGTGAGCGAGTGTGTAAGTGTATGTAAGTGTGTGTATGTGTGTGTGTTAGTGAGTGTGTGTGTGAATGTGTGACAGTGAGTGCGTCTGTCGGAGTAAGGATATGTGAGTGAGTGAGTGTATATATGTGTGTGTGTTAGTGAGTGTGTTAGTGAGTGTATGTGTGTGTGAGCGAGTGTGTGTGTGAGAGAATATATGTGTGAGAGTATGTATGTACGAGTGTGTGTGAGAGTACGCGTGTGTTTGTGTGTGAATAAGTAAGTGAGTGTGTGTGACTGTGTGCGTGCCTGAGGGAGTGAGTTAGTGTGTTTGTGAGTGTGTGTGTGAGTGTGTTTGTGAGTGTGTTTGTGAGTGTGTTTGTGAGTGTGTGTGTGAGTGTCTTTGTGAGTGTGAGTGGGTGTATGCTTGACTGAGTTTATGTGAGTGAGTGTATGTGTGATAGTGTGAGTGAGTGACTGTGTGAGTGATTGTGTGTGAATGTATGTGTGTGAGTGAGTGTGTGTGTGAGTGGGTATGAGAGTGTGAGTGAGTATGTGTGAGTGAGTGAGTGTGTGTGGGAGCGATTGTGTGTGTATGTGTATGTGTGTTAGTATGTGTAAGGGAGTGAGTGAGTGTAAGAGTGTGATGGTGCGTGTGTGAGTGAGTGAGTGATTATGTGTATTAATGTGCTAGAGTATGTGTGTGAGTGTGTGTATGTGTAAGTGAGTGTGTGTGTGTATGTGAGCGAGTGTTTGTGTGTGAGTGTGTGTGTGTGAGTGTGTGTAAATTTGTGTGTGTGAGTAAGAGTAGGTGTGTGTGAGTAAGAGTAGGTGTGTGTGTAAGGGTGTGTGTGTGTGTGAGCGAGTGTAGGTGAGTGCGTGTATGTGTGTGTGTGAGTGAGTGGATGTATGTGATTGAGTATTTGTGTGTGGGCTGAGGTGTCCCCCTCCCCCCTCCCCCAAGACCTGATCCTCTTGGTACTGGCTCCCTTGCATGTGATGTCACACACATCGAGCAGAAGTCACACTATTATCAATATTCCCATTTTTTTCCTTTTGGTAAAACACAGGAACGTACGGCCAAAGGACAGGTTCGATAACCTGCAGTCGGCACCACTGAGTTCCATCTCCGAGTTCTCTGTACTAGTTAAATGGAAGCAACACCCGAGTATTCCTTTTTACTCTCTGCGGAATGTCTTTGACGTCCTGTCGAAGTAAGTGTAGGGCGGGAAGTGACTAACTAAACAAGTCGAAGCTGACTGTAGTTATAGCATAGCTGGAGTCTCTAAATAAGTCAAAACTGTTTACAGGTATAACACAGCTAGAGATTAACTAAATAAATCAATGTTTATTATAGGCGTAACGCAGCTAGAGATTAACTAAATAAGTGAAAACTGTTTATAGGTTTAATACAGTTGGAGATTAACAAAATAAGTCTCACTTTTGATTATAGGTGTAACACAACTAGAGATTAACTAAATAAGTCAATGTTGATAATAGATATAACACAGCGAGATTAACCAAATAACTAAATGTTGATTATAGGTATAACACAGCTAGAGATGAACTAAATAAGTCAATGTTGATTATAGGTATAACACAGCTAGAGATGAACTAAATAAGTCAATGTTGATTATAGGTATAACACAGTTAGAAATGAACTAAATAAGTCAATGTTGAATATAGGTATAACACAGTTAGAGATGAACTAAATAAGTCAATGTTGATTATAGGTATAACACAGTTAGAGATGAACTAAATAAGTCAATGTTGATTATAGGTATAACACAGTTAGAGATGAACTAAAAAAGTCAATGTTGATTATAGGTATAACACAGTTAGAGATGAACTAAATAAGTCAATGTTGATTATAGGTATAACACAGTTAGAGATGAACTAAAAAAGTCAATGTTGATTATAGGTATAACACAGTTAGAGATGAACTAAATAAGTCAATGTTGATCATAGGTATAACACAGTTAGAGATGAACTAAATAAGTCAATGTTGATTATAGGTATAACACAGTTAGAGATGAACTAAAAAAGTCAATGTTGATTATAGGGATAACACAGTTAGAGATGAACTAAATAAGTCAATGTTGATTATAGGGATACCACAGTTAGAGATGAACTAAATAAGTCAATGTTGATTATAGTTATAACACAGTTAGAGATGAACTAAAAAAGTCAATGTTGATTATAGGTATAACACAGTTAGAAATGAACTAAATAAGTCAATGTCGATTTTAGGTATAACACAGTTAGAGATGAACTAAATAAGTCAATGTTGATTATAGGGATAACACAGTTAGAGATGAACTAAATAAGTCAATGTTGATTATAGGTATAACACAGTTAGAGATGAACTAAATAAGTCAATGTTGATTATAGGTATAACACAGTTAGAGATGAACTAAATAAGTCAATGTTGATTATAGGTATAATACAGTTAGAGATGAACTAAATAAGTCAATGTTGATTATAGTTACAGCACAGCTAAAACATTAACTAAATAAGTCAATGTTGATTATAAGTAAAACACAGCTAGAGATTAACTAAATTAGTCGAAGAGGATTATAGTTATAACGCAGAGCACTAGGAGATTATATGAGCATCATTTCGTTTAGAGAACAATATGAAATTAGAAAGAGGGCACTGAAGGTCATGAAATACATTTCATATTTTTTGAAACAAAATGTTTTTTTTCCAGAGCCCCGGCGTGTAACGACTAGACCTACGGATCGGTAGATGGGTCGGTTCGGGTCCTGGCGAAACCTGACTTTAAAAAAAAGGAACCTTGGCTCCCAGGACGACCCAGCCTTAAATGGGTACCAGGTAGAGTCGTGGGAAGTAAAGACGGCTGGTATGATATTGACCACATCATTCATCGAGTGCCGATTGGTCTAGAAATATAGGTCAAGTCCTATACGCCACAAGGCGTCGAAAAGGGTCATGTACTATTTATTATATTATTTACCATTCAGCGCAGTACATAATAATAATCATTATTGTGCACGTAAACAAGGCTTGATCCCCGCTTCCTATATAAAATAATAAGGAGGGTGAGTGCACAATAATAAGCAGACAGAAAACTACTTTTGTAAAAGTGGGAAGCAATTATTGGCTTTAATAACAACAACAATAACAAAAAACAAACAAAAACTTTGTTTTTCTCTAGTCCGGTACTGCCCTTCAGAGTCAGGTTTTGAAGAGGCATCGGATGCAAGCATTGGTATGTACGACGTGGATGCTGGTATTTAAGACCTCGGTTATTCCATCTATCCATGGCTTGCGTGGTCGACATCTCGCTATGCTTCCATTGTGTCTAAATGACAGGTGTCCGGGACATAATGTCTGCCGTACCGGCACGTGGCTCGTGTTGAAGGCCCATGACATATAAACCTATTCTAAACACACCAAACTCAAACACTTAAGAGCACACAACAGAAATTAATGTGCAGAACAATATAACAAATAGCAGTTCGCCTCAGGAGTCGTGGGTACCTTTATCCGAAAAAAAAAAGCTGTGAAGGCTTTACAAATCACCTCTCACTCCTATCACGTTCCATTGGATAATAACCGGGTCTTTCCTCTGTAACTTAACTCCACACCAGGATCCCGAAGCGTCTGCTGAGTGTGGGCGAAGTGAGTGAGGACAGATCAAATCACAACAACCAATACAAACTAACCTCCTTGGCTATCAGACTGACGAAAATACCTAACCAGCTACCCACGTAATAAGCTACACACAAAGCCTATCTCTGTCGGACGCGGTATAACAGAAGAGTACTGCTACTGTCTAACGACACATAGTAACACAGCCTATCGGTCACTGTAGTCTAATTGCAACACACTGCAAACATTACAATCTATCAGTCGAACATAACAGCGTCTCTACGGTCGCATGTCCTGGAAATAATCTCCTCGATCTCGAGCTGTTCCGCTGGTTTTATTGGAGTCTTGCGGTACTTGTGATTTCGCAAGCGAAATACTCTGTCGGGCATGAGTTCCCCTGTCATCTGTTCGTCACAGTGTACTCTGGTTCATGCCCAGGTCAACTGGGTGCAGACATGAAACATTCACTACTATCATACCAACTGCCCCATACCTGCACCAGCCTAGCCTCTGACCACAGATCCCTCTGTGGTGCACTCTCTGATGGTAGTCTTGACACATGTCCAAACCTTTTAATATGTTGCCTCCTTATGTTGTTTAATGATCTCTCCATCCCAACTTCTTTCCTGAAATCGTCATGTCTGATTATATATCTTCTAGTTACATTTAGGATTCAACGTAGGCATTTCATTTATGTTATTTCCATGTTTATTTTTTTTTTCTGTTATTATTGATATCTACGTTTGGCACTGATAACACAATGTTGGTAAAGATACTGTACTGAATAGTGCTTTTTAGTGTCAGATGTTGCATGTTTTGTTCCGCAAAATTTGTGACATTTATCCAGTGAGGAATGTTGATTAAACTACCAACCAGATACGGAACTGTAGTAGCCATGGGTCACCTGTCTGTGAACTCCTGCCTGGTGCTTTTTGAGCAGTTCAAGGTGGCCATACAAGTGGTGAGGGAAGCCCTGATCGGGCCTAAAGCCTACCCTTTGATATGCACCTGGTACTATTCATACATGTACCTGGACAGGTAAATATGTTTTTAACCGCACGTCTCTGTTATATGTATAAGCACCGAAACCCAGTCAGATCCTTTGAGCCTCTCCCCCATGTATATATATATATATATTTTTTTTTAAAGTTATGTTCTTAAACAAGGATTAGAAAATGAGCCACAACTAACGTATTGTCACTTTAATAACGTGTTGTCATTTTTTTACAACGTGTTGTTATTTTATACAACATGTTGTCATTTTATCCAACGTATTATCACGTTATGCAACGGGTTGTTATTTTATACAACGTGTTGTTATTATATACAACGTGATGTTATTATATACAACATGTTGTCATTTTAATTAACGTGTTATCATTTTATACAACGTGTTGTTATTTTATACAACGTGTTGTCATTTTATACAACGTGTTGTCATTTTATACAACGTGTTGTCATTTTTTCAGTCTTTTCTATCCTCAGTCTAAAAAGGCTCAGGTGGCTGGGTCACACCTTGAGAATGGAGGATGGTAGAGTCCCTAAGGACACCCTTTATGGTAAATTACAGACAGGAAGAAGATGCCGAGGTCGACCTACGTAATAAAGATGGGTGCAAGCGGGACATGAATGATACAGGTATTGAGGCGGACTCATGGGAACAAAATGCCATGTACCGTGTTGTGTTGAAAGGGCATATCAGGAAGGGAATGAAACTGAAGGAAGAAATGATTGCAGAAAGGATGAGAGCTGAGCGTCGGAAAAGAAACGAATTAAACACAAATGTTTTTAACAATGGTCCTGAAATCTCATGCTATCATTGTGGAAGACTTTTCTTGACACGATCTTGCTAGTCACACTCGCCATCGCCATGGGATGTGAGTCTCATGCCTCCTCATATAACACTATTTTCTGGAAAGACGGAAAGGTGCCAATGATGATGTCATTTTATAGAATATATTGTCGGCGTCTGTGATTTAGTGATTTTAAAATGTGAGTTGTTTATTTCGACATACCGCGCTTAAGGACAGCTGCACGCGATTTGCAAGCTGACTGTTTTACACTGATTTCAACAATGGCGTGAGCTTCCAAACGTTCAAAACGCAATGGCAAACTGCTTGATGTAAAAGTGCCAAGTTAAAACAAAAACTTCCCAAACACAGGATACTTTTCACTTTCGATATAATGTATTATTTTAGAAACAGTTTTTACACTGTTGTCTCTTCAGATTTCTGGGTAAGTGCAATCTTGTGAAACAGTACATTTCAACGCAAGGGGCGACATCAAGTTTCCAAGGAAAGGGGAGGGGCTCCTGCAGTACTGAAATTCCATGTGGGCTTGTATTAATCGACCAAGCATTCGACCGGTACCAGGTAATCTCATGGGAAGTAAAGGCAACCGGCGTGATGTTGAACACACGTACAGGGTCCAAACTCGTCTATACCAATTTGAGTCTGGCAGTAAAGACACAATGGGTTCACTGGGCGTGAAAAAAAGGGACCCCATTACTTACCCCCCCCCCCCCCCCCCCCGCTCTCCCCCCCCCCCAAAAAAAATATACATTTTATTGAAGTCTGATATTTCAGGATTTAGGGTAAGATTGTATACAGATCCCCACATTATTGACCCTTACACCTACATATTGAAAAGTTTATGTCAGAGCCTCTTAACAGCATTACTGGCCCTTGGGCAAACCAGGGTGCTAGGGCCCCTGCGACAACCACTGACGGGAAAGAAATCTAAATGGGCGACAATATTAACCATAAGTTAGGGGCCCCTATCCCCTAGCCTGAGAACAATATATCTAGAATGTCTTTGCACTGGAACTCACAGGTGCATAGAAATAGAGGATGAACACACACACACACACACACACATGGAGAAGGGAGCTAGGAAGAAAGGTTAAAAAGATTGGAAAGGCATAGGGAGAGCGGTATGAGATAGTGAAGGATAGAACGACTTGGCGTGAGTTGGTTGAGGGCCTATGCTCCATTGGGGGTTAGAAAGGCAAATGAAAAAAAAGATGCTCAAGGTCAGCAGGCCTATGTGTTAAAATGGCGTGATTGATGTCTACATTTGAGCATGCTTTCTCATTAATAAAGAAAGATGTTTTCAGCCTAGAACTCCTGGACATCCACCCATACAAGAAATACAAGATCGAATCAGAGGAGAGTAAGAAGATGCGCCAGTTCCGCGACATGCAGGATCAAGTTATCACATGCATTAAGAATCGAGGCGGTGGGCTGTCATACGATCGCAGCACCTTCAAAGCGTAGTTATGTTGTGAAATAGTTCCATGGCTACTTACGGAAACTGATGTCGGTCAGGTAATCGGGTTATCACAGTTTCACCTTCAAGCAAACGTGTCATCTCATAGTTCCTTTGTTCGTGTGTCAACGAACACCAAACAGAATGTCCACTACTGTCATAGCAAATCCAATAGCATACACGAGCATTATAAACAAGGCGCCAAATCAAGGCATTGTCTTGTCAGACTGACAACCATTACAAAGTACTGCTTGTAATCTTTTGGAATGGGTATCCATTCCTCTTCACGGCTTATGTCTTAAGGGAAATTGTTACTAGTCATAAAATCAAAGCCTCAATGGTCTAGTCTTTTCTAAAAATCTGTGATTGACATAAAGACCGTCTCCTTGGTAATATTTGCAGAACTGAAACTTCTTGAGTTTTCGTTTTCTTTGCACAAATTTACAAACACAGGGGTGGTTTTTCTTGTCACATGAAACATATTATCTCACTAGGTTTTACAAGGAAAAACACACAAATTTCAACTGTAAAATAGTCAATGAAGTTTTGCTAGAAACAAAATTGGATTAGATAATACTGTAAAATGTAAGGTGCAATATCTTCTTCTTTTTTTCTTCAGCATTCCGAGCTTTTGAGGTTCATTGCTGCAGATATCACCCGCCTCCATTCATCTCTCCAGTTGGCCTTCTCTTTCCAGTTGGTAACACCAAGTGTTTGCAGGTCTGTCTGGATATTATGTCTTCTTGGTCTGCCTCGTGGTCTACGACCATTCATCTCTCTCGTGTTTACAGTTTTTACTTCTCTGTCATCTGACATTCTTTCAATATGCCCCAGCCATTTCAGTCTATTAGCTCTCATGATGCCAGTGATCAGTGGTGATTTACCCAGATTGTGAATTTCGTTGTTGCTTCTCGCTCTCCATTTCCCGCTGTTTGCATCTTTGATGGGTCCACAGATTCGTCGTAAGACTCTGTTTTTGAAAACCTGTAATAAGGCTTCTTTTAGTTGTGCTCCAAGTTTCAGAGCCATATAAAAAGACTGGTCTTATACAACGTTTTATATATTTTGATCTTGGTGTTGCGATACAGACACTTTGACTTTAGCAGATGTTGAAGGGCATGTGTATACTTTATTTCCAGATTGTATTCTAGACTGTATTTCTTCTCTTAGCATGTTGGAGCAGTTGAAGTTTGCACCCAAGTACTTACATGTTTCCGTTCGTTTGATTTTCATATTATCAACTTGGATGTGGCCAGAGTTTATATCCTTTTCTTGTCTTAATATTATCATGTAATCTGTCTTATCTTGATTGATAACTAGTCTCATTTTCTGAGCTGATTATTCTAAAAGAGTCAGTGTTTTTAAGGTGCATTGTTACTGGAAGCTTTAACAAAATATAAGTCGAGCTGTAATAGTCTATCTGAATTTGTTTGTTTCTTTTTTTATTTGTTGTTGTTGTAAGATTTGACTCATAAGTTACACATGTTGATACCCTCACTGCAGGACACACTAGCTTTTTTCAAGGCCAAAAAGAAAAAGAAAAAACCCGAAAGGTGGAAAATAGTTTTGCACGTACGTTGAAGGCCCTAAGGCCCCCCAGCTACACACTAGGTGACTTTTCATTGATGATTTGTCAGGCTGGTCTACGTTAGAGGGGTGTAGAATCCATTCTCTGCTGGGACCTAGTTTCAGTATGTGGTGTAAGAGCGGGGGATGGGGGGGGGGGTGAGTTATGGTTAGGGCCAGTTGTACATGTTATTGGGTCGTTAAAGCCGCTTACATCCTGTAATATAGAGCACGCGTAGTTGCCAGTGAGACCGTCGAGACAGTACAACGTCGCATCAACCTGACATCTCTACCACTCAAACTTACGAGTCTACCCGGCTCGCTAGCGTAGTTGGCTAAACCATATTGCGCGGTGACCGGGTGACGAACTCCTTGTGGTCCAGGTTCATGCCCGGGGGTAGGCAGAATAGCCACATTTTTCCCAGATTTACGGTATTTATCATGGAATCAAGGCCGAAAGGTTGCGATATCCATAATACCGAGCCAAAGGGTTAACAACTCATGGCTTCTGGATACTAAAAAAAAAAAAAAACTTACAAATCTCAAAGGTTAACACGCATTAATAAACGTCCAATCGCAGTATTCTGGACCGACGTCGTCACTCATATGTGTGTAGCTGGGCGGAGCTGAGCCTGAGTTACTTGTTCGATTATTATTATTATTACTAATTGTTGTACTCTTGTATAATCTTCTGTGTAGACTATGGGTGCACAGAGCACTCATTTATGTAAGTCCATAATATTATGTTTATGCACTGATACTGCTTATTATCAGACAACCAGGTATGTCGGTCTAGGGTTCCTAAGCTAAAATGCCGCTGGATCTCTCCTTGGTGGATGTGCTGCAACTACTTGCCGTCCTGCATAATATAACAACTGGCACACTTGGCCCAGCACTAGCAAATACAGTTGTGACTATCCTGACGAGTCAGCAATAACGACTTGTGACAGGCCACATACACTTTAATGTCATTCACATAAATACATGTCACAAGATGATGATGATTAATATATGTACGATACTAAGTCTCTATTATCTGCACATACGATCTTAACGATTACAACCATCACTCAATGGACTTCTGCCATCAGAAGCTAAAACAGACATCATACTATAGTAAAGCACAAACCTCACTAAGAGAAACGTTACTATGATAGCCTCATAAAGAGAAAACAGATAGCACAACGTTTCCGCTAACCCGCGGAAACGCACGTCTGACTTGGATGATAGCAAAATCTCAACTACCAACTGACTGTACGTCTAAATTCTAACCCCAGGATTCAATTAAGTCTTTTAAATACATCCACCTGTTCTACCCTGGTAAAGTGGGTGCTTAGTTGACCATGTTCTTAGTGCACTTGTATCCATGGTGAGGCGCACACGCCGTCTGAAGGTGACAGGTTAATTCCCGGCACGGTTACTATAGCTTTCGATTTTTATTTTGTCTAGTATGTTCTTCTATCTTTCTACTTATTTCTATGAGTGCCGATCAATACACTTTCTGTTACTTGATTAATTCATAATATTTAACGGCCTCAAAGGTTTCCCCTCTGTTTATTTATAGGAATGACGTATATACACCGGAACCTACCAATCAAATACCTTTCTTAAATGTTTGTGTATTCTAGACAAAGCAATAAAGTCTACTGTGTTCGTAAATTTTTGCTGTGTTTGTTATTCGAAATTTGCTTCGCTAATATAAATTTCTGTAACCTATGGTGCCATTTCAATGGGTTGAAATGAATTCTGTCCGTATTCCATAGTCGTGGATTTCAAGCTGTACGATAGACATGAGCAATAAGACACCTTTTTGGGGGTGCCTAGTTGACCATGTTCTTAGTGCACTTGTATTCATGGCGAGGCGCAGACGTCGTCTGGAGGTGACAAGTTCAATTCCCGGCACGGTAACTATAGCTTTCGATTTTTTTTGGGTCTTGTGTGATCTTCTATCTTTGTACTTCTTTCTATGAGTGCCGATCAATACACTTTCTGTTACTTGATTAAGGTATTAAGGTGCGAAATGAACATCAGCAATAACTCTAACCCCCTATAATATTGGACTCTTCGAGGAATTCCTTAAGAAAAGTCGGAGTCGCTGAGATAGGGTAAAATATAATAAAAGAACAGGGAGGGTAGCAAGGGAGCATAAGCTCCCTGGTTCATGCGCCTATGTTGAGAGATCCTTGTTGACTCAGGGGAAGGAAATGTGCATGTGTAGTTTCAGTTACTGAAGTCAAGTCGATTGCAGTGGTCTTCTTCTTCTTCTTTCGTTCGCCTGAAATAAGTTGTCTATGTCAGCAGTTTTGTCTCTTGTATAAATTTCACTGTCGTTGTTAGTTCATTCAGTGGTCCATAGAGTTTACGTTCCACTGTTGTTCTTTCTGGCCAAAAGGTTTGCCTTAATGTGTCAAATTCGGTGCAGTCCTGGAGTACATGCTCTGTTGTCTGGGGCACATTTCCACAGGTGCACATGGCTGATACACCTATCTTGAATTTTGTTTACATGTGGTTGCGTAATCGGTTGTGCCCTGTTCTGAGGCGGAGGATAATGACTTGTTCTGGTCTGTCCATAATAAAATAGTCGTCTTGTGCTGGGGCTGGTGGTTTCCTGATCGATTTAATGATTCTTTTCTTTTGGTGGTATGTGACTGGTACATCCGGCTGCACTTTTGTCGCCCCTTCCCCTGCCAGTTGACCAGCTTTCTCATTTCCAAGCACTCCACAATGAGACAGTATCCACTGCATTACGACTCTTCGCTGAAGGCTGAGTTGTGTCAGCAGTGTTTGCAATTCTGGTAGTTTCCAAGACTGGAGTGCTTCAAGTACTGATTTAGCATCTGTCAGCATTACCACATACTATGAGCCAAGATTGGTATTGAGCAGTTTCTCTGTTGCTATCTTGATAGCCTGAGTTTCTGCATCATAGTTATGGCAGTACTTTCCGGTTGGTACGCTGGACTTATTCCTAGTACCATCTGGGAATTCTATGTACACTGCAGATTACAGTGGTGATCTCCCATCCATTACGGTGGACCAGATCATAGATAATCACGTAAATGCTTTCTGTTGCAGGTCAGTGTGCGGTTGGTAAATTGTACTAAACAGTTATGGAGCTATAGTGAGCTTTGATCAGTTGCAGTGAGCTTTGGTTAGTTACAGTGAATTGTTTGTCAGTTGCAGTGAGTGTCTGGTAAGTTGCACTGAATGGTTGTTATGTTGTAGTGAGCTGCTGGTCATTTGCAGTGAGCTTTGGTCAGTTACTGTGAACTGTTTGTCAGTAGCAGTGAGCGTTTGGTAAATTGCACTGAACTGTAGTCCAGCTGCAGTGAGCTTTTGGTCAACTGCACTGAACTGTTGTTCAGTTGCAGTGGGATATTCTTTAGTTGTAGTGAGCTGGTTTTCAATTGCTGTTGGCTGTTGGTCAGTTGTAGCGAACTGTTCCTCAGTCACACTGTAGCTCAGTCACAATGAACGGTCGTTTGAATTAAACTGTTGTTTATTTACATTGAACTGTTATAGAGTTGTAGTGTGTTGTCAATTACAGTGAAGTGTTGGTCAGCTGCACTGAACTGTTGGTCAGGTATGCGAGTTTGCATATCCAGTTTAGACAGGCACTTTTCTGGTTTGACCTTTCTTAGCCTGTAATTGTCTCTCATCTAACTACAATGCAGCAGGTTATTACAAAGCACGAGCCTCAAAGCTTTATAAATCCCCATAAGAATTGTACTCGTGAACCAAACAGGCCCGTTCATCAAAGTCTATCAATTTTCATGTCTGGCGGTCTCATTATTCCATTCTATTTTCTTTACCTTCTATTTCCCTCATGATTGTTGGGTGACAATGGATCTGTACCATCCCCCCCCCCCCCCAACAACCAATTTTCACCCGAACCTCCAGAAATGGTGCTGCAAAACTCACGCGGAGATAATAGTGTACGAGTTGGCTCTCCACAAGCCGCTAACCTCTCCGAGTTGGTACTTTCCCTCTACAATAGAATTTTGCTGTGTGCGTTTATAGAAGGAAACACTTGGGAGCATTCGCGATGGGATGTGCTAGCACGGAAAGTGAGGAAAGGATGGATTCAAATTCTAGAGGGTCCTTCACTTGGAGACCAGACGCATTTTGGATGGGCCATTTTGAGATGTAAGAGTTTCCGTGTAGAACATACGATGTCATATTAGAAAAATTTTTAAAAGAGCACGTGATTGTAAATGTACAACAAATCCGAGTACAGGACTTAACAGATGATGAACCCTTTAGAAAACAGAATTACAGAAAAATACACACAATTGTTTAGGGGAAGGGTGGAGGTGGGAAGGTTTTTTCTCTCTCTTTTATAACACCCCATCTAGGCGACTCCAAGATTTCGTATGGAATTCCCAGGAAAGTCCAATATTATTGGGGTATTAAGGTGCGAAATGAACACCGACTGACCCTAACCAACTATAATATTGGACTTTCCGAGAAATTAGCTACGAAATGTTGGTATTGCTGATATAGGGTGAAATACAGTAAAAGAACCGGGAGGGAAGGAAGGGAGCATAAACTCCCAGGTACATGCGCTTATGTAGAGAAATCCTTGTTGACTCAAGGGTAGGAAATGTGCGTGTGTAGTTTCTGTCACTGAAGTCAAGTCGATTGCAGCGGATGAACTACCCTCCATTTCGGTAGACCAGATCGGAGATAACCATGTAAATGCTATTTTGTTGCAGGTCAAGTTACTGGGTTATAGAATTATATGACGGAAATCGTTCACCCAGACATTCAAAACAATCACAGGTTTACTGCAGACGTCATTGTTTCATACTGGTTTCAGGAAAACTTCTTCTTTTTTTTTTTTTTTAAACGACTAAACTGAGTGACGCTGACTAAATTCGTGCAGTCTGATTTTGCTACAGTTAAGATTACATTTACTAGTACTGACTGACACCTCTCAGGAAGTTGTATTGCATATTGTTGCAGTGAGTTGGTCAGTGGCTTTGTACCGTTGGTTCGTCACAGTGGACTGTTGCTCACTAAAATTAAACTGTTGGCCAGCTACAGTGAGCGGTTGTAAATTGCACTGAACTGTTGTTAAGCTGCAGTAATCTTTAATAAGCTGCAGTGAGCATTGGTTAGTTACAGTGAACTGTTTGTCAGTTGCAGTGAGCGTCTGGTAAATTGCACTGAGCTGATGTTAGTTTTTTGTAGTGAGCTACTGGTCAGATGCAGTGAGCTTTGGTCAGTTACTGTAAACCGTTTTACAGCTGCAGTAAGTGTTTGGTCAACTGCACTGAACTGTTGCTCAGCTGCAGTGGGCTATTGTTCAGTTATAGTAAGCTGGTTTTCCATTGCTTTGCGCTGTTGATCAAATGTAGTGAACTGTTGCTCAGTCACACTGAACTGTGGCTGAGTCACAAGGAACTGTTGGTCAACTGCATTGAACTGTTAATCACTAACAGTGAACTGTTACTTGAGTTGTAGAGAGCTGTCCACTACACTGAAGTTTTTGTTCGGTTGCACTAAACTGTTAGTCATGTATGTGAAAACAATCACACATTTACCGCAGACGTGATTGTTTCTTACCCTCTAATGATTCTGGCTTCTTGCATGCTGGGCTTTACCGCAGGGTAGTATTGTTTTCAATCACACTGGCTTCAGGAAAGACTTTTTTTTTCAATTTCAAAAATGACTAAGTGGAGTGACACTGACTGACTTTGTGCAGTTCGATTTTACTAAAGTAAAAATTACATTTACGAGTACTGATTGACACCTCTCAGGAAGTTAAATTGTATTGCAACAATAAATATTATGTTCGATCAGAAGCACTAGAACCTAGGGGTAATACCTATTGATGCTTCCATAGTTTGTGGAGTAGTGGCAGTCCGGATCCACCCGCTAAATTTCAAAGAATACTAAACTGTCCCCCATATCCTAACCCAACCATGTATAGAAGTTATCTTAAGTATGCGTTTGTAATACGAAGTTTAAAAAATATATTATTTAGGTTCTATCGTAATCCTACCCCCCAGATGACGTCACAGGACAGTCCACTATATTAGAGGGTGGTAAGACTGGGTTTCACGGCTTTCTGATGCTTTTAACGACCCCAAAACATATATAATTAGCCTTAACCCCAACCCACCTACGTCCCACAAGAGAGTGCAGCCTAGGCCCCATGGTAGCATGCATCATATCCTCCACCCCCATGAAATTTTAGACTGTCCCGTGACATGTCGATTTTTCCTGTTTCGAGTAGGATATTAAGAAAGCACCTATTATTATATTTTTCGATATTCAGCGCATTGTTATATTATGATTATAATTATTGTATAACACTTACTTTTTTGTGTGTATTCACCGCAAACACAGGGAGTCCCGGAGTTGCCCGGGAAGTCCAATATTATAGGGGTGTTAGGGTTTGGGTTAGTCGATGTTTATTTCAAACTGTAACACTCCTATAGGGGGTAAACATTTTTCAACGCAAATCATTCAGAAATGTTTTTAATAATTCTCAATATGCTATTAATTTATGTTATTCGTTAAAAATGAGTATATCGTGTGTGAGAGTGTGGTATTTGAGCTGTGTTGCCAATTATTTTAATGTACGCGTTCCCCCTTTTGTTTTGTTCGAAGACGTGCAAAAGGCGCTTAAAGCGGAAGAATCTAACTGCGCTTTGTTTGATCACGTAAAACTCGTTCTCTCCTCGGGATCGGCATCGCCCGCCCAGATTACCCTGCATAACCCAACATGGAGCTATAGTGAGCTTTGATCAGTTGCAGTGAGCATTGGTTAGTTACAGTGAATTGTTTGTCAGTTGCAGTGAGTGTCTGGTAAGTTGCACTGAATCGTGTTATGTTGTAGTGAGCTGCTGGTCATTTGCAGTGAGCTTTGGTCAGTTACTGTAAACTGTTTGTCAGTTGCAGTGAGTGTTTGGTAAATTGCACTGAACTGTAGTCCAGCTGCAGTGAGCTTTTGGTCAACTGCACTGAACTGTTGTTCAGTTGCAGTGGGATATTCTTTAGTTGTAGTGAGCTTGTTTTCAATTGCTGTTGGCTGTTGGTCAGTTGTAGCGAACTGTTCCTCAGTCAAACTGTAGCTCAGCCACAATGAACGGTCGTTTGAATTAAACTGTTGTTTATTTACATTGAACTGTTATAGAGTTGTAGTGTGTTGTCAATTACAGTTGCACTGAACTGTTGGTCAGGTATGTGAGTTTGCATATCCAGTTTAGACAGGCACTTTTCTGGTTTGACCTTTCTTAGTCTTTAATTGTCTCTCGTCTAACTACAATGCAGCAGGTTATTACAAAGCACGAGCCTCGAAGCTTTATAAATCCCCATAAGAATTGTACTCGTGAACCAAACAGGTCCGTTCATCAAAGTCTATAAATTTTCATGTCTGGCGGTCTTTTTATTCCATTCTCTTTTCTTTACCTTCTATTTCCCTCATGATTGTTGGGTGACAATGGATCTGTACCACCCCCCCCCCCCCCCTACAACCAATTTTCACCCGAACCTCCAAAAATGGTGCTGCGAAACTCACGCGGAGATAATAGTGTATGAGTTGGCTCTCCACAAGCCGCTAACCTCTCCGAGTTGGTACTTTCCCTCTACAATAGAATTTTGCTGTGTGCGTTTATAGAAGGAAACACTTGGGAGCATTCGCGATGGGATGTGCTAGCACGGAAAGTGAGGAAAGGATGGATTCAAATTCTAGAGGGTCCTTCACTTGGAGACCAGACGCATTTTGGATGGGCCATTTTGAGATGTAAGAGTTTCCGTGTAGAACATACGATGTCATATTAGAAAATTTTTTAAAAGAGCACGTGATTGTAAATGTACAACAAATCCGAGTACAGGACTTAACAGATGATGAACCCTTTAGAAAACAGAATTACAGAAAAATACACACAATTGTTTAGGGGAAGGGTGGAGGTGGGAAGGTTTTTTTTCCTCTCTTTTATAACACCCCATCTAGGCGACTCCAAGATTTCGTATGGAATTCCCAGGAAAGTCCAATATTATTGGGGTATTAAGGCGCGAAATGAACACCGACTGACCCTAACCAACTATAATATTGGACTTTCCGAGAAATTAGCTACGAAATGTTGGTATTGCTGATATAGGGTGAAATACAGTAAAAGAACCGGGAGGGAAGGAAGGGAGCATAAACTCCCAGGTACATGCGCTTATGTAGAGAAATCCTTGTTGACTCAAGGGTAGGAAATGTGCGTGTGTAGTTTCTGTCACTGAAGTCAAGTCGATTGCAGCGGATGAACTACCCTCGATTTCGGTAGACCAGATCGGAGATAACCATGTAAATGCTATTTTGTTGCAGGTCAAGTTACTGGGTTATAGAATTATATGACGGAAATCGTTCACCCAGACAATCGAAACAATCACAGGTTTACTGCAGACGTCATTGTTTCATACTGGTTTCAGGAAAACTTCTTCTTTTTTTTTTTTTTTAAACGACTAAACTGAGTGACGCTGACTAAATTCGTGCAGTCTGATTTTGCTACAGTTAAGATTACATTTACTAGTACTGACTGACACCTCTCAGGAAGTTGTATTGCATATTGTTGCAGTGAGTTGGTCAGTGGCTTTGTACCGTTGGTTCGTCACAGTGGACTGTTGCTTACTAAAATTAAACTGTTGGCCAGCTACAGTGAGCGGTTGTAAATTGCACTGAACTATTGTTAAGCTGCAGTAATCTTTGATAAGCTGCAGTGAGCATTGGTTAGTTACAGTGAACTGTATGTCAGTTGCAGTGAGCGTCTGGTAAATTGCACTGAGCTGTTGTTAGTTTGTAGTGAGCTACTGGTCAGTTGCAGTGAGCTTTGGTCAGTTACTATAAACCGTTTTACAGCTGCAGTAAGTGTTTGGTCAACTGCACTGAAGTGTTGCTCAGTTGCAGTGGGCTATTATTGTTCAGTTATAGTAAGCTGGTTTTCCATTGCTTTGCGCTGTTGATCAAATGCAGTGAACTGTTGCTCAGTCACACTGAACTGTGGCTGTGTCACAAGGAACTGTTGGTCAACTGCATTGAACTGTTAATCACTGACAGTGAACTGTTACTTGAGTTGTAGAGAGCTGTCCACTACACTGAAGTTTTTGTTCGGTTGCACTAAACTGTTAGTCATGTATGTGAAAACAATCACACATTTACCGCAGACGTGATTGTTTCTTACCCTCTAATGATTCTGGCTTCTTGCATGCTGGGCTTTACCGCAGGGTAGTATTGTTTTCAATCACACTGGCTTCAGGAAAGACTTTTTTTTTCAATTTCAAAAATGACTAAGTGGAGTGACACTGACTGACTTTGTGCAGTTCGATTTTACTAAAGTAAAGATTACATTTACGAGTACTGATTGACACCTCTCAGGAAGTTAAATTGTATTGCAACAATAAATATTATGTTCGATCAGAAGCACTAGAACCTAGGGGTAATACCTATTGATGCTTCCATAGTTTGTGGAGTAGTGGCAATCCGGATCCACACGCTAAATTTCAAAGAATACTAAACTGTCCCCCATATCCTAACCCAACCATGTATAGAAGTTATCTTAAGTATGCGTTTGTAATACGAAGTTTAAAAAATATATTATTTAGGTTCTATCGTAATCCTACCCCCCAGATGACGTCACAGGACAGTCCACTATATTAGAGGGTGGTAAGACTGGGTTTCACGGCTTTCTGATGCTTTTAACGACCCCAAAACATATATAATTAGCCCTAACCCCAACCCACCTACGTCCCACAAGAGAGTGCAGCCTAGGCCCCATGGTAGCATGCATCATATCCTCCACCCCCATGAAATTTTAGACTGTCCCGTGACATGTAGATTTTTCCTGTTTCGAGTAGGATATTAAGAAAGCACCGATTATTATATTTTTCGATATTCAGCGCATTGTTATATTATGATTATAATTATTGTATAACACTTACTTTTTTGTGTGTATTCACCGCAAACACAGGGAGTCCCGGAGTTGCCCGGGAAGTCCAATATTATAGGGGTGTTAGGGTTTGGGTTAGTCGATGTTTATTTCAAACTGTAACACTCCTATAGGGGGTAAACATTATTCAACGCAAATCATTCAGAAATGTTTTTAATAATTCTCAATATGCTATTAATTTACGTTATTCGTTAAAAATGAGTATATCGTGTGTGAAAGTATGGTATTTGAGTTGTGTTGCCAATTATTTTAATGTACGCGTTCCCCCTTTTGTTTTGTTCGAAGACGTGCAAAAGGCGCTTAAAGCGGAAGAATCTAACTGCGCTTTGTTTGATTACGTAAAACTCGTTCTTTCCTCGGGATTGGCATCGCCCGCCCAGATTACCCTGCATAACCCAACACTCCACAGCTCCAACCCCTAGGAATAATTAACAAAGTATGAAACTTTAGCTGCAACGAGTCTCAGGAATCTGTAACAGTAACTTGTGTATCTCTTATAGTTAAAGCGTTAACGCTCATGAATTTTTAACATTAATATATGAATCTGTACAGTTCGAGTGTTTACTACAGGAATCTTTAGCAGTAAAATATGAATCTGTACAGTTCGAGTGTTTACTCCAGGAATCTTTAGCAGTAAAATATGAATCTGTACAGTTCGAGCGTTTACTCGCAGGAATCTTTAACAATAAAGTACGAAATTATACAGCCTCAGCGACTGCTTTCAGAAATCTTCAAGACAACAGCATTCAGGAATCAAGGTACAAAATCTTAAATGCAAAGGTAAACCTTCAGAGCACCAGGCAAGCTATTGCAATCCAGTTTCGTCCTTTTATAGGACGAAATTTTTTGTTATTTGAAGCCCCACCCACGGCCAGCTCCAGATTTATGCAGCCGGACGTGTCTCACCCTGGCTTTTGCCAGGGGCCGTAATATAGGCAGGCCTAAATATATATATATATATGACCAATTGTCTGAACGCGGTTTCTGGGACCTCTCCACGGTGATCCTCATCCACATGGTGGAACATTGTGTCATCAGGTGTTTATCGCTTTTTGTGTGATGTCCTGGTGGGGTAGAAAGTCAGTCAGTCCGTTATGAAGCGACTTTAATTTTCTAACACCATCCGCCCTGATGCTGATTATTTTTAGATCTGACCTAGATTCCCGGTCGATCCAACCAAAAGTGGGTAGCATGTAATAGGGTAAGTCAAGCCGTCACGTGTAAGTCATGTCGACCACATCGCCATCCAAGTGCTTTACACGACATTGCAGAACAAACTCCTGCATTTTTTGCCTGTTGTAGTTTTTCTAGTCAAATTGACGTCCAGTAGTTTGCCATTCCTATCCGGACGGTCGGCTACTCCATACCACTGTCGAAGTCAACAAAACGCGCAAGGGCCGCACCTGGGATCGAACCCGGCAGCCCGTGCAGACTGATTTTACAACAGTAAAAATTAGATTTACAAGTACCGATTGACACCTCTCAGGAAGTTATATTGTATTTTGTTGCAGTGAGTTGTTGGTCAGTTGTTTTGAACCGTTGGTTAGTCACACTGGACTGTTGCTCACTAGCACTGAACTGTTGGCCAGTTGCAGTGAGCTGTTCGTAAATCGCACTAAACTGTTGTTAATTTGTAGTGAGCTGCTGTTCAGTTGCAGTGAGCTAAGGTCAGGTGCAGTGGACTATTGTTCGCTTGTAGTGAGCTGTTTTTCAATTGCTGTGGGCTGTTGGTCAGTCACACTGAACTGTATCTGAGTCACAATGAACTATTGGTCATTTGAATTGGACTGTTGCTCACTAACAGTAAACTGTTACTTGAGTTGTAGAGAGCTGTCAACTGCAGTGAAGTGTTGATCAGTTGCACTTAACTGCTGCTCAGTTGCACTTAACTGTTGCTCAGTTGCACTGAACTGTTGATCAGTTGCACTAAACTGTTGATCAGTTGCACTAAACTGTTGATCAGTTGCACTAAACTGTTGATCAGTTGCACTAAACTGTTGATCAGTTGCACTGAACTGTTGATTAGTTGCACTTAACTGTTGCTCAGTTGCACTTAACTGTTGATCAGTTGCACTTAACTGTTGATCAGTTGCACTAAACTGTTGATCAGTTGCACTAAACTGTTGATCAGTTGCACTGAACTGTTGCTCAGTTGCACTAAACTGTTGATCAATTGCACTGAACTGCTGCTCAGTTGCACTAAACTGTTGATCAGTTGCACTGAACTTGCTCAGTTGCACTAAACTGTTGGTCATGTATGTGAGTTTGCCTATCCAGTTTAGACAGGCACTTGTCTGTTGTAACGTTTCTTAGCCTATAATTGACTCTCGTCTAACTACAATGCAGCATGTTATTATAAAGCACGAGCAACGTAGCTTTATAAATCCCCATAAGAATTGTACTATATAAAACGTTGATAAGACAGCTCGTTTTATATGGCTCTGATTCCTTCGAAGTCGGAGTACAGCTGCCCATGAGGCAGGGAACAGTAAAACGGTTGTACACGCAAAAATCAGGTCCAGGTGAAAGCCAAAAGTCCAAGCGGACGATTAACCGGGACCTCCCGCCGGAATTCACAGCCGGTGATCGATTAAAATAAAAAAAAATAAAAAATATGGCTCTGAAACTTGGAACACAACTAAAAGAGAGGTAGACGGACATATAACCAGATTGTGACCGGTGCCATAGATATTGGAACTCTGCGTTGGCTGCTGAAGATGAGGACGGAGCACACATGGAAATGCCCCAAGTGCTGTGATGTCAATTCTGGACTCAAATCAGCTCAGCTCTCATACAATGGCTACCTGTTTGCTCGCTTGTTGCTTTCATCCAGAGACGTTGGAAAGAGGAATGTTGAAATAAGCATCAACATCCCAGCACTCAGAACACTCTCATAAACGCTCCGTCCCAGTATACAGCAGTAATCAGAGTTCCAACTCCGATGACACCAGTGACTGTATATCTGTCTCACCTTTCCTTTGAGCACTGGGCGTCAACCAGATCCCCTGGTAACTTCCCGCAGCACAGTTCTCATCAGACCATAATAATCTTTGTGCCTCTTCACTGGTCAATGCTTCCAAAGGGCCCTCACAACATCTAGCTTGTCATACTGGAGTGTGGGCTGTAAAGAAGACTAAATCCTCCTGAAAACAGTCAACAGTTGACACAAGCCTTGCAAGAAGAATGCAATAACATGTCACAACAATGGACCCAGGGTGTTCCTGGCTCGACGATAATGCACAAAAAGCAGTGATGACAGCTCAAGGGGTACACAAACAGTACTGTGATCAAGCTTTCATGCCCCCCCCCCCCACCCCCGTCCCGCAACCACTCCCTCTCCAAGGAAGTGCCACACGGATTTGAGGTTTTATCTTTATTTCATGACACTTTTATCAAAAATCAAGGTTATTACTTGATTTGTTTTTTAATTCTTTCAGTCCCAACAAAAGCATCGAGTGTGATCAACTATTGCCCATGTGTACCAAGCAACTAACAATGTGATCTGATGTTCAGCCTAAGCATGTTACAGAAACCTGGCTAGTTTTTTGCCCCAAGTAGGCAAATTGGGAACACAATTTATGTTCACTGTGACTATCATCACCTTTAGATAGATCCAGCCAAGCCTTCTTGTACTTAACAAGTTAATATTCAGCAATACTATGCTTTCATTACGTCCCAGAAATCACTCTTGAAAAAGCGCCTTTAACACTGTCACACAGTTACTTTTGAATTTATAAAGTATCAGTAAAAGTCAAGTAAAAAGTCAGGAGATGTGAACCAGTTTCATTGCACATGGTAATAAACCATAAGTGCTCTGCCACCAGTACGGACAGCTGATAAGAAACTGTCGGCCTGTGTCACCGTCTGCACGCAACTCCGCAGCTACAGCGACGTTCCTCCATTTACCCCAGAGTGTTAACTCTAATACCCCTTACCTAAAGGCTGGGTGAACCCTGGGAACCGCCCAATTTTGAACACCGGCCGTGGGCTGCAGCAAGTCGCAGCTGGATTTGAAAGCGAGTCTCCTACCAACTGCGCTTATATACGCCTCCACCCCCCCCCCCCCACAAGTATCAGTAATAAAACTAATTGAATGACACTAAAAATGCATGGTAAACCTTTGCACTGCAGCTGACACACTAATGCATCGGTTTTTTTACCTGTGGGTCATGACCTCTTTGAGGATCGAATAACCCTTTTACAGGGGTCGCCTAAGACTATTGAAGACCACATATCTACTGAAGTTATGAAGTAGCAACAATAATAATTGACAGGTGGGGGTCAACACAACATGAGGAACTGTATTAAAGGGTTGCAGCATTAGCAAGTTTGAGAACCATTGTACTTATGTATCCCAACACATATTCTGTTCTACAGAAACATCTGAATGAAAGGCTTGAGGAAGAACAATGAAGATGAGGATAAACGATGTTACTGGATTCTGCAAAAAATATGAACAAATCAAGCCAACCCAGAAGCACAAAACAAATGCAGGAACCAGGACACTGGGCTACAATGAAGTAACAGTGTTATGACCACAGATGAAATAAATAAGGTGTAGGAAAAAGAAGAAAAAAAAAAGAGACACACAAATAATATCTTTACTATAGCTTTATTCTATGATATTACATGTAAGTAAGAGAGTAAAGTAAAGGACCCTTTTCCACGCCTTTAGGCGTATAGGGCATATAGGGCTAGACCTATATTTTTATAGACCAATCGGCACAAGATAAGTGATGTGGTCAGCATCACGCCGGCTGCCTTTACTTCCCAGGACTGCACCCGGTACCCACTCAAGGCTGAGAACCAAGGTCATTTTTGAAAAAGTCCGGCTCATTACATGTAATATAAACAAAAAATTCAGAAGGAAAAAAAAAACAATGTTTAAAAAGAAATTGAAAGAGAAAGAGAGAGGGGGGAGAGAGAGAGAGAGAGAGAGAGAGAGAGAGAGAGAGAGAGAGAGAGAGAGAGAGAGAGAGAGAGAGAGAGAGAGAGAGAGAGAGAGAAAGAGAAAGAGAAAGAGAGAAAAAAAGACTGGCTGGAAACACCACTGCCCTCGCTGCATTTTACGCAACTAAATCTACCACCAAAAGACACTGAAGATATCACCTGTCAGTCAGAAACTACAGCTAAAGACATTGTCAGTCACAAACTATAACTAAAGACACTGAAGATATCACCTGTCAGTCAGAAACTACTGCTAAAGACATTGTCAGTCACAAACTATAACTAAAGACACTGAAGATATCACCTGTCAGTCAGAAACTACAGCTAAAGACATTGTCAGTCACAAACTATAACTAAAGACACTGAAGATATCACCTGTCAGTCAGAAACTACTGCTAAAGACATTGTCAGTCACAAACTATAACAAAAGACACTGAAGATATCACCTGTCAGTCAGAAACTACAGCTAAAGACATTGTCAGTCACAAACTATAACTAAAGACACTGAAGATATCACCTGTCAGTCAGAAACTACAGCTAAAGACATTGTCAGTCACAAACTATAACTAAAGACACTGAAGATATCACCTGTCAGTCAGAAACTACAGCTAAAGACATTGTCAGTCACAAACTATACCAAAAGACACTGAAGATATCACCTGTCAGTCAGAAACTACAGCTAAAGACATTGTCAGTCACAAACTATAACAAAAGACACTGAAGATATCACCTGTGCAGTCAGAAACTACAGCTAAAGACATTGTCAGTCACAAACTATAACAAAAGACACTGAAGATATCACCTGTCAGTCAGAAACTACCGCTAAAGACATTGTCAGTCACAAACTATAACTAAAGACACTGAAGATATCACCTGTCAGTCAGAAACTACAGCTAAAGACATTGTCAGTCACAAACTATAACTAAAGACACTGAAGATATCACCTGTCAGTCAGAAACTACAGCTAAAGACATTGTCAGTCACAAACTATAACTAAAGACACTGAAGATATCACCTGTCAGTCAGAAACTACAGCTAAAGACATTGTCAGTCACAAACTATAACAAAAGACACTGAAGATATCACCTGTCAGAAACTACAGCTAAAGACATTGTCAGTCACAAACTATAACTAAAGACACTGAAGATATCACCTGTCAGTCAGAAACTACCGCTAAAGGTATCAAACAAGTCAACACTGAACATATCACCTGTCAGTCAGAATTTATGCTAAAGACATTGAACATATTTCACTTGTCAACCAGAAACTACAACTAGAGACACGAATATTTTACTTATCAGTCAGAAACTACAGCTATACACATTGAACATTTTACTTGTCAGTCAGAAATTACAGCCAAAGACTAACATTTCACTCGTCAGACAGAAACTACAGCCAAAGACACTGAACATTTAATTTATCAATTGGAATCTACAGGAGGGGGGGGGGGGGGGGGGGGGATAACTTTCATCATTCACAGAGTATGGACAAGAAAAGATAGGTAAACTAAATATGAACACAAAGTAATGACAATATAAGTTATCCCTGTCATAAACAAAGTAGTCAATTAAAAAAACCATTAAAACAACAGCTGGAATATAACTGACACTATGTAAAGTTTACTCCACAACTCAACTTTGAATAGCTAGTAATATAGTTTCTTCACTTGACTGCCAGTACTGTTCATGTAAAACATAATGCATGTCACAAATAAACACTAACAACAACCGGAGCACAGGAGCACAACAGAAAACAATTGGCTTCACAATTCAACTTTGAATATGTAGCACTGCATTTCTTCACTTATTTTCACAACTGTTAATGTAAGAAGTAGTGCACATCACAAAAACTACAGTATTTACAATAGCTGGAGTAGCAGTGCACAATAGCTGGAGTAGCAGTGCACAACAGCTGGAGCAGCAGTGCACAACAGCTGGAGTAGCAGTGCACAATAGCTGGAGTAGCAGTGCACAATAGCTGGAGGAGCAGTGCACAATAGCTGGAGTAGCAGTGCACAATAGCTGGAGTAGCAGTGCACAACAGCTGGAGTAGCAGTGCACAAAAGCTGGAGTAGCAGTGCACAACAGCTGGAGCAGCAGTGCACAATAGCTGGAGTAGCAGTGCACAATAGCTGGAGTAGCAGTGCACAACAGCTGGAGCAGCAGTGCACAATAGCTGGAGTAGCAGTGCACAACAGCTGGAGCAGCAGTGCACAACAGCTGGAGCAGCAGTGCACAACAGCTGGAGCAGCAGTGTACAACAGCTGGAGCAGCAGTGCACAACAGCTGGAGCAGCAGTGCACAACAGATGGAGCAGCAGTGCACAACAGCTGGAGCAGCAGTGCACAACAGATGGAGCAGCAGTGCACAACAGTTGGAGTAACAGTGCACAACAGATAAATAGTTTGCTTCATATTTCAGCTCTGAACATGTAACACACACAATTCTTCAGGTTATGTTCAGTACTGTTAATGTAAGAATTAGCACATTTCACCAACCACTGGGGGAGGGGGGGGGGGGGGGGGGGGAATAATACACAACTGAGTATAACTGCACAATACATAGTTTGCTTCATACAAATATACATCACTGCAGCTTCTTTACTGTCAGTACTGTTAATGCAAGACATATCACAAATCAATAAATAAACAGTACTAACAACAACAAGTGGAGCATAAGAGAGCAACAGACAATAGTTGGCTTCCTGTTTCAACTCTGAATATGTAGCATTATATACTAAAAACTCCCCGTGTGGGTTCCGGGGCCCAGTTGTGCGGAAAACAAGAATGGACCCCATCGCTTACCCGAAAGCATGTCGTGAGAGTCGACTAAGTGGGAGCTTTCTTCGAAGTTGGAGTACATCTGCCTGAGAGGCAAGGAACCAACAGTCTGCCCACAAATTAGTCAGATCTGTCAAACAGATGCACACGCAATACTCAGGTTCTGGAACAGGACTGCAGTCAAAAAGTGGACAAACAACCAGATTTTCTGTGGGAGTTTACATCTGGTTAACGTGAGGAAGACAAAGAAGATACTAAAAACAAACACACATACACACGCACTTGCACGCACACATCACACACACAGAGTTAATGAAAGGAGCCTAGTTTTGACATTCAAAATCTTTGTAATTCATTGAGTGACATAGTTCAAATTGTTATGTCAGTTGTTGCATAAACCTTTAAGGGACATTGCAGAAACAACTCCAACATTTGTTGGTGGTTGTGTTTTTTTTTTCTAGGCAAATTTACGTCCAGTAGTTTGTCGCTGCTTTCTGGACGGTTGGCTTCTCGATACCACAGTCGAAACCAACACAAGGTGCAAGGATATTAAAGGATACGCAACTAACTAAATAAAGCCAGCACATTTTTTTTGGGGTGATAATTTTATCTGGCCGAAGGTATCTAGATAATCATTTGTAAGAAAAAAAAAAGGTTTTTCTACCTTCAATTCAGAAAACAATAAATTATAGGAAATGCCTTACGAAAGTCCCACATATTATCTAATCTATATCTGTACAAGTCATCGAAACATTTATGTAAACATTTTCTAGATAAGTAATATATATAATGCAATCAATATCAATGAGTCACATACTATTTATGAATATCTATATTATGAATTATATTAATATTTATACAATAATTTTTATGAATCACATGAAAATTCACACATTACATATAAGTTAAGTGATTACTTTATTTTTGCATCTTACGTCCGTGTCATTTATGCCCCCAGTTGCGCAGAGAAGCCCCCTCCCCAGACTGTTATCTGACAAATATGAAATGAGCCTTTAAAAAAAAATCCTCAGTGCTGGTGGCAAATCAACAGCACCCAGCCCAGATACCCGATTCAACCCCTAAGTAAGTTTTATAATTAAAGTATATATAATGGCCAAACGAGCCCAGTGTAACCTGCAGCGCTGTGTAGGTAAAGATATTACTTTTGCATCTTTTTTTTTTAACAGCCCTTAAACCAACCATCAATGAAGAATGAATGAATGAAGAAATGACATCAATGCACTTGGGACATTCTCACACATGCTCCGTTCCCTTCTTCAGTAGCCAACGAAGAGTTGATATGCTAATATTACGAGCTACAACTTGATTAAAAGCCTGCCTATGTTCCCGCCCCCCCCCCCCCCCCCCCGCCCCCCCCCCCCCCCTCCACAGTGTTAAATATCTTCCACAACCTCTACTCCTCCCCGTTGAATGAGTCTTTCAATGTATGGATTCTCTGTCTTCTCTGTTACACTGTCCATTTGATTCCAGACAGCATTCACCATGTCTGCTTTACTGTAAAGTAACTCACCGTCCAGAAGAGTGGCAGCAGCTAATTTATCAGCCTGCACGTCACCTTGCACACAATGTAGAATAGATTCCTCAGCCAGCTGGCACTATATCTATATCCTCTTCATGTGGCTGTTGACACATAAGGTATTTACAAGTGATCTCCATGAGCCCGTCTGCTGCTTTTCTGCCCATGGTATCCCATGTCAGTTTATACTCCTTTATTTCCACGTCTCCTTTTTACCATTTCCTGTCCATGGGAGAGCTGTTTTTGCCACAGTGTCACAAGGCATTCTGCAAAGATGTTCAAGCCATCTCCATTGTCTTACTTTGATAACATTTGCCAGTAATGCACATTCTGTTTTCCTCCTTAGTTCTTCATTTGTGATCTTGTTTGGCCAAAATATTTGTAGAATTCTCCTTAAACATTTATTTTGAAAAATCCCAAGTTTATGTGTAATTCCCGCTGGCACTAAGTCTTCTTATCTTTTGCCTTCGGAGGCAGCTTACCCCATGTCCTCTCCACATTATTTAATTCTCTATTCCTTTTTTTTTTAAATTAAAGGCTGGCCATATTATTTTTGCATCTCACTCAGTCAGTAGCATGTCCTCTGCAGAATCTTGCTCCCATAAAAACCTTCCAGAAAAATTCTCAATCGCAAGCAAGATGTCCTGCGTCCAATACAAGGATCTGGAGATCATCTCCCATATCCTGCACCCATCTTCTCTTTGGCTTTCCTCTTCCTCTCTTCCCAGGCATATACCCATCCATTATTGTTCTTTCTAAACTTTGGTGATGTTTCAAGTGACCAAAATATTTCAATTTTCTGTGTTTTATCGTCTTTAATAGCCAACCTTCTTCAGTATTCAGTTCTTGAAGTATGGATGCATTTGTTCTTTTCTTTACCCATGCTATTCTTAGAACCGGTCTATAAAATTTGTGTTTAAAGACATTTATGCGCTTATTAGCTTGTTTGGTGAGTGTCCAGGTCTCTCAGGCATATTTTTCAATGGGAAAGATCCATGCTCTTAGAAATCTAATTTTTGTAGTTGTGTCTGTCCCACTCCACAATTTATTCAATTGTTTTCAGTCTTTGAAAAGCAACTGATAGTTGTCATTTAATTTCTTTCACTGTGTCACTCGTGTTGGTAAATTTTTGCATCTAGGTCTCTCAAATGATTTGCTTCCACATCTACTCTTAGACAGCACAAGGTGAATTTATAAGGTGAGTTATAATTCACAAGAATTGTGGTTGGATCAAATTTGTTTTAGTTGTCTCTTTGTTGGCTGGTTCTGTTGGCCTTAATTTTTTGGCTATCAAATGAACTGAACTGAATTTGTGTGTATGAGTAAGAAAGAGTGAGAGAGGAAAAACTAACAGACAGGATCAAGAGAATTTGAGCTTAAAGTATTATTCTGTTTTCAAACATTGCAACAACAAAATAAAAATCAATAAAAAGCCTGACAAGAAAGAAACACAGTTCTCTCTGTACTTGTATAAGTGATCTGGATTATTTGTGTGCAGACTGTTGGTTCTTTGCCTTTCAGGCTTTGAAGGAAACATCCCGATTAGTTGCCTTTTACAACATGTTTGTTGGGGTTTGGGCAGTGGGTCTAATTCTTGTTCCCCCAAAATGGTACGGGTTATACATAGACATAATCTGGAATGTAGTCTACTTCTGCTCTAGTCAATCTGAATTCTGCCATATTTAATATGACGATCTTCTCCGCACACTCTTTATAACAGTACTCTCTCTCTCTCTCTTATTCACTCCTTTACTGGTGTTCTTTTTCACACTCACTCATATAAGGCATTTTGACATTTTAGAAAGAAGATCTCTGCTTCACACTCATTTTCCTAGTACTCTCTCTTATTCGCTTGCATACAAATAATCTCTCTTATTTGCTCCCATACCAGTACCCTCTCTTATTCGCTCGCACATCAGAACCCTCTCTTATTCGCTCACATACCAGTACCCCTCCTATTCGCTTGCATTCCAGTAACCTCTCTTAATCCCTCGCATACCAGTACCCCACTCTTATTCACTCACATACCAGTACCCCCTCTTATTTGCTCACATACCAGTACCCACTCTTATTTGCTCACATACCAGTACCCCACTCTTATTCACTCACATACCAGTACCCCTCTATTTTTCGCTCACATACCAGTACCCCCTCTAATTCACTTGCATACCAGTAACCTCTCTTAATCCCTCGCATACCAGTACCCCTCTCTTATTTGCTCGCATACCAGTACCCCTCTCTTATTTGCTCGCATACCAGTACCCCACTCTTATTCGCTCGCATACCAGTACCCTGTCTTATTCGCTCACATACCAGTACCCTGTCTTATTCGCTCACATACCAGTACCCTGTCTTATTCGCTCACATACCAGTACCCTGTCTCATTCGCTTGCATACCAGTACCCCTCTTATTCGCTCGCATACCAGTATCTCTTTCTGTCAAATGTTTTTTTCAGGGCTTGACAATGGACACTTAAGAAGAAGGAGACCTTCCTGAAGACAGCAGTAGAACAAACAAACCAAAATGATCAGACCGTCAGGATTACTGTTGTTAACGATCGATCTTGCTAGAACAATCAGGGATAAGACATGAGAAAACCGTAGAAGTAAAAGATATAAAGGATTTGATGAAGAAAACAAAAGATAGTGCATCTGAACAACACAGAGTTACATACAGTAACATTTAAACTAGGCGATGAAGAACTAAGGGAAATGGTGTCGTGTTTCAATTTCCAACTGGAATAGTGGCATAGTTCCCGTAGTATATTATAGGAAGTTATTGATCAAGAAAAGACACTGGGCAAATGCTGTGATTCTGGCTCACAATGTAAATGAGGGGTTCCAGAATAAACATGAAACAGTGGTGGCAGCACTGGATTTAGAAAATGCATAAACAGTCGAGTCTGGATAAGTAGCAGTCGCAGGGACCCAAGAAAATGCTTCCACTTATCAGGATTTCTACTTATCCAGACAGCACACACAACAGAGAAAATTGCTGGGACTAAGCTGGTCATGTCGACTTAACCTAAATTCGACTTATCCGAGTTCGACTTAACCTAAATTCGACTTATCCGAGTTCGACTTAAGTGGAGTCGACTGTAACAGGGTTAGATATGACATTTTACTGTACACATCTGTGTATATAGAGGTCAGTTCCTGGATCATTAACTGGATTGCAGCGGTCCTGTATGAATTTCAAACTGTATTTTTGCCTAAGTTCATAAAGCTCTGAACTCTGTAAATATTACACCTGGCCACCCATAGGGATCACCATTTCCCCAGTGCTCTTCAATGTGTACACATAGTAGGATAGAGGCAAAGGGTTTTGGGAGAATTTCAACTTTTGATAATGTCTTAGTCTACATACAAGGGAGAAACAGAATAGAAATATCTAAAGAACTGCAGTAGACAAGGTGGGTGAGTGGTGTGAGGAAACAAGACATGGATCTATTATCAGCCCAGATGAAAACAGCAATATTGTGGTGTGCTTTAAATAATAGAATTGTTATAGATGAGGTTTTAATTGCAAAAGTGAATGGGCACTGTTTGAAAACAGAACGTTACATATATTGTCACAACATCCAGATTAAGAATGGATGTGGAGGCAGCAACAGCAGCTTTCCAGTGGCTTGAAAGCAGCACAGTCCAACATATTGCAATTGTTATAGACTCACACATCATACTTTGCAGGAAACAAATGGTTTCCTATGCACTGAGTGACTTGTATTACTTGGTGGGATTCAGAACAGGAGCATATCATGTATTTTCTGTCCACGATATTCAGGTGTGCAGGGTAATGAGCAGGCTGATTAGTTGGTTGCTGACACTCCTCTGGTGGAGAGCTGCTTCTTTCTTTACATCCTTTTTTACTGCTTCGGGTGTCAAGGGAGATATAAGGTCCTGCTTTTTGATTTTCTGGCTGCTTCAACCATAGCTAGATCGTGGGGCTGAAGAGTTTCTCTAATGTTATCTTCCCATCTTGTTCTTGGTCTACCTCTTGCTCTATGTCCCTCTCATCTTTTGGTATATGCCTTGTATGGTATAGCATCAGAAACCATTTGATTTGCTGTCTGTGTATGTAACTTAGAACTGATTTTATGCAGACTATTTCAGATGACCTCATTCCTGATTTTATCTCTTCTGGTCTTTCTCTACAGTCTTTCTCTGACACCCTATTTCCATGGTTACTAGTTTTCTTTTATGTTTTGTTGTGAGTGACCACGTCTGGCACTGGTAGCATAGGGTGAGAATGACTATGCAAAGCATGAGATGTTTCTTTTTCTTTGTGCTGATTGGGATTCTCTTATGATGTGGGGGGGGGGGGGGGGGGGGGGGGTGGGGGCGCGCTAGCTGTCCCAATACTTGGCCTTCTTTACTGCATCGGATGTACATTTCTTCATCCCATTTACCATCTTCAGTAAATGTTGTTCTAAGATATTAAAAATTCAGATGCCTGTTTAATATATGTATGCTGTAATGCTATATTTAAATTATACCTTTTTCTTCCTATTGACATTACTTATGTTTTGTTCAATGTCAGCTCTCTCTCTGGGATCAAGTGTACAGTGCAACAAAACAGAGAATCCATACATTGAAAGACTGATTCAGCAGAGGGTTTGGAAGATATTCAACACTGAAGGGGAAGCATAGGTGGATGTTTAATCAGACTGCAACTGGGACCATCAACCTACTGACTCTTCTCTGCCTACTGAGCATGTGTGGGAATGTCCCGAGCAAAGGAATGTCAATTCTTGATTTATGCATTCATTCTCACTCCCTCACTACTACCTCTCTTTCTCATTCATATTCCAGTACTCTCTCATTCACTTAAATTCCAATACTTTCTCTCATTCCCTCACATACCAGTACTCTCTTATTTACTTATTTACTAGTACACACACTATTTTTTCACTCATATGCCAGTTATTTCTTTCATTCACTCTTTTACCAGTACTCTAATTCTCTCACACAGCAGTATGTACTCTTTTTTCCTTCTCATATACCACTTATCTCTCTCACTCACTCATTTACCAGCACTCTATCTGCATCTAATTCACTCATATACCAGTACACACTCTCTCTTATCCACTCATATACCAGTTATCTCCTTCCCTCTTTTGCATTTATAAACTATTTGTTATCGACAATTTTTATTGTACTTAGGTAACTAAACACCACTAACATTATCTGCCTTTTTGCATAAATCTTACAGAATCTCTCTCTCTCCCTCTCTCTCTCAATCAATCCATCCCTCTATCTATCTCACATACAAAATAATCCCGAATATAAAACATTATATTATTGTATAAAGCATAAACTTTGTGCTGGAGATTAAGTATCCAATAGCAACTTCTACAACACATCTCTTATAAAAGAAATGTTTCCCAAGGTCTGCTCCTTAAAACCTTCCAGTTTCTAGACATAGGATAATCAGTTCAGCAAAAAGGAAAGAATGCCAGAAACAGGTCCCTAATAAGTATGCTGTAAAAGGTGACTGAATAGGGAAGTTTTCTTCAGGTCGCAGTGCATCTGCCTTAGAGGTGAGGAACCAACAGTTTGCATACAAACTAGACATATCTGTAAAACTGATGTGAATGCAAAACTCAAGCTCTGAAACAAGATCATAATCCAGAAATGGATGAACAACTATGAATTTTCACTGGAGTTTACAGAAGAGCACAAAAAAAAAAAAAAAAAACATGAAAAACCTACTTCAGGATAAAGATGCCATAATAAGTAAGTAAGTAAAGGACCCTTTCCACGCCTTTAGGCGTATAGGGCATATAGGGCTAGACCTATATTTTTATAGACCAACGGCACAAGATGGGTGATGTGGTCAGCATCACGCCCATGCCACAATAAAGGGATTGAATATCTTCTTAAGAGAGTTACCAGGAAGGTAAACTCAGGCAACTAATCCCTGATGAAGGATGTGTCAGCCGAAAGATGCAATTTTTGCACCAAGTTGTGAATGGGCACAATATATATATATATTTAAAAAAAAAAAAGAAGAGGATGATAAATACAAGTAAAAATCAAAGGACCCCTTTGCATATCTTCGGGCATATTGGGCATATGGTGCTAGACCTATGTTGTATAGACCAATCAGCACTCGGTGGGTGATATGGTCAACATCACGCTGGCCACCTTTACTTCCCATAACTTTAACTGGTACATATTTAGGGCTGCACTGACCTGGGAGCAAAGATTTTTTTTTAAATATAAAAGACCAGCTCTGTCAAGACCTGAATCCATGACCTTTGGATCTTCAGGCGAGCGTCTAGCCACTACTCCACAGCTGCTAGAAGACCATAAGAGAGTTACGTTAAATGATTAAAAAAAAAAAGATAAAATATTAACAAATGATAGTAATTTGAAAGGGCCGCATAAGCTAAGAAAAGAAAAGACTAATTATACCAAACATCAAGCAAGGAAAAATGACTGAGATGCATAAAATCAAAGAGGAATTTACATAGTATAACATAAACCTTGACCCGCTAGAGGTGTGAAGGTGCATCAGTGGAAGCACTAGCACATAAAACCCATGATCTTTCTCTGTCCTCTACTTGTTGAACCAGTGTATAATAATATTCTTTCCCCCTCCTCTTTTCAACCAGCCCACAATGTTCCTTAAAGTACAGTCTTTGCAAGTGAATCATGTTTCACAACGTGCATGAACCAAACTAGCTTGTGATGTTACACAACTACCAAAAGAGGCTCCCGGTGTCCTGCAAATTTGTTTATTTTGTCTCACATATTTAGAGGAATTAGAAGTATTAGGGAATACATATGTTGATGAAATGCTGAATGTTATTTACATCGGGATAGAGACCTAGCAATATGCTGATGTATTTGGTAGACACACGATGATGATGCCATCTATTCTCTGCCGGTAAAAATAATATACTTTAAAAAAAAAAAAGAAAATTAAAACAATGTTTTCACTTGTAAATATGACCAAAGAAGTCATAAACAATAGACTGCATAATTTATTGCCTGAAATATTTCATCGCATCTTGTTAAATGCATAATATAGTAACATAATTAAATATGAAGCAGATAAATAAATCCTTTCAGTTGAAATACATTCAAAACTAAATGTTCTTTCTTTTTCTTCTTTTTTCAACTCCTAGAAAGCCTTACAATATTAGGACAGGAAGAGATCTCTGGAACAAGCCCCTCAGTTTGCTGTGTATATAGTACTTTTCAGTCTCTCCAATACCGCTGAACCGCTGGCTCTGTTACCACTGTATCGGTCAAACATTCATCTCAGTGGTACCCTGTCTGTTGCCAATCTTGTTACATGGCCAAACCATGTGATCGGTTTTCAAGGGTAAATGCAAGTTCAAAAAAGAACAATATGTTTCTAATTATTTATACACGTAACAATCGTAGCTGCTGTCCCAGTTACCTGAAGCTGTAATTACCAAATGTGATCATATAATTTTGTATAAAATAAATGGTTGTGCCTGGTAAAATAATCATTTACAGTTTAATGCAGCGGATGTTTGTATTTTACTTGAGAGGATTCATGTATCTGCTTCATCTTGTTTAATTACATTACTGTAGTATGCATCTGACTAGATTTATCAAAATATGGTGGGGAAAATTTGTGTTCATTCCATTATTTCTGTCTTTTTCCCCAATTTTTTTTCATGACATATATAAAAAAAAACAAAAAATAAGATAAAAGAAAAACAATTGAAATAAATATAAATGCACAACTACTATTGTATAAACTCACAAGGAATGTCTCAATAATATCAAAATCAAACAAATAAATATACAGAAATCATACGAAGCAGACAAACTTCTAATCAGATAAAATGAAACAGTTTAGTTGAAGCACAATTTGCTAAGAAACAATCCCGTTACTTGTGAATTTATTAAAACAGTCCTTTTAGCAAGCCAACCAACCACACACAGCTTTAGCTTTGGAAGTGATACCAAAATAAATACATTTGAAATCCATTCACATGAGTTTTACAGAGAAGTTGAAGAATACATTACACTACGTCTGGGATTCTTTGTCTGCGTTCATCTTTGAAATGGCTGACATGTTGTGTCGTGGTTTATCTTTTGGCTGCAATATCTGTGCCTTTCAGGACAACATATCAGATTCTGCAAATCTATTATTAATTGCATCAAACAACATACTTGTTGGGGGAGGGGGTGGGGGGCAGTGGATGTATTCTTAATAACCCATCAAACAGGGCCCCAGAAACAACAAAATAAACAGGAACTGGTTATAAGAATTAGGCAAAATGGAGTGGTAAGATGGCTGCTACGAACGTTTTATAATCCTCGACTAGGCAAGTTTGATATCTGAAAAACCTGCTGCTTAGAAAAGAAAGTACTTTATCTCCGTCCCAATACGGAACACCATTTTTGTGTGTGGTTATTTTAAAGCCCCACCCCGGCTGTCGTTGGGGCCCTAAATATAACGTAACAGTTGAACGGAGTTTCGCCCCCATGGCAATTCTCATCCAAATGGTGGCACTTTGTGTCACTGGGTGTTTGTTGTTCGGTCTGCAGTCCTGGTGGGATTGAACTTCAGTCAGGAAAAAAGTTGAATCTAATATGATTGTGTGACCTGGGAGTAAAGCACGGTGAAGCACATCTATGTACCAACTCCTCATGGGAGAAATCAGCAGCGGCACCTCAAGTTGGCTGCTGCATCAGAAGACTAAGCCCGCAGGGGAATGCCCAATGTGTAAGTGGCGTCGATTGTGATAACATAACATTTTTTTTGTAGTTTTCTGACAGTGGTATGAGAGTTACATTGAGGAAGAGATTTGGGTCTCATCGTGTAATATTCTCACTGACAGCAATGGATGTACATACCCACTGCAGCCATCCTCAAATGTAGAGATAACACACAAGATCAACTAAATATTGGGATAGAATAGACTAACATCCCAGCATACTGTGTTAACAGTCACCAGTAAACTCACCTTGAGTTGCTTGGTACTGAAAGAATTAATGCATCCTGCAAATAACAGAAAGTAAAACGACAGAACATTCATGTAAAAATCAATGTTGAGATCTTATATGTGTACATTTGACAATCATTTAAACAAACAAACCCGAAAAAAATGGAACAACCCAGATGTGCAGTAGGAATGTTCTACATGATGCTAAAGTACACAATAAAAGTAATTATGTAAATGGTGCAAGTCAAAGGAGCTTAAGAAAATGAATTTACACAACACTTTTCCACAACACACAAAACAGCTATGTTTACTATCACCAAAGGGAACAGGCAACCCATCTTTAACATGACCTGCCTTAAAGAGAACTAGCCAACCCACCTAATTAACCCACATCAAAGGAAGCTGGTCAACCCATCTTAAAGGGAACTGATCAACCCATCTTGAAGAGAACGAGCTAAATCAACTCAAAGAGAACAAGCCAACTCAACTCAAAGAAAATTAACCAACTCAACTCAAAAGGAACTAGCTAACCCAATTCAAACTAGCCATCCCAATTCAAAGGGAACTAGCCAATCCATCTCAAAGTGAACTAGGCAACTAAACACAAAGGGAACTAGGCAACCCACCTTAAAGGAAGTTAGCCAACCCCACACAAAGAGAAAGAACTGTTCAACCAAAATTAATAGGAAATATTTAACCCACTCTAAAGGAGACTGGCCAACCCATTTCAAAGGGAACTAGCCAACACCACGCACAGAGAATTAGTCAATCCACTTTAAATGGGAACTAGTCAACCCATCTCAAAGGAACTGGTCTAACCATTATGAAGGAAGTTGACCACCTCTGTCTATTATGTGGTGACCTAGAACATACGACCTGTCAAGACAGTTTTAAAGAAAAATATTGACTTTTGTTTTTGCCATTAGCACAAGTGACCTTTGATGAAAGACTCATACTGTTACAGATCAATCGACAATTATAGTTATGTGGTCAACATTATAGCAGCCATCTTTACTTTACCTGGTACTCATTTTAGGCTGGGTTGACCAGGCAGGCAAAGTAATTTTGTTCAACAAAAATCTAATTTCAATGCAGTTTTGAACCCAAGACTTTCGGTCTGGCAGGCAACTGTATAGCTGCTACGCTAGCATGGCTCTCTGCCAAGTCAGAGATTTGGGTGAAATCCCCAGAAAAGGCAGGATTTTATTTGACAAGTACATCTCAAATTAAGCTTAGCCTGATTAAAAAAAAATATAAGCCAGATTATTTCCAGAATTGTCTTGAAAGGAAAACGATCAAAAAGAGAAGTGACCACCCTGCCTCATATGTTATACCATAGAATATACGTTAGGGTCTCACGATTGTCTCATGAACTGCAGAGAAAACACGCTTGGTGCCCTTTTCAGAGCACTCATCAAGCCTTGTTGACTCTGCAGGGATCGAGCTTTCGTGATAGACCGCAATTAACCAGCATTGTTTTTTCCATCATGGGAAAAAAACAGCAAGCCGCACCTACACCAAAGAAGAGGATGGCCATATCCGCAGCGTCTCAACCAGCACCACAGGCAGGCGCCCCTATCACGGCGCCTCGCTCACCTATGCCAGCAACTGAAGCCGTCCCCATCGTGGCGCCAGCACCAGAAGCCTCCCCCCTATCGTGGAGCCACCATCTAAAGCAGCCCCAGTCGAGGCGCAGGGACCTACCGGCACCCGCCTACGAAGACAGCAGCTTGGAGCCCACAGCAGTGACAATATCATCCAGTGCTCACGTTGTAACAAGGTGTGGCACACAGCCGCAAACTGCCGCAGCAGCCCAGCATGCCGCTACTGCTCCAAGCCGCACGACTTTAAGGAGTGCCCACTTGCCAAGGTGGACCCTGACTTTAAAAAGCCCAACAGTAGCAGACGATGCTCAAACTGTGGAGGGCCCCACAGCGCCAGATACCTGGGCTGCACCTACCTTAAAAAGTGCAAGCAGCAAGCAGAAATACCAAGAAGTGAGAGAAGAGCAGAGAAGGTGATTCCAGTCGCAAACAACAACGCGACAACCCAGGAAGTGAGAGCACTCAAAGTCGCAGTCCAGAAGCTGACAGCAGACAAAGAGAAAGCCACCGCTGAAAGACTCGAGATGCTGGGACTAATCTCCCAAACACTCGACGAAATCAAAGCCCAGAAGCGAGACAGAATAGCAGAAGCTGCGCAACACACCAAGCTGCTAGCAGAAGTCAATGAAGCAAACAAAAAACTCTAAGGCCTTCTGACACAGCTGAAGACAGATCAGGACCAGGCAGCAGCCTACCGACAAGCCAAGCGAGAAGAAAGAAAGGCAGAGACAGCCTTACTAAACGAAGCCAGAGAATCCACACTGAGAAGTCGCCCTGCTAGTCAAGACAACAGCAGAAGCAGAAGCCGCTACACGAGAAGCAAAGCAAGAGCGAGAACTCCTGCTCGTAGAGATAAGCAAGGCACCAGCCGCAAAACCAAACATCAGCAGGGCCGACAAATATACAGAGACAAACATCGAGGAAAACACAACCCAGTCAGATGGAGTAACCATACCCGATGTCAAAGAGACGACCCCAGCCGCAGATGTGGCCACAACCCTCGAAGACGGCAAAGAAGAGGCAATCGGCGAAGTGAGAAGCGAGGCCGACCTCCTAAAAATGGTACAAGGTATCAACGACCAGATACACCAGCACAGAATTGAGCTCGAGAGGCACCGCTACGTCATCGTTTTTGATGAAGAGGAGCGGGTGAAAGATGATTCTCTGCCTGCCGAGATAAAGAAGGCCTTCTACACAAAAATTAACGGACTTCATGACGAGATAGAAGCAGCCCAAAAACAGGTGGCCCAGTCAAAATGGAAACAAAGGAGTCAGGGTACGCCAGACCGACGTCACCGCAAGTACTGATCAACCCGTAACATGACAAGCCAGCAGCCAATCAAAAACTTCCAAGCCGCCATGACACCCAGCTCCCGTGGAACAAGCCAGTTCACCGACGCGAGGAAGCACTTGTTTCACGGCTGCATCATTCAGTTCACGAGTGCAATTTTTACGGAGATCCCTGGGGATCATTGTCAAAGCTAAGTAGTTCATGCTCTGTGCGATGCTCTCAGCAGGTGGCCAGCCATTCTGCAGAGAGAGACTGAGCCATATGGGATCAAACCAGGTTCAATGAAGTCAGTCCTCTCAACTCTAACTCAGCCAACAATATGTGAAAGCCTAATATTTCATATCCAAATGGCGGTGTCAGCTGTGGGACAGTTTTTATTTGACTATCATCCAAATTGATCGGAAGGTCGTGGGTTCGCTCCCTGGTGGAGTTGGATTTAAAAAAAAAATGACATTGACTCCCAGGTTGACCCAGCCTTGAGTGGGTACCGGGTGCAGCCCCGGGAAGTAAAGGTGGCTGGTTTGATGCTGATCACATCACCCATCTTGTGGCGATTGGTCTATAAAAATATAGATCTAGCCCAATATGCCTAAAGGCGGGGAAAAGGGACCTTATCACTCAGTTCATCACCATCCTGCTGTGCAGTTATAAGTCACAAAGAACTAGTCCTGGATTCCAATCGTCCCCAACCTTTCTAACACTCTACTGATCAGCAACCATCTTGTGCATTACTGTCTTCCATTAACACGGGTGTTTAGAGATTTTTTTTTAAAAATGAGACTGGTTTTCTAAAAAAATTCATTAAAATATTAAAAAACAAGTGTAGGGTTTTGAAACCTTCAGAGCACCATTACGATTGGTTGCTACGCAGGAAGATAAGATAAATTATGCAAATATACCACAAGATCATGAGGGCCATCTTTTATTTATAGAAATTTCAGGAGATGTTTCAAAACCATAATTTGTTTCAATGTTCACAATTTGTACAGTCGCTGCAATAAAATATTGGGGACATGGTTGGGGATGAATAAAATAAGCTCAAAAAGAACACTTTTTTTTAAATGACTGACCAAATATTAAACATTAAAAGCAAATACAAATGGGAATGAAGTGAAATTTTTTAAGTTTATGGTGTTTATTTGGCATGCTACAGTATTTGTGTAGAGTATTTGCGAATGCTTGAGCTACTTCCTTCATGAACTGCAGTTAAAGCTCTAGCTGTAGCCATCTGTCTTTGGAATGTTGAATTTGGTCAGGAAAGTGTTAAACCCCTGGCCTATCAAAAGAGGGGAAATTGTTTCATGGGCCACCTGGCAACCATAGAAACACAACCAGATGCAGAGTGCATACAGGTTAGAAAATCTGGGGGCTGGAACTAGTCTCTGAGAGACAAGGCATTGCAATAATATCCATTCAATTTCTCTGATTAGATTTTATTTCTAAAATGACTGAGAAAGTCTTTTCACTCACACAGTAAGTCGAGAAAATGGCTAACAATATGATAGCACTTAAAATCAGAGAAGGATATTCTTTTTTTACAGTAATATCCAAAAGTTAGATAACCAAAACTTAGACAATGATTGCATTTAATGTCTGGCATTTTTTTGGCAACCAACCTTGACTTTTTGGGGGCCCACAGCCACAGGCTGAAGAACACTGCTCTATCCTGTTCCATCCTATGCAACCCTTTTGATATCATCAATGAATTCAGTCTAGCGTCTTTAGCCTCTTTCAACAACCTTCATCTCAGGGTTCCTCTGGAACTTCCTTGTTTCCTCAATCCATCAGTTTTCTATTTCAGTACCCATAGTTACAAACATGTAAATATATTAGTAAAGAAAATGATGTATCAGCTTATAATGAAACATTACGATACAATAAATAATCCTGTGCTAAGATCTGATGAAATCATATGTCGTCAAATATTCCTTTTGGAGGTCTGCCAGTACGTCCACCAGCCCAGGATGATCGCGACTGGTAGCCACCATTTTCACTCTCAGCTGCTCTGCCTCCGTAGATCTGCGATCCAGCAAAGCTGTCGTCATGATCATCCCTGTAGTCGACAGGCTCAACCTGACGCAGCAGTTCTGAGCGATCATCCTCATCAGGGCTGCGAGGGATGGTGTAGCGATCTGGACAATGATAAAAATCATAACCAATCTTAATAACACCTTTAATACACAATACACACACACACAAAAAGATGAACATATCCTCTTGCACAGCCAATATATTGCCACATTTTAAAAGTATCTTTTTCTTCTTTTTCGAAGGGAAAGTGTGCAACCAGGAAAGACAGGCAACACTGTGGTGCAGTCAGTTCAACAGTACAGTTACTATTGTAAAGGTTAACTGCTCTAACCGTATAACACAGAGAAACCATTAAAATGGTGCAGTCAGTTAAACAGTACAGTTACTGAAACGATTAACTGCTCTAACAGTAGAACACAGAGAAACCATCAAAATGGTGCAGTCAGTGAAACAGCAGACGGAGGATGCATTAAAGAAGCTAAATGTTGAAAAGCTCAAGCAGGCAGTATTTTACCAGAAAAATATTCTAAATATTCTATGTATTTTTCTTTTTCAACTGAGGAAGAGCATTCTAAGAGGGTGTTATACTTCCAATCCTGAAAATGGAAGTGAATCATGGACAGTTAGCCAATTAATTTAAAAAACAATGATGTGAAAATTGCACAGATGTGGTTTCTGAGACGGATAATGAGAGCACTCTGGACAGACTGGACCAAAAAAAAAGGTAATGAAGATGTCTGAAAGAAATTAACCCAGGAAGAGATCTAATCACCTACATCAGATGGAGATCAATCCACATTCTTTGGTCACATCACAAGGAGAAAACTGAAATTCATCCTGTCAGTTATAAAGTCGTCGCTTACATTATTTTATCACATTTCACATCTCTGCACATTCCCATGCATGCCAAGTCCTCCGATGCAGCAGCCACTTCAAGGTATCCCTACTGACTGTTCCCATCAGCTGATTGTAATGTCTTCAATCTTGGCCTTAAAGGTGGCATAGATGTGCTTCACCATGCTTTACTCCTATGTCACACAATCATGTTAGTGTCTGAGATTCGTCATTATCCACTAATCTAGTCTGTACACGGCGAGATGCTGTTACATCACCCACTAAGTGTCAACTGGGCTATAGAATATAGGTCTAGCCCTATATGCGCTTGAAAGTGTGGAAAAGGGTCCCCTACTTAACTTCAGTTACTTTACTAGCCGGTACAGTGTTCATTCCTCATTCATTCCTTAAATGGCAGTTGGTACATTGTTTTATGGTCCATAGCTAGCATGTAATACCTGCATCTTTCAGCAGAATTGGCTGGATCTGCACCACTGGATGGTGAACTGATACATGACAAGGCAGATGTGGTCAAGACCCTTCGGGAACAAGCAATGGAATCAGTAGAGTAAGAAGATTATAATGGTCTGGAGAGAATGAGGTATCTGGGTGTAACAAGAGGGTCTGGCCGGCTCACTACACTCAGAGGAAAGGCAAGACAGACATTTAAGCAGATTGTGACCGGTACCATCAGTATTGGAACTCTGCACTGGCTGCTGAAGATGAGGATGGAGCATGCATGGGAATGCCTGAGTGCTGTGATGTCAATACTTGACTCAACTCAACTCAGCAGAATGCATCCGATTTCAGAAAATCCTTAATTAGACACATTTTGTGAGAGGGGCTGTGGGATTATTATATTTTCAGTAATAATGGGACCTCCATTAGTTTAAAGTGACATTTGCTAAGGCCAGAATGGGTTTAAAAAACAAATCCTTAAGACTGAAGATTGAAACATTTCCTTTCTCGCCTCAACTCTTCTTCTTCACCTCCTTTTTTATCACTTCAAGTGTTGAAGGAGGAATAGGATTCTGGCTCTTCTGGCAGCCTCATTGACTGATACAGGATACCGCTGTAGTTTCTCTGATACTATACTTCCACTTCGATCTTGGTCTACTTCAGGTTGCATGTCTCTCTCCTCCTTTGGTATAATACCTGGCATAGTATGACATCTGGAGAATGCTGGAGAATGACCAAAAAGGATGTACACAAGCTGTCCACCTTCCACCACACATGTCTACGTAGAATTATCAAAATTTTCTGGCCAGATACAATCTTAAACACTAAACTACTTCAAGTCACAAACCTAGAAACTCTAGACAGTATGATAACCAGGAGAAGATGGAAATGGCTTGGCCATGTTATGAGAATGAATCCTGATATACCAGCCAAAACAGCTCTCACATGGATACCAGAGGGAAAGAGAAAAAAGGGGCGCCCAAAAACAACTTGGAGACAAACGATGGAAAGTGACCTGAGTGCGGCACCTTTGACATGGAAAACTGCACTGAAGATTGCACAGGACAGGAAAGCATGGAAAGTCCTCTCTGAAGCCTCATGTGCCACTAGGTATAACGAGAACTGATGATGATGATAGTATGACATCACAAGGCATTCTTTTTTGAGTAAAAGTAAAGTTAAAAAAAAACACCTTTTGCACATCTCCAGGCGTATCAGGCACACAGGGCTAGACCTATATTTTATAGACCAATCAGCACTTGGTGGATGATGTGGTCAGCACCACACTGGCCACCTTTACTTCCAAAACTTCACCTGGTCCCATTTAAGGTTGGTTGACCTGAGAGACAAGGTTATTTTGGGAAAGAAAAAAAAAGTCTGGTTCGTCAGGACCTGGATCCAGGTGCATGTCTAGCTGCTATACAACCATGGCAGCAAACTTCTTGTCAAGTGGACAAACAATTTCATTTGCTGCCTCTGTATGAAAGGAAGTTTTGGTTACTTGTTTAACAAAGGTTTCCTTTACCTGACATGGTTCTTCTCTCCGATGGCCTGGCAGGATCTTTATTAATGGCAGCTCCTTCACCAAATCTTTCGGTCCAGGTTTTCCTTCTTGCTTCTGCATCAGCTTTCCTCTCCACCTTCCTCTTTTCTAATCAGATAAGAATTGCACAATATTACCACTAGAAGTTTTATAGAAATTATCACATTAGTGTCATGGTACTATTTTGGGTAAATAGTCATTTATAGTGAGGCCTCCATGGGGTAGAGGATGGTAAACTCACATGCGGTGTGGCCAAGCTATGGGGACCGAGTATCCACGGGGATAAGTGGACACCTCTGGGGTGCCCTCTGTTGTCAAAAGGAGCATCATAGAACACGGCACTCACGTGCCCTGACAATCTAAAAGGTTGACAAAAGTTGTGTACCTAGTCTAAACCATTTTGATGTGGAAAGCAAGGGGAAACTATCACATTATTATCCCAAAAAACTTATTATGCAGGTCTGGCTATAAAAGTGCAGGAGATCGGAGAGGTGGCAAAGTTTTTTTTTTATGGAGACTGCGATGCTCTGCAAAAGATGTGTTACATGATGATTTTCATTTATCATCAAGCAAACATGATAATGCAGGTGCCCGGGTCCATAAGGGAGGCAAAGTGTATTAATACTGTAATCCAACGTCGTCTACCTGTCTAATGGACTCTCTCTCGCCTAAGGATGTTAATGTCCAACACAACTTTACCTAATATTTTAAAGTTACAACCCTTGCTATAATCCACCACTCCTACTTCTCTTCCAGTTCAGTACCTTCTTCCTGAATCAGATGTGAGTCTGAGTTTCTACTGCCCTTACCTTTTATGGGTATTTCTGTGAGAGACCTTCACTTAATAGACAAGTGATTATCTATATCTTAGTATGTAACTGTATCACTGTCCATTTGTACCATATGCTGATGAAGGCATCTGTCATGTGAGATTGTTATAATGTGAAGATGCCTAGTTCTACTTCTCATCTGGACTGATATCTGCTCATGTAACCTATCATGCATGTTTAGCATTAGACTAACTACTTACAGTCCTTTCCAAAAAGTGTGCCCTCACACTTTAACAAATATCTCAAAAACTCCTGTATGGATCAACATGAATTTTTGCATGTGGTCTTAGATTTGCCAAGCCCTTATGATTTCCTAATTTACAACTGCACGGGTGCTTCTGTTTTCTGAAAGCAGTGAATTTCTTTGATCTTTATTGGACTAATAATGTGTGAACTCCTAAAAAAAAAAGAATGTACAGTAATTTTAATGAATTGTAGAACTGGTTTTAGCCTTAATCTGCGTACATTTTTGTCACATTAAATGTTATCTTGCCTTGTTACTTCGGCAGCTTTTCTTGCATGTTTGATCATAAAATATGTCATAACATCCTCACTCATACATGGCATGCGGCATACACTAACTAGGACCACGCTTGGTGTAAACATTATGGATGTCCTAACTACTTTAACGTCTTTAGGGGCTGAATGAGGTATCCTGAGTTGACCCTTTTAGTCTGCCATCTTGGTTGCGATTCTTAAAGTTGCAATAGTAGTCAATGTAGCAGTTTGGGGGGGGGGGGGGGGGGGGGGGGAAGAAAAACCAACAGACAATGCCAAAGGCCTATAACACAGGACGGGTCAAGCAGCACTCACCTCTTGCCACCAACTCCTTCCCTTCATCAATCAGTTCCTGGGTCATGTCATCGTCACCGATGAACTGCTGAAAGCCCAAGGCACTGAGGATGCGGCTTCCAAGACTGAAGTAGGTGCAAATGCAGAGCAGAACAATCAGGATGGGGAAGTAAATGTTAAATCCATTGGATATGATGGAGATAACATCCATGTGGCCCATGATCTGAAAGAAAAAATGGATAGAGATAGTTTAAAACAATACACTTTATAAATACAAAAGCTAAAACTGGAAAATATCAATGTAATAACATTACGTATTGCTGCTTACATTAAAAAATTTACAATTCCAACATAATTTAAGGCAGACAGAACATGTCATGACATTCTTTTATAAATGATACATTTTAGGCAACTGAAATAATAAATACACAGTAACATGTAAAAATACAATAAGGTTTTTGAAAGACATAACAAACACTGTTTTAATTGTTAACATAAAATTATTAGAAGTGAAGCTTCTGAATCTTCGAATACAATTTCAATGCCCTTCAGGTTTCTAAAATGCCTTGGTAAAAAAAAAAAAAAAATGTGTTAATTGCTTTCACAAGTGAGTGTTTTGTTGAGGCCAGTAAAAAATCTGTTCTATGGAATGAGTGTTCCAAAAGTAATAATGACTGAGTAATGTAAAATTTGATAATAAGACAATAAGAGAACAATATAATTCCTGGGTCAGTGCAATAAGGAAAAGTGTGCAACCAGGAAAGACAGGCAACAATGTGCAGTCAGTTACTGAAACGGTTAACTGTTCTAACAGTATAGCACAGAGAAACCATTAAATTGATGCAATCAGTGAAACAACAGACGGAAGATGCATTAAAGAAGCTAAATGTAGAAAAGCTCAAGCAAGCAGTATTTTACCAGAAAAATATTCTATGTATTTGTCTTTTTCAACTGAGAAAAATCATTCATAAAGGTTTATATACTTCCAATCCTGAAAATGGAAGTAATTAAAAGCCAATTAATTTTTTAAAAAAATGTGAAAATTGCACAGATGTGTTTTTAGAGACGGATAATGAGAGCACTCTGGACAGACTGGGGAAAAGGGGGGAGGGGGGGGGGGGAGGGGTGAAGAAAGGTAATGAAACAGTCTAAAAGAAATTAATCCATGAAAAGATCTAATCACCCACATCAGACACAGACAAATCTACATTCTTCGGTCACATCACTAGGAGAAAACTGGAATACATCCTGTCAGTAAGAAAGTTAGAGTGGAAAGGAGCAGAGGAAGATCAAGTGAGAAGAAGCTGGACAGTGTGACAGCCTGGCATTGAAGATCATCTGTTCAGAGAAATGACTGAAAGTACACCAAACAGAAGGATGTGGATAGACATGACTACCAATGCCACGGACCACAAGAAGAAGAATCTATCTCTTGCACGCACACATATTTATGCAAACACAAATAGGGACAAACAATAATATATATATTAAAAAATTGGTACCCTTGTGTAGGATGTCTCTTCCAGCTTCTTATCTTGTGTAATGTGGCTGTCCAGGTGTATGAGGCCAAGAAAGTTCAGACACATGGGAGGAGTCAGACGACACAACATCCTGAAGTGGACACAATCATCACATGACTATTCATCCAGTCCAAATTAACTTTAATATATAATATTAAAATTGTACAGATGTGGAATGAGTGGGTACTAAGCATACTGTTGTATTGCAAGCGAACTCTTTTACCTCTTTGTTGGCTGCTGAAGAAGGGGATGGAGCAAGTGTGAGAATGCCCTGAGTGAGTAAAAGTAAAGGACTCTGTCCAAATCAGTAGTGTATCAAGCACAGGATGCCGTACTCATACTTTTAATAGACTAACTGACCCTCGATGGATGATGTGGTCAATATCAGTCCGACTTCACTTCCCAGAATATTACCTGCACCCATCTTTGACTGGGTTGACTGGGAGTCAATATCAAATCCCTGAATACACTAATATTATATTCTTAACTTATTCCTAATTTGAATAGTTACAGAAATAAACAGATGGGGAACCATTGAGGCAGTAGAAATGTGACATATAATAAACGGACAATGTATAGATCAGCACTCATAGAAAGAGAGAGGCACACTAGAGAACATAAACAATTTTTTTTACATTGTCTAGTGTGTCATATCTTTCTGTTTCTTTCTATGAGTGCCAATCTATACACTGTTTATTAATATAACATTTGATTGACTAACACCGATATGCTGACCAAATCCTGCTGGAGTATGTGGCAATGTTCAAGTCAATCTATATCATGGGAAGCTGATGTATATGGTGAGGAGGAATCAGAGCACCTGTGACCGTGATCAAGTGCCACGAAGATAAGCCAACTCAAATCACAGACCAGAGCAAGTTATTATTCTATGTATCAGAACAGGGCACAGTCGACTTTGCCGCCACCTGTACAAAAACATTTAAGATTGGCAAATCAGTTGTGTACACATGTGGACTGGCACCTGAGACAACAGATCGCATCCTCCAGGACTGTCCCAAATACAACCTTTTTAGGCAAAACTTTTGGCTAACAGAAATATTGTTGGAAACCAAACAGGTTCGCTAAGTGAATTACAAAAGGCAGTGATGTTCATACCAGAAACAACATTGCAGATATCGATAATCTATTTCAAGCGAACGAAAGTAGAAGAAGATAACTTCAATCGTTCGGCTGTAAAAAAAAATTCAATAACTGGAACACTGTTCAGGGAATTCTGAGATGTTCGGGATAGAAAAGTAAAGTAACACTACTATAACCTGCCAGGTTGGGTTTAAGAGGCCACTAAGGGGGAACTGTTCTTGGGTTGGCTGCCTCATCCCTTAGAAAAAAATCTGGTCTATTGAACAGTGACTTACACAAAGTGGATTTATCATGTTTGGAAACAGATGGCAGTTACTCATTCCAAGCCCTTTCGAGTATGTTGGATTGTTACACCCACAGTGAAATGGACATGGTTCTGGGCCCAAGCATGGAACTTCTACAATCAGAGCATCAAGAAAATGAAGAAGAGGCAGGAGAAATACATCACTCTGAGAGGTGAATACACAGAGGACGAGGGCTGACTGGACTATACAAATAAATACAGCCTCAGTTGCCCGATGTGCCACTGGCATGTAAGGGGCCTTTATTTACTTATTACTACGTTGATATCTGCAAGAAAAGTGAACAATTCACATTCTGTGGACACATCACCAGAATGGAACGCAATGGCGTACATTATGTTGTTGTTTATGTTCACCAGCTGTAAATTCAGGTGGAAAGACCTGGTTGTTCCTCCATTTATGGACTGCAGCTTTGTTCAGGATCTGAGTTTTGGGTGTGCATCCATTTTACAGATCTTGCTTATATATATACAGACTGCTGGTTCCTTGCCTCTCAGGCAGATGCACTCCGACTTCGAAGGAAGTTCCTCCCCAATTAGTCGCCTCTTACGATATGCTTGTTGGAAAGGCAGTAGGTCTATTCTTGTTTCCCCCCCCCCCCCCCCCCCCACAATGGGGCCCTGGAACCCACATGGGGAAAGTACATTATGAGAACAGGAAAGCTGGATAGATGGGAAAGGTAGAGGTAGATCAAGACAAGGGGTGATGGGCAGTTTGGTATTGAGGCAGTGGAAAAACATCCAGAACAGAAGTGGCTGGCAGTCCATAAGACAGAAAGCCACAGACAGAGACGTTTACCAAACACCACATGACATGCTAACAGATCTAGAAACATAAGAGAAGACTCTGGTGTTGTGGGTCATCTCTCTCTCTTTCTTTCCTGTGTTGCCAAACTACTTACATGCCTATGAAGATCAGACTGTGCTCGTTTGTCTGATGGTGTGGGGAGATATAATAGAGGTTGAGAACTCGGATCTTGAACACGCTGGAGTAAGCACAGAAACACATGTAGGCTATGGTCAGTATTGATGCCAGCTGTGAGATAAAAAGAATAACAGAATTAAATACATTATACTAAATGCCATGTCATAAGTCGTCATTAGTCATCATATTAATTTATTTTGACCACAAATTCCCAAGTTCTATTAAAGCTCCTCTTTCTTTTTATATTTGTACTTTAATATCTCTATCAGTTCACTCTCTTTATCTATATTACTGCCCACAAAGGTTATGGCTCCATGTCTTGAAGGGGAATGCTATTAAAAGAAACTATATTACTATTTGCCTGATTTATTCTCATTATCCTTATCTTTTTATTATGGATGTTCAGACCTAGCTGTTGTGATCTTTCTCTTTCTGTCCTTGTATTTATCTTTTTGGTTTTTTCTTTCCCCCAATTAGTTCTCTACAAATACTGGTCAAGCTCTGAATGCCTAACACATCTCAAGGGTCAAAAGAGTTCTTTTTCTTCAGCTTTAACTCAGAGTCCGAGGGGGTTTAGCATCAGAGACCCAAGGGGTGGTAATGCAATTTTTTTATTTCACAAGTGAAACACATTAAAACATTCCATACTAATTCAATTGCCGCACAGCATACAAATATAATACATCAAAGTGACCAGGGATTGCTGAGGAATAATTTAAGAAGACAGCTAAAACAAATAATTGCTTAAGTAATAAAATATTAGTAAATAAGCTAATGGCACCTAAGAAAAACTGGTTAAAATGTATCCAAAATGAATCACAAATGAAAATGAACCACTTAGTAATAGGGCTGTACCGAATATTCTCTTCGTATTCGCTTCGGGGCCGAATAGTGGACCTAATAACTATTCGGCATTTGGCCGAATAGTTGCGGTCGGGCCGAATACGAATAGTGGTTACCTTACACCCGTTTCTGGACTGGTGGAATATAAACGTATCAAGATTTCCCACCTTGGTTCATAATGTCAAGCGTTATCTTTGTGCACCACCAAGTGAACGTCTGTTTAGTACAGCCAGAAATACCTTCAGTGAGACAAGAAGCTGCCTTAATGCTGACAACATGGAACAATTTTTTTCTTCTTAAAGCTAATGTCGCTTTCATGGATTAACTAAGCTGTCAGTGACAATTTACAAGTTTAGTTACTTGTTATAAAACTAAGAATACTTTCATTCCTAGGTATTAGTTACCTCAGACTGACTGAAGGATGTAAAACATGAAATGTTTTTAAATGTTTACTATTCTGTTTTACATTTGGTGAAGTAAAATTTCAGCCTACATTTGACATTATGGATGTGTTTTTTTCAGATCTAATTTATACACGAAAGTGGGAGAATGGGCTTCAGTGTGAATTGTGGAAAGACAGAAGTAATGGTGGTATCAAAGAAAATAATTATTCCTAAATGTGTAATAAAAGTCAATGGTTTTATTTTGGGACAAGTACAGAAATTTAAGTATCTGTGCACATGGATAACATCAGATGGAAGATGCATTACACTACAGGCAGAAACTGCATTTTATAAAATGAAAAACATCTTCTGCAATATATCCTTGTCATTGAAGATTAGAAAAAGAATTCTTGCTTGCTTCATACATCCAGTTTTAACATATGGCTGTAAATCCTGGACAATCGGTAGGCAGGCCAAACAATTTCTTGAGGCCTCAGAGATGTGGTTTTACAGAACAATGCTTAAAATACCTTGGACGGCCCAAAAAAAAGCAACCAAGAGGTTTTGATAGAGGCGGGAGCCCGAAGACAACTACTCACAGACATCAGAAGGAGACAGCCATCATTTTTCGGCCATGTTATAAGATGAGGGAAAATGGAACATGTGGTGACCACTGGAAAGATCTGTGGAAAGAGGGATAGAGGAAGACAACGAGAGAAGATTCTTGACAGTCTTGTTGCATGGCATGGAGGTGTGTCAGCACATGAACTAATACATGCTGCAGGAGATCGCAGATTCGGGCGAGGCATAATCGCCCATGCCAGTCGTCAAAGCACCTGATGATGATGATTCTCTATTCATATTCGGCCGAATAGTTGGTCTAGCTATTCGTATTCGGCCGAATAGTGAAAATCACTATTCGGTACAGCCCTTCTTAGTAATGTATAAGTGAAATATAAACTCAATCTATATGTTAGATTTTGTTCCAGAGAATCTTTTGAAGCATCATAACAGAGCACCATTTTTTGGTGAAGAAAAGTGACTCTCAAAACAATAAGTATCTTCACACAAAACAAAGTTTATATAACACTCAGTTTGCCTGTAATTTTGTAGCTATGTTCCTAAATAATAAGGGGAATAGCAATAGAACTAACTGACACTGAAGAAAATCTTTTCACTAATGTTGATTCTATTTGTGCCAGCTGACTTTGCTATAGTTGTACCCTTCGCGTGAAGTACACATTAGACATATCCCTTATCAAAGTTTTGACTCTATAAATGGCCGAACCATGTCTATTTCAAAACTTTATCTACCTAACTTCGAACGAATCTAAAAAAAAAAAAATATGTACTTTATTTAAAGTTTAAGCTTCTTAAGTCGTTAAATCAAATGGTATTCACAAACACTCAGTAACTAGGCGGATCTCGCAAATTTACTATATTTTTGGCTTTTAACCCACGTTTCTAAATGAGCACGCCTGATATCAGACACAAGAAACTAAAGGAAGTTGAAATTGGGCGGTCCACCGTTTTAATAACCGGTCAGTGGTAGATTAAAAACCTTCATATGTCACGCGTCAATTTGGCCGCACGGTTGAAACAAATTAGCGCAGGATGCGTTTCCTGGGACTCAAAGAGTTAATATAAAACACTGTCTTTACTGCAACTAAGAACTTCTTTTTTGGGGTAGCGTAGGACAATTTGGCCTTAAGCCAGAGAAGTTCAGGCCACACAGTTCGTGAGGTCACCACCAAATTCATTTTAAGATTTTATTTTTAACCCCCCCACCAAAAAAAAAAAAAAAAAATTTGAAGCTGGGTCTCTCAAATGAGAGCTCAGAGTTTTTAGCTGCTCAGCCAGCAACTCTTCATTAAAGCAATAAGCAGCAATACCACATAGGAGAAAACAATAAGTAAATTCAATAAAGTGAAGGCAAGAAAACACAAACAGTATTTTACCTCAATGTACACATAGTCATAGTTTTCTCGGGCCAGGTTTATGAAGACAGCAAACAGGGATAGAACTGGCTCCTTGATGAAGAATAAACACTCCGACCACACCACCATGAAAGATACAACAGTCAAAATACCAGCACCAGCCTTGTAGACGTAGGGTCGAACCATACATTTCCAGTACCATTCTGTCAGATATTTGTAAAAGGATTTAATGTGTTTGCAAAAGTTATACATGCCAGTTTTTAGGATATACACTGCCATTGTGCTGTTATTTATTTCACACCCTAAGATTAACTTCACAATCCCTGTACATTTACAGAAAACCAACAATAAGTTGTGAAATTATTTACAACAATGTTAAACTGTAATGGGATATTTAAAATTAGTTGAATACAAAACAAATAAACACAAAGGTTTAAAATGTATAAATTACTAAGAAGACAAAAATAGTGACACAAATATATGGTAACACACAGGAAATAACCACTAGAGTTTATCAGACTGTACAGAAAAATTACGCTATAGAAACCTCCAATTTAGTGAGTCTTTAACCCCACCAGACCTCAGGCCCAGAACCTAACTGCCTCCTATACCTGAGCTCCAGGGCATTAACGCGAAAAAACCAACATGATATACATAAATATTAGTTACATGCAAACAAGTGGCTAGAATAAGATAAAAACTTGGAGACATTGTAGAAAATAGGTTTACCTTTTATCTAGCACCAATATTCCATCTTTGTGAGCTAATCCACCCAGCAGGATCAACCTTGTTTCACAAAGTAAACATCCGATGTTGCTGTTTGAGGGACACGCCCCTTCTCCTACTTTTGATCTATTTCTAGATTTATAATTTTCAAGATTCTCCTCATTATTCCAGCTCTCACTGACTGTGTCACTTCAATTGGGAACGTATTCTTCATGAAATTATTGACTCCGCAGAGTCTGAATCAACCAAAGTATCAATCACCTGTTGGATTGTGAAAAGCCTAGACTTACTTCACTTTCCTGTTGAAGTGCTTGGTTCATCAGCCGCTCATTTTATTGTGAATTTTCAGAATTTGTTTCACATAAAACAACACAAATTTAATCCAAACACATGCAGGCAGACATCTGAGAAGACTATCAACGAGATCTGATTACAATTGGCTAGTTATTTTTAATTTGTGACGCATTGTTTTCTCATAGTAGGCAAATTCCCGACATTGAGGGACAGCGGTTTAGAGGCAGGTTTGGTATTTCCCATAATAGCGGGTCGGCGGTCTGGTAGGGTTAACTACTAGTAACAGTTGCTGCCTTATGCAGCTGCATAGGTTCCATATGCCTAAATATGGTCCTGGTTGTGAAGTAAAGGTGGTACATGTGATATAACCTATATCACACATCAAGCGGTAACTGTCAATAAAAATTAAGGTCCAGCACTATATGACGATGCATCAAAGATGTGAGCTGGTTTCTGTACTTGTTATCATACTTATTTACCTATCATATTCTTTGAAATGCTCCAAAAGACCTTATATGACTGTCACGACAAACTGATTCTCCTTGGAGATCTAAATGCCATAGGAAATTATCACTCTAGATGGGGTGGAGTAATCAGGAGATATGGTGAAGATGTTTTGAATGACAATGGCAAGCGACTTCTCAGATTCTGCAGGGAAAAGTCTCATGTCATTACAAACCCTTCCTTCCTCACCCCCCCCCCACAAACATATAAATGCATACATAAGATGTGAGCCTTCAAAGAAATCCATCCTCGACAGTGCCATAGTAAGGAAAGGTTTCTTCAAGTTTGTGAGAGACGCCAGAGTCATAAGAGGACCAGAGATGGGAAGTGACCACTGCTCCAAGCAACCAAAAAGGGATGAGGATTAAGGTATACCAGCCAAAAGAGCCAGAAGTTTAGGCTAGATACCAGAGCTTATAGTGAAAGCAATAGGAACTGAAGAACCATCAGAGGACACTGAAACCCTCTGGTGCAGATTCAAGAATATCCTCACAGCAGCTGCAGTAGAAGCATGTGGTAAAGTCCCAAGTGGAAGGCGGGGACATAGGACACCTTGGTGGACAGAAGAAGTCAAAGTGAAAATAGGAGAAAAGAAAAAGGCATCGAGGCAATACCTGACAGCTAGGAACACAGCTGAAGAAAAAGAGAAACCACATCTCTGAGGCCTCAAGATATTGTTCAGCTTGTTTATCAAGTGTCCAGGATTCACAGCCAGATGTTAAAACTGGCTCCATATAGCATGCGAGAATTCTTCTCCTAACTTACCTATTGAAGGAGTATAAATATTCCTCCACCATTTGAAGTAATAAGTGCCCATTGCTGGATCCGAATGCCTATATACTCTATCCGTGCTACGCATGTTTGCCTCAATGTCCTCCCACTCCAGGGCGGTGCTCAGAAGGTTGGCCCACTGAATGTTCGTACGCTGGCTTATTTGAGTTCGCCTGTTCCATTAAAGAAACACAAGAGGATTAATGCAATCTGCAGAAGATGAAGAGATATGTGTAAGGTCGTATGGACTGGGAAGTAGATTGTTGAGACAGGATGTATGAGTGAAAGAGTATATGATGTGTTTACTAGTGGAACAGTCAACATCTACACATGAAGACATTTGCTGTGGGAGATGGAACATCTATGGATTTATCTGGTATGTTATGATGCTGAGTCTTAAATAAGTGAATCAGAAAAGGTATAGAAAAAAAAAAAAGAACTATTACCAATAAAAAAAAAAAAAGACTGATTAGGCTAAAATATTCTGCTAAAAACAGACAGTTGTAAATAATACTGATATTCTCACACTTGCTGGACAGAATGCTAAGAGTGCAGATGTCATAGTACAGCTGTCATCACTACAATCTACTAGCATGTCATCACTACAATCTCCTACCACTGTCATCTCTACAATCTGCTATTACTGTCATTACTACAATCTGCTACCATTGTCATCACTACAATCTGCTATCACTGTCATCATGTTAATCTACTAGCACTGTCATTACTACAATCTGCTATCAATGTCATCACGTTAATCTGCTAGCACTGTCATCACTACAATCTGCTATCACAGTCATCACTACAATCTGCTTTCACTGTCACCACTACAATCTGCTACCACTGTCATTACAACAATCTACTATCAATGTCATCACTACAATCTGCTATCACTGTCATCATGTTAATCTGCTAGCACTGTCATTACTACAATCTGCTATCCTTGTCATCACTACAATCTGCTAGCACTGTCATCACTACAATCTGCTATCACAGTCATTACTACAATTTGCTATCACTGTCATCACTACAATCTGCTATCAATGTCATCACGTTAATCTGCTAGCATTGTCAACGCTACAATCTGCTATCACTTTCATCACTACAATCTGCTATCTTTGTCATCATTACAATCTGCTATCACTGTCATCACTACAATCTGCTATCACTGTCATCACTACAATCTCCTATCACTGTCATTACTACAATCTACTTTCACTGTCATTTCTACAATCTGCTATCACTGTCATTACTACAATCTGCTATCACTGTCATCCCTACAATCTGCTTTCACTGTCATCACTACAATCTGCTATCACTGTCATCACTACAATCTGCTATCACAGTCATCACTACAATCTGCTATCACTGTCATCACTACAATCTGCTTTCACTGTCACCACTACAATCTGCTACCACTGTCATTACTACAATCTGCTATCAATGTCATCACTACAATCTGCTATCACTGTCATCATGTTAATCTGCTAGCACTGTCATTACTACAATCTGCTATCCTTGTCATCACTACAATCTGCTAGCACTGTCATCACTACAATCTGCTATCACAGTCATTACTACAATTTGCTATCACTGTCATCACTACAATCTGCTTTCACTGTCACCACTACAATCTGCTACCACTGTCATCACTACAATCTGCTATCAATGTCATCACGTTAATCTGCTAGCATTGTCAACGCTACAGTCTGCTATCACTTTCATCACTACAATCTGCTATCTTTGTCATCATTACAATCTGCTATCACTGTCATCACTACAATCTGCTATCACTGTCATCACTACAATCTCCTATCACTGTCATTACTACAATCTACTTTCACTGTCATTTCTACAATCTGCTATCACTGTCATTACTACAATCTGCTATCACTGTCATCCCTACAATCTGCTATCACTGTCATCACTACAATCTGTTTTCACTGTCACCACTACAATCTGCTATCACTGTCATCACTACAATCTGCTACCACTGTCATCACTACAATCTGCTAGCACTGTCATTACTACAATCTGCTAGCACTGTCATCACTACAATCTGCAACCACTGTCATCGCTACAATCTGCTACCACTGTCATCGCTACAATCTGCTACCACTGTCATCACTAAAATCTGCTACCACTGTCATCACTACAATCTGCTACCACTGTCATCACTACAATCTGCTACCATTGTCATCACTACAATCTGCTACCAATGTCATTACTACAATCTGCTACCACTGTCATTACTACAATCTGCTATCATTGTCATCACTACAATCTGCTTTCACTGTCATCACTACAATCTGCTGCCACTGTATTCACTTGTCTGCTACTGCTGTTGTAGCCAGGCTATTTTGTCTAACATAGCTAGTCTGCTAAACCAGAAAGAAAGTGATGTAAATATACACCTGATGAGACGCAGTGAAACATGCCATGGATAGGGCTGGGTTATTAGAGACAGCCAGACCAGGACAGCTTTCAAAGAGTACTCCTGTCAATCTGTTACTTCTATACAGTCAATCTGTTACTTCTGTCACAGTCAATCTATTACTTCTATACAGTCAATCTGTTACTTCTGTCATAGTCAATCTGTCACTTCTATACAGTCAATCTGTTACTTCTGTCACAGTCAATCTATTACTTCTATAAGTTCGAACTGTTACTTCTGTCATAGTCAATCTGTTACTTCTATACAGTCAATCTGTTCCTTTTGTCATAGTCAATCTGTTACTTCTGTACAGCCAATCTGTTACTTCTGTCATAGTCAATAGATTAGTCTTCTTCTGTCCTTTATTCCCCAACAGAGCATAGGCTTTCAACCAACTCTTTGCAAGTCATCCTATCCTTTGCTATCGTATGTAACTAGCCCCCCGCCCTCTCTATCTTTTAAACTCCACTCTCTAGCTTCCTGTGTTTTTGGTCTTCCTTTATTTCTATGCCCTTATGGGTTTTAATGTAAAGACACTATAGTTATATTGTTCTCAGGTTTTTTTTTTCAATGGGTGTCCTATCCGGTGCCATCTTTTCTTCACCTCTTAATTCACTGAAGTTTATTTAGTTCTATCCCAAAGTTCTATAATAGTGATTCATATCATACCATTTAATTCCTTTGATTCTATGCAGGCAACATGTTACTGAATTTTTATGTCCGGCAATACAATTTGCATTACACTATTTGTGTCGTTAGTTAAATATTTTATGTCAATATAAATATTCTGAAACTATCAGCAATTTTTCATATGGAACTATAAAGTGCAAAGTTATATACCTCATAACTTTCTTGTGTAGTTTTGCAAGAGATCCCACACTCAGAGTATCTGGAGACTGGTTGAAATCCTCAAAGTCATCCATCTTTCCTCTCACTGCTTCCCTTGTGCTCTCTGGACACTGAAAAAGACACACTGGTTGTATTTTTTATTTAATCCAAGTAAATGAAATAAGGTAATCATCGCCAGTTCAGATTATTCTACAGATACTTGACCATGTATATGTCCTGTGGAACTTAAAGTTAAAAAAATATTATACAGCTGAGAATAACCGATAACCAAACCTTGAGGATTAAAGAAGAATTTATAGTTCCAAATGGGAATTAGAGTATCCAAGCTATCAAAACATTGTGTATTTTATGAACACAGTAAAAACAAATTATAGGTCAAATAGCACTTGTTTAATTTTTAAAAAAAAGTTTAGTGTACCCGTCATAGTGGGTAATGAACAGGTGGACAGATTGGCTGGATCTGCACCACTGGGCGGTCAATTGATACATGACAAGGCAGATGTGGTCAAGGCCCTTTGGGAACAAGCAACGGAATCAGTAGAGAAAGAAGATTATTATGGCCTGGAGAGAATGAGGCACCTTTGTGTAACCAGAGGGACTGGCCGGCTTACTACACTCAAAGGAAAGGCAAGACAGACATATAACCAGATTGTGACCGCTACCATCAGTACTGGAACTCTGCGCTGGCTGCTGAAGATGAGGACGGAGCACACATGGGAATGTCCTGAGTGCTTTGTTGTCAATTCTTGACTCAACTCAACTCAACTTAATGAAAAAAGATAGAAGATAGTCATAAATGCAACTAATGCAACTAAAGAACTGGTAAAATGATAGTTACAAGTTTATTGCATGTGTCCATCAGATAGAGGATTGAGAAAACTAGTTTGCTACATCAATGCCTTAAAAAAAGACAAAACTCAACAGAGATGCCAGTTAGTTCAAACTGACTGTTCTTGTCTTTAAAAACAGTCAGTCTGATGTCTGTTGCAGTATTAAGAAGAGGAACAAATATGAGAATGACTTATGTAAGTATTTAAGATACTTTGGGTCAAATTAATGTCGAAAAAAGCTCCAGTGTTGGCCCTGGGTCCCATATGGGATGCTTGGCAGAAGGGGGAAAGGGGGGGGGGGGGTAGACCCACCACCTCCCTAATAATCATGCTGTAAAAGATGATTAATCAGAGGTTTGTTGAAATCAAAAGTGTTTGGCCGAAGCTGCAGATATTGCAAGCCGTAAAACAAAGAAGAAGAAGAAGAAGAAGACTGGGACAAAAGGGGTTATGTGTTTCAAGACTGCCCAATCAGAAAGAGGAGGTATGCACGACTGAAGATCTATTAAGGTAATTTAAAAACTTTTCCCTCATAATTCATTCTGTCCTATCAAAATATTATATTAATCTATGTATGCATTGTTACTTAAAACCCTTCTTCTTCAACAGTCATTGGTATTGCTATGAGTCTCTTTTGGTGTGGTGCACTTGAATGGTGTTCCATAGTTTGTCTTGTCTGAAAATATGGTTCGCTGCAAGTAAACTCAATTCTAAAGGGATAATTTTTTTAACTCTTTCTTACTTTTAGACAATGATGTCTTAGAGTGAGAGAGTCGAGTGAACAATTCATTTAAAAAACAATTTATGACAGACAACAATAGAAGATTTATTTAAGATACAAATGTTCAATACACAGCAACAAAAGATTACTTTGAGATGTCCCCAAGAGGATGAACAACCAGAACTTTCCACTGGAGTTTACAGCCGGTGAACACGAAGAAGTATTCTTCGTTAACATTAATTCAATAACTTGCTCTTCTAGCTACTTTACAAAAGACCGTTTCCCCGCTTTGGGGATTCATATCACTGTAGACCAATTTCCAACTGACAAGTGTCAATGACTTTTATGTACGGAAACAATTCATGGTGTCCATTTTACCACTGGGTAGCCCAATGAAATTTAAAAAAAAAAAAAAAACAACTTTATCAATTGGAATTTAACTCTTTGAGTCCCAGGGGGTTTCGCATCACAGGCCCAAGGGGTAGTAAAGAAAGTAATAAAATCGGCGCATCATGCGTTCATTGGGCTTCTAGGTAGGAACCTATGAACGTATGATGCGTTCCTTGGGACTCAAAGAGTTAAACCTATGACCATTAGCTCATCAAGCAAGTGCACTAGCTACTCAGCCAATGTGGTTCCTAGCTAGTTTGGGACTCAACATATTGATCCATGCAAAAATGTTCACATTTAACAAAACATGTTACTAATACCAACCAAATGTAAAACAGTCACTAACCTTAGCCAGTATAGTGTCCATGTGTTTTCGGAGTGGGTGGTTGTATCGAATTTTCTCCGCAGTTCTACGAGTTTCCTGTTACAAGAGAACAGCAGATGATAACAGAGGGTTATTAAAACAGAAACAGGAGATATCATCTCCTGTTTCATAATTTCAATGAATAACAGTTCCTGAAATTGGTTACATGTGCTTGTCGATTACAAGTACAAGTCTCACATGAACTAATTTTACACAGACATTTAACTCTGATATTAGCCTATGATGACTTTTAACTCATTCTACATGAGTATGATCAGGCTGGTCGAGGCAGGCTAGTTACGCAGACAGTGGCTTGAGTCATTGCAAAATTCTCCTGTGTGTGCAGTTAGTTTCATATTCGTCCCAGGGTATGCAGGCGTTGTTGGTAATGAGAGAGCTGATAGACTGGCAGGCACTGCATTAATTGAAGATGGCCGGCCAATGGATCACGCAGACATTGTCACTGCCCTTAGAGAGATAGGACATTCTGAGGATTCTGGAAGCAACATGTCCAAATCACTTCTAAGAATACGCAAATTGGGAGTAAAGATCGGCACAGCCAAGCATGAAAAGCACACTGGACATACACAAAGTCTTGTTAACCAACACAGGACTGGTACTATTAACCACACGACGCTGATGAATATGTTGAGAGGAGAATCTGAGCGCTTATGGATGTGTCCGGAGTGCTGTGAAGATAATCTAACTCATAACTCCACATGAGTCCTAGTTTAAATTAGCCAATGTTCGAATACAAAGAAGTTAAAATAATAAGACTATGGAGAAGAAAGAGTAAAACTAACAATCCCAGTGTAATGAGTTAATGTAACCACTATATGTGACAGAAAAAAGCACATATTTCTGCTTTTTTTCTATCACAGTCAGGTTTTTCTGGACAATACGCAATGACACACAGGACCAGCACATTTTCAGGCATAATTTGTGTCAGCACTGATGAAAAAGACAAGTCATGGTGAGCACCAATACACTATTATACACTTTGAAGTGAGTACTGGTATCTATGGGCTATTCTTAATATTATGGGATTCAAGGACAGTTGTTAAATAACATAGTGGCTATGTACCACACTTCATAAAGTGTAGTGAGAACATAAGAAGGCATGTCTGATATGTTTACAAACAATACAGAGGTGAGGCAGGAATGTGTGTTATCTCCTCTCTTATTTACTATATACATAGAATATCCAAAGAAGCAGTTGACCCAGAAAATGAGGATCTTTACTCTTTAGAACCTTTTGGTACCGAAGGATTTGAGTACTTTAGTACCCTGATTACTGCAGAAGATATATTCATCCTCATCCCACACAGGTGCATGTCACTGAGTCACTAGTTGCCACTGATTGTCTGTTTAGCTCCCTCCCCTTATGTTGGCCAGAGGCAGTAGACTTGATGCTTGCATGCGTGAGGTCTGTCCATTCAGCCAAATTCTGTATCCAGATCTTTCTTGGTCTGCCTCTTGTAATTTAGGCAGCAGTGTAGTATCTTTTTGGAGAGACCAGCAGATCTTGCTACATGCCCATAATATTATATTTTCCATCTCTCTACTGTGGTTAAAAGAGGTTTATAGTTGCCAAAGATATATTACAAAAGTTCAACGTAGAGCAGATCAAATAGAAGCAGCATTTAACAGGAAGCAGAATACTGTTGTTTGTTTTCATTCACTTGCTGTAAACTCCAGTGGAAAGACCTTGTTGTTTGTCTATTTCTGGACTTCAGCTTTGTTCCAGGACCTGAGTTTTGCATGTGCATCTTTTCTTCAGATCTTACTTATTTGATTGCAGACTCTCAGACGGATGCACTCCGACTTTGAAGGATTAGTCACCTCTTATGACATGGTTGTCGGGGAGGTAGTGGGAGAAATAAGAACAGATCTCCCGGTGGGAAAACAAGAATAGACCCACTGCATACCCCCAAGCAGACTAATTGGGAGCTTCCTTAGAAATTGGAATGCATCTGCCTAAAAGGCAAGGAACCAACAGTCTGCATACAAATTAGTCAGGTTCTGGAACAAGACTGCAGTACAGAAGAAGGTGAACAACCAGAATTTTCTGCCAGAGTTTACACTGGTGAATGCGAAGAAGAAGAAGTAACAACAGATCAATTGCTTTCTATAGAAAGCACATCAAAAAGGCAACTAACTTAGGATTTTCTGAAATCAGATGTGGTGCAGATATCACAGTCTAGCCATAAACCACAACAACACAATGTGTCAACTGTCCTTTTGGGTGCCAACACAGAAAAAGAAGAATAATGACATACCCAAATGACCATACACCAGTTAGTTAGTCTTTCCTCTTGTGTCGAGTGCGGCACATAGGGCAGAGGTCATGACTCTCCATGCATGGCGGTTCGTTGCAATCCGTTGTAGGTCTTGGATGTTTGAGTGGCCCATGAGCGAGCCTTCCCTGATGATAGTTCTACGTAGGGTTTCCCTTGGTCTTCCACGAGATCTTTTCCCCTGTGGTGTCCAAATGAGGGCTTGGTAAGGAAGTCTTGATTTATCCATTCTAAGGGCGTGGCCGACATAGTTCCAGCGGCGTTTTCGTATAAAATTAGACACATACTCTTGCCTGGATTCTTGCCTTATTTGTGTATTTGTTCGGAAATCTGACTATTTGGAATTTAGTATTCTTCTAAGGCATTTATTTTCAAAACTGTCTAATTTTGTGTCTAGAGTTTTCGTTGATTTCCAGCTCTCGCATCCAAAGGTTAGTACTGGAATCACACAAGAATTGAAGATCTTGAGTTTTGTGTGTTTGCTAAGTGTCTTTGATTTCCAGATGTTAGACAGTTTATTGAAGGCACTAGATGCCAGTGCTATTCTAAATGGTATTTCTGGTGCGGTATCTCCTGTAGATGACATCTTGCTCCCTAGATAAGTGAAACTGTTGACTTTTTCAAGGCTGTTGTTGTTCAGCGTGATATCAACTGAACTGTTGGTAAAGTCTAGAATTTTTGTTTTTGCTGTGTTAATTTGGAGTCCAATTTGTTCTGAGAATTTCTGGAGTCGATTGATTTTTTCTTGGGCGTCTGTGTGTTCTGAACTCAGGAGTGCTATGTCGTCGGCGAAGTCTAGGTCTTCCAGAATTTTGTCAACCCATGTAATGCCTAAATTTGCGTTATGTATGCACTTGCGCATGACCCAGTCGATTGCTATACCAAAAAGCATCGGCGATAGGACACAGCCTTGCTTCACTCCTGTTTCCACCGGGAACCAGTCAGAATTGCCGGAATCAGTTCTTACACAGCATCGTGTTTTATTATAAAAAGATTTTATGATGTTGATATATTTGATGGGGAAACCATAGATGTTAAGCAATTTCCAGAGTGTTGGACGATGGATACTGTCGAAGGCTTTTTGAAAGTCGACAAATTTGATCAATAATTTCGACTGGAATTCTGTAGAATCTTCAACAATTATTCTAAGAGTAAAGATGTGGTCTATGCATGACCGCTTGGATCTAAAACCGGCCTGTTCTTCCCTTAATCTTTCATCTATGGATTTTTTCAATCTTTCTAGTAGCATACTACAAAATAGTTTCCTTGGTACACCAGTATCTGAAGTAAATAACCACATAAGACAACACATTAAAAGACAATAAATACCTCAAGAGCATCCTCCAAAGCTTCCTCTGCCTCAGTCTTTTCAGTACTAAGTTTTGCAATCTTGAAATAGAGGGAGGATAGCATGAGTCCTTTCTTGGACTTGTTCCACAGAGACCTGGGCACATCTACAAGTCCATAGCCAAGCATCAGCACCAGCACAAACAGCCCCCAGGTGTTGCTGGCAGTGACACCAATGATCTTCAACTTCTCACTGCAATTGTCAACAAACAGCAGTTACTATTCAATCCAATGTAAAATGTATATATGTCAGGGGTTTCGCAGCCCTGTTTTAGAAACAGATTAGGCCCACTGCCAAATTAACAAGCGTGTTGTCTTCTTCTTCTTCTTCATTGTGATCACCAGCTAAACTCTGGCGGAAAGTTCTGGTTGTTCACCTCTATTTTATAGATCTGACTTTGTATGCATACTACTGGTTCCTTGCCTCTCAGTCAGATGCACTCTGACTTCGAAGGAAGCCCCCAATTAGTCAACTCTTACATGTTTGTTGGGGAGGCAGTGGGTCGATTCTTGTTGTTCTTTCCAGTGGCGCCCTGGACCCCCCCCCCACAAGGGAAACCTACCCCTGTCTGAAAGCCCAATGTGAAGCATCGGGGACTTCACTGTGAAACTGTTACACTAACCTCTAAGCCAAGGAGGCGCGTCTCAGGAGACTACCTGGTAGCCATTTTAGGCTGTAATAAAATGGAAGCCAAGATTTATTTTGAAAAAAAAAATCTGACTCAATGCGTGTTTAACCCCTGATCTTCGGGGCATAGGCAAGCGTCTAGTCCACTGTTTCCCAAACTTTTCTTAAAGATGCGTCATTTTTCAATTAAAATTTTTCCATGGCACCCTAACGTAAGTAAAAGTATAACTATTGTATGTGAGAAATTAAAAATTAAAAAAAAAAAAATCATGCATCTTCTAAATCTGAAGTTTCACTGCTGCTCGTGATTGTGTTCCTGTAAATCTGATCCTTTCATTCTGTCACTTGTGACTATGTATTTATAAATCTGACCATTCTTTGTATTTCACTGACTATCACATTTACTATCTAAATAAGTAAATCGATATATTACTTAAAAGCTTTTTATTTCAAGTGCTCCGTGTGCTACTAAAAACTAATAGTTAAAAACCTAGCATAAAATCTTCTTCCAATTTGTTCTTCTTCGTGTTTACCAGCTGCAAACTCTAGCAGTAAGATCTGGATGTTCGTCCATCTCTGGATTTTAGTCCTGTTCCAGGACTTGAGTTTTGCGTGCACTTCCATTTTACATCTGGCTTGTTTGTGGATTCTGAGGCCCTATTATAGGGGGAAAAAAAGAATAGACCCACTGCATACCCAAAAGCATGTTGTAAGAGTCGACTAATTGGGAGCTTCCTTTAAAGTAGAAAAGCATCTGTCTGAGAGGCAAGAAACCAACAGTCTGCATATAAATGAGTCTGATCTGTAAAACGGATGCACATGCAACACTCAGGCTCTAGAACAGGACTGCAGTCCAAAAGTGGATGAACAACTAGAACTTTCCGCCAGAGTTTACAAATGGTGAATGCGAAGAAGAAGAAGAAGATATCCTATGAAACTACCCTTAGAAACTAGGGTTAAACGAGGAACAAGCAGAAGAAATTTGGTGTTGTGGTCAGTTTTTGTTATAAAAGTCTTGGGGATGAAGGTCAAACCCACAGATTACCTAGCAAACACGAGAACATAAAGGCCACTGCTTCAATGTGGCAGTCACATGGCTAATAATAAATATCAGGAAATTAATTATTTATGTGAAGGTAAATAATCACTTAATATAAACAGAGGAAAGAATTGGCTGGTTTCCTTTCCTTTGATCATGAAAAAGGTGGTTTGATGGACTTTGCCACCTCCAGTAAAGTGACTTTACTGTGAGATTATTATGATGTAAGATGTCACAATTTTCAAAACATTTTCTCCCTAAATAATATATCAAGTGTCTGTGTCTGTGTGTGAGAGTGAGTGGATGTCTGAAGAAAGTGTATGTGTGTGAAGAATGTGTATGTGTGTGTGGGTGTACGTGTGCGCACCCATGCAAATACAGGCATACAGACCATGCCTGCACAGTACGCAAATGTAACCAGTACCAAAGCTGTTTTACAGGTGTAGTGACAACCGCCCAAAGACTTCATTTCAGCAAAAACCCTTAAATGCCAGAAAAATGGTTTTCTCAGGGCGACAGAGTTAAAATGATAAGCACTTGGTGATGCTGTCGATATTACCCCAGCTAACTTTACTCACTAGTAATTTTTCCGAAAGCCTAGGCTACTGAACAAATCCCAGCCTAGAAGGGGATTCAAACACATGATTACTGGGTCAGCAGACAAGAGTCCTAGCCAATCTGCTACAGTGGCTCCCAAAGCAATATAAGCAATAATTAACATATAAACACACAGCTAAATAAAAAAAAAAGTTGAAGTACTGCGTCTTACCCATCTATATCCACATCTGGACGAGCCGCTACATATATAAGACAAATGCCAAAAATGAGAAGGTATGTCCCGTAAAAGATTGCGTTCTCAATCAAGGATGACTTCAGTTTGCCTAAAACTGTAAAATCGCCTGCCTTTGTGTAAGACTGCATCATTGGCATAATTAGCCTGTGGACAGAATTGAAACAATTGCAATCTTGCTGACATAAGTATTTATTTCAGTACAGTAACTGGAGCACAAGTGAAAATAACAACTAGGATAATGTAAATAACAACAGTCTGGTCTATAATAAGTTAATAGTTTAACTAAAAGGGCTCTGTGGCTTAGAGGTTTGTAACACAATTCTCTTTATCCCTACATTATGTTATCAGTGCCAAACATGGACAATGAATAGGGCACTAAAACAGAAAATACCTGTGAACGATTTTTAATGTGGTTTTGCCATACTATGACTATCATTTTGTAATTTCTGCTGAAGAGTCTCTCTCTATAGATAGTCTAGTTTGAGAATGGAGATGGGTGCATTCACTGCTGCCTTCCACTGGCTTGAGAATCAGCTGTACACACATGCCCTGATTGTCACTGATTCACAGAGCATGTTGAGTAAGGTGAAGACAGGTATGCTTCAAGCAGAATGGCAAACGCCGCTTCAGAGGTCCCGGGTAGTTAGTATCCTTTAAATATTCTCTCAGACTCTGACTTTTGAGGAAACGCCTAATCAGTCGTCTCTTACAATCTGTTTTTTTAAAAAAAAGGAGGTGGTGGGGAAGGGGGGGGGGGTCTATTTCTTTCATTAAAGTGGGATAAAAGTCAAAATAAAAACCCACAGCGGGTTCTAGGGCCCCATTGTGGAAATAGACCCCCTGCCTCCCCAACAAGCATGTCGTAAGAGTCAACTGACTGTGGGTTTCCTTTGAAGTCAGAGTGCATCTGCCTGAGAGGCAAAGAACAAACAGCCTGCATACAAAGTCAGATCTGTAAAATGAATATTCACACAAAACTCATACTCTGGACAAATCCAAAGTCCAGAGGTGGATGAACAACCAGAACTTTCTGTCAGAGTTTACAGCTCTTAAAGAAGAAGAAGAAGAAGAAGAAGAAGAAGAAGAAGAAGAAGAAGAAGAAGAAGAAGAAGAAGAAGAAGAAGAAGAAGAAGAAGGAGAAGAAGAAGAAGAATAAACAATCAGAATAGGTTTCAGCCATACCAGGTCAACACTTGAGAAGTCCAGTAAATAATTCTCCACAAAATGGGCAGCACTTGGTCGGGGATGTAGCTGACTGGACGACCACAGCTAGCACTAACATCATCTTCAGTCTGCACCAAAGCTTGGGTGTTGTAGGCAACTGCTGACCTCCTCACATCGACCAGAGGAATTGTAGTAATGTTTCCAAAATGAGATGAGTTGCTAGCAGACGTGGTCAATTCTGTTGTTGTTGCTATGCTTTTTGGTGTGCGGTCTTTGACACACTGTCTGTAAAATGTCTGGAAACAAATAAGCAAAATGTACAGAGTTAGTTAACATCTGTTTAACTTCTGTCATGAAGAAACATTTTCTTCTTCTTTTTTCTACATATGACATCAACATGGCAGTTAGTATGTTGTGTTGTGGTTTACATCTAGGCTAAGATATCAGCACCTTTCAAGTCAACAACATATCCAATTCCAGCAAACACCTAAATAGTTGCCTTTTATGACATGCTTCATAGAGGGCTGTGGGTTTATCCCCCCCCTCCCCCACCCCCAAACTGGAGCCTTGAATCCCACACTAGAAGAAAGAGTATTCTATTATGAACACACAAAGGTTTTCTTAGTATGCTGTCTTCTTATTGTGCACTTTATTCCCCACTATAGCATTAGTCCTCAACCAATTGACGTCAAGTTTTGCTTTTTCATGCAGCTCAACCCATGTTTTCTCTATCTTTTTAACTTCAATCTCTAATTCATTCTCCATGTTTTGTGTGTGTGTGTGTTGTTGTTGCTTATGACGCTGTAGGACAGTATAGGTGAATGTAAATGTGTACACACATGTCAGGGTGGGCAGTTCGGTCCCGCCTAGTTTATCAAACAGTAAGCGACACTGCTGTAGGAGTTGGCAATGACGATGCACATCTGGCTTTAACCAAAAAACACTATGAAGTGGATCGAATCGCTTCCTATTATCTAGATCAGAGCCAGACAGAAAAGGGGTCAGCTGGCCTCAGAGACTTGGTACTGCCATTCTTGGATAAGATGTCTAGTGTTGTCTGTTCCGGCAGGTGGAAGAAGTTCTGAAACAGCATGACCCTTGACATTCATTGGGATCTGTCAGGCTATACAGACTCAGCGACACTGAAAGGGGGAGGGTGTGGGTTGCAGCTGGTCATCTCTGCTCAGTCTATATCAGCAGAGGTCATAATGTGGCAATGATGGATAATGCAGCGCAGGATAATACACACAGAGAAGTGGTCAGAGGTGTTACTGTCAAATTCATGAAAAATAAAGCAGTGGATGGCAACAGAGATCAAGATTCTCTCACTGGTTTGAGCTGCAGCCATTCTAAGAACAAACTCACAGTGAATGAATGCCTCCCCACACTGAGTGTAACATTGTCAAAACAGTGAAGTGTCAGTAGGTATCTCATTTACAATACAGCGGTCTTTAAGAGGCATTCATTTTGAGATTTAAAATGCAAGTTCTATAAACCCGACACAGTATTGATATGAGATGGGAGACAGCAATACAAAACTCAAAGACAATTAATTACACAGTCATTCAAATTCTATGTATCGTCTTCAGAAGATAGCTGTATTAATCAACAATTGGAAATGATTCTGATTCTTAATGTAAGCAGACTGTCTGCGACCTCGGCACTATGAACTTGAGTGTCATTTGGAAGGACACTGTACTAATGGTTTTGTGACCAATGATGAGTGTCTCTTCCTGCTACCTTCCACGATCGCAATTGTTCCATACACCTTGATGCAAGAATATTTATGGGAAACATATTACAGTATTTTGGTTTTGGGTTTTCATCTTCGGCCAGTATTACGGAGACTTGATGCGGTGACGTTCCTTGGGGTAATCTTGATTAAAACTTTATCCTTTCCTTCCAGTGGAAGTCCAATAGTTGATTCACGACTATTCTCACCCAGATGATCTGATTATCTATGTAGACAATTCTGTGTAGAGAGGGTATAGAAGTGCCTGGGGACTTGTAGCGAAAGCCAATGGAAAATCTTTAGTGCAGGACAGCCTAGCAAATGATACCACAACATCTAGCATGAGAATGGGGGTGGAGGCGGTCACTGCAGCTTTATGATGGCTAGAGAACAAGATGCATACGTATATCGTAATTGTAACAGACTCTGAAAGCATGCTGAGAAATGTGAAGAGAGGGATGCTTTGAGCAGATTAGCAAGCTTCACTGGGAAGGTCACGGGTAGTGAGCATACTTTAGATCTTTTCTCCAGAATATGCCAGAGTGGTGGGGAATGAACAGGCAGACAGATTGGTGTGATCTGCACCACTGGGTGGTGAACAAACACACAACAAGGCAGATGTGGTCAAGGTCCTTTGGAAACAAATAACAAAGTCAGAAGATAAAAAATATTATTACGGCCTGGAGAGAATGATGCACCTGGATGTAACCAGAGGGTCTGGTCAGCTCACTACACTCAGAGGAAAGGCAAGACGGACATATAACCAAATTACAAGCGGTACCATTAGTATTGGAACTCTGCGCTGGTTGCTGAAGATCAGGACGGAGCATGCATGGGAATGTCCTGAGTGCTGTGATGTCAAAACTTGACTCAGGTTAACTACTAAGGCACCAATTAAGGAATAGAATGCTGTATCTGCAGTTAAACAATGTATTTGTTTCCTCCCTGTTTACCATACACATAAGGTTTACAACCAACTGTACTACTATAACCTATTGTACCACTATAAGCTACTGTACAACTATAAGCTACTGTACAACTATAACCTACTGTACCACTATAACATATTGTACCCCGAAAACCTACTGTACGAATATAACCTACTACTGTACCACTATAAGCTACTATATCTCAATAACCAAGTGTACCATTATAAGCTACTGTACCACAATAACATAGTGCACCACAATAACCTATTGTACCACTATAACCTATTGTACCATAATAACCTTTTGTGCCACTATAAGCTACTGTACTACAATAACCTACTGTACCACTAGAACATACTAATGTATCACTATAAGCTTCCGTATCACTATAAGCTACTGTAACACAATATTGTACCACTATAGCCAATACTGTACTACTTTAAACTACTGTACCACTATAAGCTTCCATACGATAAGCAACTGTACATGTTAGTAGGGGCAATTCCAGAGTTGGTATGAAACTTGCTACCTCATCATGTAGACATCTTTAGCAGCAAAATCCAGCAATCATGAACACTTTTACAAAGGATCTGGTGTGAGCTTGCTGAGAAATTATGCTCCAATGGGAGGTAAAAGGGTAATGAAGATAAGAAGAAGAGAAGGAGGAGGAGCAAGAAGAAGAAAAAAATAGAAACAAAAAAGAAGAACAGAAAGAGGATAAGGAGGTATAAGAAAGAGAAAAGGAGGTGAAAGGAAGGAAGGAATAAAGGAAGAAAGAAAGGAAGGAAAAGAAGAAGAAGAAGCAGAAGAAGAAGAAGAAGAGGGGAATGAAAAAAGGAAAAAGAAAAAGAAAATCATGACAAGAAAAGAAAAAAACAAGGAGAAAAAATAGGAAGAAGAGGAGGAGAAGGAGAAGGAAGAGGTGACAGGGTGGAGTTGATAAAGGGAGAGAATAGGAGATATTAAATTCCTGTAATATCTCACAAGTAAAGAACACAGTTTGTGGTATCCAAGTCTCCAGTTACACACTCTAAACACTTCTGCTGCATACATCAAATACAGTGTCATCAACCAACACAAAGAAATATAACAGCATCACTTGATGCTTTCAAACTGTACACATTTCATTTATGCAAGCAGGCATGCGTTTTATTTCTTTTTATTGTGGATGAATGCTTACGTTGGACAGGGCTAGTTATTTGTATGCTCTGCAGCAAGGATGTGTGCTTGTATAGAAATTAAATGATATAAATACTTCTGTGAGTTGTTTTCTAATTCTGAAATTTAGCAGAGGTTGTGGCACATTCAGAATTTTTTTTTCTTCAGCCCTTTAGCCCCCCAAAAGCACAGGCTCTTCTCCAACCTAGGCCAATTCATCCCATCCTTCACTATCGCATGCAGCTCACCTATTGTCTTCCCCATTTTGTTTTTTTTACCTCATTCTCTAGCTCTCTTTTCAATGTTTGATTTCTTTGACCACCTCTACTGCCTTCCCACCTTACACACAGTTTTGGATTTTCCTAGAAGAAAGCAGATGTGTCAGCGATATGGACCCTTTCACCAGACAAGGTCATACTTTTTATGACATTTTTATTGGTGGATGGCATGTGACTATTTTGTTGGTTTTTTCTTCGGGTTTAAGTAGCCAACCCCACCTCCACCCTTAGTTGCGTCTTATGACACACTTGGTAGGGTGAAGTGCTACTATTCTTTGCTTTCCATGAGGCCCCGGTAAAACATGGGTGTAGGCTTATATACAACCTACTCTTTATGATTTGAAAAAAACAACGGACGTTTAACTTGCACAAGGCGTGCACAGGTCTTCGAGTTTGTCACTTGTCTGAGAAGGCTAGGTGTTTGATGCACTGTCCTAGGGTCATGGAGGGAGTATATCGTGTGTGTGTGTGTGTGTGTGTGTGTGTGTGTGTGTGTGTGTATTATTGATTGTTTTTTTAATCTGGCAGACATTTTTTATTAGGGGAGCCTTCTTCAAAGTTGAAGTACATCTGCAGAGGTACATCAGAGAGGTGAGGAACCAACAGTGCATACAAATAATTCATATCACTGAAACAGGCAAAACTTAATTTCTGGAACAAGACAAAAGTTAAGAAATGGACAAATAACTGAAAATTTCTGCTAGAGGCATGCACATACACATAAACACACATCAATATCAGGGAACCAGTCCTTTGCACAATGTCACTCACATCATAACTCTCTCTCTATGTATGTGTGTGTCTCTCTCACTCTCTCTCTCTCTGTATGCACATGCATGTGTGTAATTAAAAACACAACAATACAGTGGACTGGCCAATGCTGAAGATTTAATAAAGCAGGCATGTGACCTAGATGAGATCAGTCAAGGAAAAGAATGGACCAATACACCAACAGACATACATAGCATCTCTAAAGCTATAACCATACTGGGGAAGTACTGCAGAGATCAGATTCCTTTGGCCATTGACACAGAGGCAAGGGCACTGATAAATCAGCATTCACACCCAGAAGACATCATCATCTACACAGATAGGTCCATAAAGAGCAGATTAAGGTCAGCTTGGGCATACACAGCACAAAGGATGGGGGAAAACAATGAAAGAGGACAGCGGTGCTCACCGGGCAACTATGTTAAACGTAACAAAGGAGATAGAAGTGCTTCTACTGCACCAGCATTGGCAGCAAAGCAAACAGCCACATATACAGTAATGGTATCAGACTCCATAAACATGCTTCAGAAAATAGCAATAGTCAGTATGCGCTGTGAATGGGCAGAAAGCATTAAAAAATCACACTCAACCTTCTTCACCTGGATCTTCACACCAGGTCATGCTGGCATACAGGGTAATGAGTGACCATACCAACTGGCATGCAATGTACTAATGCATGTCGAAAGAAGCATTGACAAAGTAGATATCATCAACACTCTATAGACTGGGCTAGCGGATAGTGACGAATCTCAGACACTAATACGGCTGTGTGACATGGGAGTAAAGCATGGTAAAGCACGTTAGTGCCACCCCTGAGGCCGAGATAGGAGACATTATAACCAACCTCTCATGGGAACAATTAGTAGAAGTACCTTAGAGTGGCTGCTGCATCAGAGGACTGAGCACGCACGAGAATGCCTAATGTGCAGTGACGTCCATTGTGATAACATAACATAGTAGGGACATGCTAGATTTGTGAATGATTAAAGAAAGTGAAAGTTGTTTGCATATCCATTATAAGACACTGCACCAATCCTAGATTTAACTATAGTTTTACTAGATAATTTGTGTTCAGTACTATGCCATTGTTTTGTTTATAAACAATTTTAGGTTCATATAGTTATGGACATCTATGTAAAGTTGTCTCTGCTGCCAAATTGCCTGCAGTTACATCAGAATTATGACAATACATTCATAAGCAATAGGCTACAACAGGCAACATTTTGAGTAAAAAATCTATCCAAAAATGTTCAGGATCCCTGCTGGTGCTATAGAGTTTGTGCACTGCGCTAAGATTCATCGGACTCAGGCTTAAGTTAGAAATAGAATAGAGCACTTGTGCCATGATGTTGATTCAGGTTTATATATATATATATATATAGGCCACAAATGCTGATCAGAGATTAAATAAACAACCAAATTATAAATATCAATATGAAAGTAAATTAAGTATTAAAGTGACTTTGCTTTAAATAAACACTTAAATCATAGCCGTCTTCTCTAAAACAAAGTGAACAGATAAAATAAATTCTGATCTCTTCTTCTTCAGCGATCTCTGGTCATGCGCATAATCCACTGTGGGTCATAAACTGGGATGTCTTTTCAAGGTCTCTTAGGTTTTCCCAAAGCTTAGTTGTCAGTTCTACTGGGTGTTGCCATATGTCGCTCCGCAGCTCCGCCAGGAGAGGACAGTCTTGCAGGACATGTTCTGGAGTCTGTTCAGCACGAAGACACTGGCAGAGAGCTGTTTGGCTCATACCTAATTTATGTGAGTGTTTATTGAGTCTGCAGTGTCCAGTGCGTAAGCGAAAAACTGTGACTTGGTCTGTTCTGTTCAAGTGTTTCAGAAAATCTTTTCGGTAGTTATAACCAGTGTTGGTTTTCCAATCTGTTTCTGATTTTCTCTTAATGAGAGTTTTGACTTCTAGAAAAGATAGTGGCTGGTAGGTTTGTGGTTTGTTACTGCCTTCCTTGGCTAAAGCATCTGCGCTTTCATTGCCTTTGATGCCACAGTGAGACGGAATCCACTGCAAGTGAAAAATTCTGATCTGATAAATTCTTCTTCTTCTGCAACAGACCTTAAGAGGGCGGTTGCTGTCTTATGGTTTACAGCCAGGTTGCGATAACTAAGCATTTCAGTCCAACACACCCGATTTCAGCACACATCTTACTAGTTGCCTTTTAGGAACTTGCTTGTTAGGGTGGCAGAGAATCTACCTCTCCCCCCCCCCCCCCCCCCCCCCCCCCCCAACAATGGCGTGAACAGCTCACACACCGTGGACTGATAACAAAAAATAAATATACTATAACAGGAATAGTGATGATAGAGCCACTGGGGCACTCACTTGTGAAAACTATGGTCTGAGTTTAATCATTATCAGAGGTGGGATTCATTTTTTGTTGTTGTTGATGATTGCAACTTTGGAGCTGAACCAGTCTCATTAAATTGTGTCTGATTTTAGAACTCCTATGAAGTGTTTGGGAAGGAAATGCAACAAGAAATGCTTATGTGGAAAATGTTGTATCCTAAGAGATCAAATTCAATAGATTTGATACTTCATGTTCTAGAGATTTAACAGTTCCCATTCTATAGATTTACCACTTCAAATTCCAGAGATTTAACAGTCACACTTCAAAAGCTTGACACGTCACATTTCAGAGACTTAAAATTTCACTCTTCAAAGGCTTATCACTTCAGATTATATAGCCTTTACCATGTATGCTTTAAGATTGCAAGCTTCCTTCAAAATCAGCATGAGAAGAAGGAACCAACAATCTGCATACAAGTAGGTTAAACCTGTAAAATGGATGTGCATGCAAAACTCAAGTTCTGGAACAAGATCTTAGCCAAGAAGTGTACGAACAACCAAAACATTTTGCTGGAGTTTACAGGTGGTGAACATTAAGAAGAAGAAGAAGCCAGTCAGTCTGTCATGAGGATACCCTTTTCTCTAAACAATAAAACTTACCAGTGACACATCCAAGGGCAGAATAAAGATGATCATCAGACAGAAATACCAGGCTATAAAACAGGCTGCTGTAGCCACCACATGTTGTTTCTTTAAATCTCCGTACCGATGCAACAAAAAAGCAGCTAGGATGCATGTGCATATTATCTCTACCACAAGAAGAGCAGCACCCATTCTGGTTTTATTTTAGCCGGAAAAATTTAGACTGAGGATGTCTGAAATAAGACAGAAAAAAATAAGCTAACAATTTAATTTCTTCCAATAACAAGTCAATTGCTTAAATCCTTGGGGTCAAATCTCCATGCATTCTGACTAACAACACATACTTATATTGATTCACTACTTCTCAAAAGACAGAGAAAGGTTGTGAGTTCAAATTCTCCTGGTGCTGAATGACCTCAGGTTATTCTTCCTCTTCTTTGGGGTCGGTTTCATATGCTCAGGTCAGACCATCAGATAGGTGGCCTATATAAACTCGCATGTCAGTAGCAGGTTCTTCATGGTTCCCCATAGCTTGCTCTGTACACTCTGCTCTTGAGGCCAGGTGTCTTTTTAAAGTTGCAGGTAGGGTGGGCAGGTCTCCAGAATGTGCTCAGGTGTTTGTGGTCCTGTGTGACAGGCACGCTGTAGGGACTGTACAGTCTTTATTATATGCACATTTTGTACAAAGACAGTTTTCTGTCCCAGTTATCCTTTGCTCTCTGTCATTTTGTACAAAGACAGTAGTCTGTCCCAGTAATCTTTTGCTCCCTGACATTTTGTTCAAAGACAGTAGTCTGTCCCAGTCATCCTTTGCTCTCTGACATTTTGTACAAAGACAGTGGTCTTTACCAGTCATCCTTTGCTCTCTGATATTTTGAACAAAGACAGAGCAAAGGATAACTCGGACAGACAACTGACGTATACAAAGAAAACAAGAATGAAGAATCTTGTTTCTTCTTCTTCGCGTTCACTTGCTGTAAACTGCAGCAGAATGTTCTGGTTGTTTGTCCACCTCTGGACTTTAGTCTTGTTCCAGCACCTCAGTGTTCAACAGATGTGACTAAATTGTATGCAGATTGTTAGTTCCTTGCATCTCAACAGATGCACTCCAATTCTGAAGAAAGCTCAAATGAGTCGACTCTCATGACATGCATGTTGGAGAAGCAGTGGGTCTATTCTTGTTTTACCCACAATGGGGCCACAGAACCCCCACGGGGAGAAGAAAGTAAGGATGTAGACATGTCTAAATTATTTCCAGTTAACCAGTGAAAGGTTGATAAGTAATGTATCTCCACAAAAATGTACACAGATTAAACAATTGGCCGGCATAGGCAACAGATATATAAGTAAAATATATTCTCCATTATCAGTTTCTTCTAATACTACCCTACTCATCACTTAAGAACATGAAAGTAAAAAAAGTATTAAAGTAACACACAGGTGGTCTCTGTGTTGAAGTAGTCAAGCCATTTGCCTTGGGCTCTGAAGGTCATGGGTTCATTTCACTGCTGTGCCCTTCAGTAGACAAGTGCAATTTTTACAGAGGTTCCTGGGGACCGTCACCTGAGCTAACGAGTTTGTGCATTGTGCAAGAAAATATTTTACTTATATATCTGTTGCCTATGCCGGCCAACTGTGTAATCTTTGCACATTTTTCTGCAGGTGCATTGGCAGGTGGCTAGCCATTTTGCAGAGAAAGACTGAGCCATATGGAATAAAATCCGGTACAATAAAAGTCGATCCTCTCGACTTTAACCTTTAACATTGTTTTGAGATGTCACATTTCATGCCAAGTAATGGTGCTATGTACAGGTGCGGGTAACCTACAGGCTCAGCAAATTGAGCAATTCCAACCCCCTCATCCACAAACGATAATTCTTAATGAGGCTGAGCTCCCACCTCCAAGAACAGGGGTGGCCCACAGGACAAATCTAGTCCATCGAGGCCTAGCGAGTGGCCCACTGATCTTTGCCAGTCGTTTTGAATTAATGATACTTCTATGCTGGTGCTCAAACCTCTGGCTTGTGAGGATCCCCAATTATTTTTTTATTCTGGCCCCTGGGAAAACTTAGCTGAACAGCCCTGCCCTAGAACAATTTGAAAGGAGACTTGGCCGTTTCCCCCTTCCCCCTTCTCAAACAAGGACAGTCGCCCCTTTAAATGTATTTGTTTATACATTTAATATAATTTCAAATATATTACTGCACTGATTTGCCATTCAGCACATTATTAACAATTATTATTACCACTTAAACAAGACCAATGTCTTGAGCCACTAGGGGTATTTTATAGGGGTTCTAACCCCCCCCCCCCCCCCCCCCCCACCTCTTGTTTTCCCCTTAACCCCACCAAAGATTTCTTGACAGCACACCTTCTGCAAGTTTTTTTTTTTAATTTCCACTAAAATAATTATTGCAGATTATATTTACATTTTATTTATATGTTTGTATGTAGTTTACTTTGATATTTAATTTGCTTAGGGTATATTTTATGGAATTTTCCTTGAGCACCATGAAAGTGAGCAGGAAATACATTATTTTACTTTACTAACTTGTCCTAATATGTCATCTGTTTGTTCAGTAATATTTCAAGACTAATACAACTACTTTTTGCAGGGTATCCTAATATTGGGAAATAACTGGAGAGTTGAAAGTAATACTTTACAGATTTTGACCCTGCTAAAAGACACATATTTTTCTTCTTTTTCTCTAGTCCTGTTCAGTTTTTTAGCGTCAGGTTTTAAAGAGACTTCTGGTGTTAACCTCGGTATATACTAAGTAGATGCTGGTAGTTTAATGGCTCAGCTTTTCCGTCTATCAAATTTTGTGCGACCAACCTTCAACACAGAACATAACACTCTTTTAAAAAGCATACTGGAAGAAAAGTTGAAGACAATCCAGCAAAAAGTAGACATCAAGTTCAAATGGGGAGTCTGGAAGGGGGTGGGAGATGAAATGCAGAGGGAAAAGCAGCCATCTTAGAGAGTGTATAACAAGGGCAAGAGACAAGGATAGTGCCTGAGATCCACTGCAGCCAACCTTAGGTAAAGAGATTTCTTCTTTTCTGTGATTGCAACCCGGATTTACACCAGCAAAAGAGCTCATTGTATATTTATCTATAGTAGCAAAAGTTGTGTTTCACTGTGGTTTTTAGATCCATTTTTTAGCCCTGTATTATCAATTTCAGGATCTCTTTAGAGGGAGAGTGGACTCATTCTTTTACCTTGTGTGTTGTCCACCTGGTTTCCACTGGGAGTTGAGATCCCAACCTTCTGTTGGATGGCTGGGGAGAATGGGGTTCACTTTATAACGCAAAAGAGGCTCAAAGACATTGTAATGCGCTTCACTTAGGATGTCAGTGTGGAGAGGACACTGGATTGACTGATACTTCAGTATTAACTCTTTGAGTCCCACAGGATTTAGCCCCAGAGGCCCAAGGGGTAGTCAATAGAGACGTAAAATCAGCGCATCTTGGGTTCTCTGGGCTTCTAGGTAGGAACCTGTGAACATATGATGCGTTCCTTGGGACTGAAAGAGTTAATCCCTATACTTTCCTGATCACTTTGATAAATAATATGTGTATGTTGTACAGCAGTTGTAGTGGTGTGCTTTGTGTTAATGTATTGCACTGCTGGAATTTCAAAATTCCAGCCATCAGGCATTACATCCCCTGGCCCTCTAATGTAAAATCCTATGGTGCTAAAACAGCTATTATTAATATTATCAGATCTTTATTAATAAACGAATTACAGATGTCTAATTAATTTTTTTACCTATTTTAATTACATTAATTTTCATTAACCAACTATAACGGAGAACCGGCAATACTACTGAACATACTATTTATATATATACCGACCAAACCTACTGTTTACCTAAATTATTAACATAATGATTCTCAAATACTTACCACTCCTTATTAGATTTGTAACACTTCACAACTATCACTATAACTAATTACATAAACATAAACGGTTAACAATGGCGTATATCTCTATGAATAAACTGTATAACAAACATAAAATGGACAAACATTGTATAATAGGGGCGCAATAAAATCTTATGATAATGTAACCCTATTGCATAAAACACAAACCATGGATAGGATATTACTGTTGACATGAACGTGGAGCATAAAAACAAAATACCATCTAAGACTACTTCCCATCATATTTCTGCTTTTCTGAAATATAAAACTGCACCGGGTGATAATTTATAAACCTACTGGTAATGCAGCTATAACAACAGATGAACAAATACTCACAATAAGCAACACAAACTGTGTATTATGAAACAGGCAGAGGTTGCGGGGTGTCCTTTCTCTCATTACTCACAGTCAAGCTCCTTCCCTGCAGCCAGACAGCCAGCAGACTTGAGTTGATGTTGTTGACGTCAACGATCGATACACCCACAGTTGTCTCCCCTCTTACGGGCTGCACAGGGCGCTTTTGGCAGCCGGAAAATATGAAATGGCAGATATAAACGTTCTCTTATTTTTATTTTTCTCTTTTCTTTTCACCTCCTTTTCCTCGTCCTTCTCCTCATCTTCTTCTTCTTCTTGCTTGGTTTAGCTTGCTTCGCGAAAAAAAAAATCACAACAAAAGCGAATGGACGTCGCTAATGCAACAAAGCATATGATACAACGTCTAGTTTTAGAATGGAGGTGGAGACAGTCATTGCCGCCTTCCGCTAGCGTGAGAACCAGCCGTATACACTTGTCGTAATTGTAACCGACTCACACAGCATGTTGAGAAAGATGAAACATGTATGCTCCGTGCGTCCTTTTGGTATTTTTTTCGAGGTCACACCAAGTGTTGGGAAACGAACATCGGGATAAACTGGCTAGTTCTGCACCACTTGGTGGTGAATTGATGTATGACAAGCTAGATGTTATAAGGGTCCTTTGAGAGAGAGTGAACAGTGCAGAGGCACAAATAGATCATCACTGTCTGAGGAGAATGGCATTGTGAGGAGTGTCCAGTGGATATAGTCGCCATACAACACTCAATGGAAAGGCGAAACTGATATACAATCAGACAGTTACTGGTGGAACTGGAGCTATTATCTCGCTGCTGAAGATGGAGACTGAGAGCTTATGGAAATATTCATAGTGCTGTGATTTCGATTCTTAATTCTGCATTCGTCTTTGATTTCTTTTATAACGAGCATCAAGGGTCTCAACACACGAAGACACTGAGAATTAGCCGCGTTAGCGCAGCCGACAGGAGGCTCGCTTTCAAATCCAGCTGCGACTCGCTGCAGCCACGGTCGGTGTTCGAAACCAGGCGGTTCCCAGGGTTCACCCAGCCTCTAGGAAATGGGTACCAGAGTTGACACCAAAAAAGGGGCTAATCCCCCTTTATCCAAAAATCGAAATTTTCTTAAAATTTTTTTGTTTATAATTTAATATTATTGCAGACATTTTAGTATTATAATAATTTGTTTGGCCACTTAGCACATTATCATCATCATCATCATTATCATCATTACCACAACATCTACTTTAAATCGCTCTATCCGCGGCCGTATTACTTCTCATTAACTCTTCTTGGTTTCTGGGACTTGTGCCGGGTGATCCTCATCCAAAGGGTGGTACTTTAGATCACCAGGTGTTGGTCGCTCGTTGTACGGTCCTGGTGGGGTTAAAAGACACACACTCCTTCCTGTTTGATAACTGCGTCTTAGTTCATATTACGGAGAATGCTAAAACTAGAACATATTTAAGCACAATTAATTAATTCAATGTTGTACATTGCAGAACAAACTTACAACTCATAATCACTTACAAGCATCTTTCTTTCTTTGTTGGATACATATATGCAGCACAAGCCAAAGTTAATAGCTATTATTCAAAACACTATGACTGAACCATTTGTTTTAATGATTACAGGGGACAAGGTATAATGTGGTATCGTTCTTTTTGTCGCTTGGCCGTTGAAAAGATAATTAGGAAGTACGCCTGGGCAGTATTCGTCATAGTACATCCATAGGCGAAAATGAAATACTGTGGCATGTTTCGTGCAGAGTGTCATGCTTCACATGGGAGGTCATGGGTAAGGAGCATTGTCTGATCTTTTCTTCAGGGAATGCGGGTGTGCTGGGGAATGAACAACCGGAGAGGCTGGCTGGCTCTGCACTTTTTAGTGGAATATTGATGCATGATAAGGCATACGAGGTTAGGGTCTTGTGGAAGAACATGTACAATTCGGAGGAGCAAACGGATCAGCACAGTCTGGTGAGAGTGATGCAGCGGAAATGACGAGGGGATCTGGCCGATACTTGACGCTCAGAGGAAAGGCAAGACGGACGTGTATGTTGCATGCAGATTCGGAAAAGGAGGGGGCGGGGGGGGGGTGCAACATTTACATTTTTAGGGACACTGTCGTGCAAACTATGTTTTCGTGAGTCAACTGAAATGACCGGTGACCTGAGTCAATATTTGGGACAGTGTTGACTTGAGCCAGGCGACGCCATATCGGCTTGAGTCAATATTATTATAAGTCGGTGTTGACTTAGGGCTGGATGGACCAGTGGGTTCACGAGGTGTCAGCCCAGTGAGGGCGGTTTATCATACTTGGTGCGTGGATTGCAGCAGTCGCATGAACAAGTATGGGGTTCTCAATGAAGGGGAATCCCGCATAACCGTGAGCGTCTCATGGGGATTAGGCATGTGAATATATACTGGGGTTGTCGGCTCTGTGGCTAAGTCGATGCGAACGCCTCGTAATTCCGGGGTACCGGGTTCGATCCCAGCTGCGGGCCATACGCCTTGCGTTGGTTTCGACAGTGGTATCAGTGAGCCGACCGTCCACTATGACAGTGTCTGCTACGCATAGAGCAACAGTAATCAAGTTGAGTAGGAGAGGTAAGCTGGAGACCTAGGCCCTATAGCGATCAGCTCAGCGTGTGGTTGCAGCTAGTGTAGGCTGTCAGAGAGAGAGCGGCGCTGTACCAGTTGAGTGAGAGAAGTGTGGGACATTAATTTCATGATTAGCCAGTGCTTTGCATGATTACTGCTACCGCATTATATATGTGCTGGTTTGTGTATCCCTGTTCATACTTGAGACAATTAATGTTCATATATGGCGGCAACATGAAGTTGAGTTTTCCTGACAGTTTGTGCGCGAGTTGGGTACGACAGTTTGGAGTGTGAATCATACCCAGGACACTTGGTCATGTGCTGTCTACCCACTAAGCAACTTTAGCACACAACAGTATAATCAGAATGCTACTGGCACAATTGGTATCGGAACTCTGCGCTGGCTGCTGAAGGTGTGGACGGAGCGCTTATGGGAAAGCCCCAAGTGCTGTGATGTCGGTTCTTGAATCAGCTCAACTCAACTCATCGTTGTAAATTTTATTAGCAACTGGTTCCTATGATAATTTTCATGATCAGGTCTGTTCAAGAGGTCGGAGAAGTGTTTAGTCCACTCTTGTTTTTGTTCTGTGGTGAGCAGTCTGCCTTGGTTATCTCTGATGGGTGATAATTGTTTCTGCTTCCGCAAATTTGCTTGTTAATTTTGTGTAGGGTTTGTGCTTTAGCAGCATTTTCTGCTAGATTTTCCATAAATCTTCTTGTGTCAGCTCTGGCACTTTTCTTTGTTATTTTATTTAGTTCGCTATATTCTAACATTAGTTTGTCTTTCTGATTTAGTGTGGTTTATGAGGCTCTTTATTCTTTTTCTTTGAGGCGACTAAAGTGCGCAATTGACACGTGACTGAGGCCATGTTAGGGTATATTTTCCGCCTCGATAATTTAGGACCGTTATTCGGAGGATAGCCGATTAACGTTATGTAGATCGAACCATTCAGCCCATAAGTGCTCAGATCCCCTCCTTAGGGAATCCTGCAGCGTGTAGTAGCTCAGGACACCAGTTCTGTGTTGATTTCTTATTCTTCTTTGGCTTCCTAGCACTCTTGTCTGGCCACACTCTTCTTAACATCTTGTTCTTGCAGTCTGGTCATGGCTGCAGATTCACAATAATCACTTGGCTCTCGCAAACATCCTACTTCTCGTAGTTCCTTCAGAATAACAGCATGGTCCATTAATATCTGCCCTATCCAGCAGCTATACCTGCAAGCCTATCAGCTTGCTCATTTCCCTGCACGCCTGCATCGATTATACGAGTGAAATGATTAGTGAGGACCATCATTATAACACTCAAGTATTCTGGCCTCCTGTTCAGTAGCTCCACAAATGTAAAACATCTGACCATGTCTGTTCTATGCTGATTTACATAGTGTCTTCCAGCTGCTGCAAGATGCACTTTTGTATTGACAAGCTTGGGTAGGGATTTGCAGTCATGCTTAATGCTATATTCATCTAACAGGGCATTTATGACACTGCTCCTGTCCACTGGAAGATTACAAGCAATGCTGCTTCTTCTTAGCATTCACTGCCTGTTAGCTCCAGCAAAAAGTTCTGGTTGTTCATCTACTTCTGGACATTGGTTAAGTTCCAGAACTTGACTTTTGCATGCACATTCATTTTCATATCTGGCTTATTTGTATGCAGACTGTTGGTTCCTCACCTCTCAGGCAGATGCACTCAGACTTTGAAGGAAATAACCCTAATTAGTCACTGCTTACAACATGCTTGTTAGGGGGGCAGTTGGTCTAGTCTTTTCCAAAATGGACTTCAGAACCCACAGAGAACAGGCAGATGAAGAAGACAACATCATAAACACAACAATATGCCAGGTTTCGTTTATAAATTTATTCTGTTGAAAATATAAGTTGATGACAAACGAATTTGTACTATGATGTTAACTAAAGCATCAGTCTCAAAAATGAGCACAGATGAAACAAACAAAATTTAGATGAAAAAAAGCTGTCTTGAAAAAGTAGACTCATCTAGTACCTATCATACTGTCCTTGTATACATTTGTTTACTGTTACATACAAGAAGGAAACAACCTGAGACCACACATTCACCAGATGCTATCATTATGTCTACATGTAAGAAATCAGTCTACTCTCTCTTTGGTTATTTAATTAGCTGTTAGCAAGAGATGATGGTGATAAATGGACACCCCACTTCACCACAATTTGTATCATGACAAACAACCCTACTGTCAGAGCCAACTTTTCTTCTTATTCACAAAATTATGTGGCTGACATGCAGACATCTCAGTTATCCTAATGAAATTAGCTTACTGCTCCACACTAGTCCTCAGGCTCACATCTTGTTTGCTCTGAGTAATTAATTTACTGATGCCATTTTCCCCGAAACTGACAGTTCACACGCAAACAAGTGATAAATATGTAAGTTTACACACTATATAAAAATGTACATGATTAAAAAATCTTCATTTGATGACACTATTTAAAAATTGTATTCTCACTAACATTCTTGAGCAACTGTAAATGTTGGATACTGACAAGCCAGGACATTACACTTCCCCCTTCCAACAAGTTCTGGTACAGATTTACGAGGCTGAGCCAACTGCAGAGATGTACTGGTCACACAATATCCCGAAATCTGGCACAATGGAGAATGAGGATGGACTTAAAGATTGCTGTGCTGAGAAATTAGGAGTCAGTATGGTCCCATGGCTCCAAGATCAGTGGTATTATGGAGGATGTACGTTACCTTCAGTCACAAAGCTAAGCTAAGAATCAATAAATCATAGCTCTAGGGTCAGAAGTACAACGGGATGTACTTACAAGCCACAAACCACTAAGTCATCATGTCTGTTCTAGGGTCAGTGCTACAATAGGAATGAATCTACAAGACCACTGAGTTAACAAGCTAGAAAAGACTAAGTCATCATGCTTGCTTTAGCATCAGTGGTACAATGCTAAAACAGAAACGTATCAGGGACACAGGTGTACAACTAAGTAAGTTAACTCTTTGTGACCCAATGGAATCAACATCCTCTTACAGCAGTTCATAACAGTGCATTACAACAGTCAACATTCTATTACAGCAAAGGTCACAACACAGGTACAAAGAAACAATATCAACCTCGATGATTTAAAAAAAAAAAAGCAGTGAGTACTACAGTGACTACAGTGAGAGAACAACATAATCTTTACACTTCATAACTGATAACACACTGCAGCTATACAAGCAATGGTAAATGAACACAACAGAATTTTGAAATGAGGGCACTTGCAGCTAAAAAAGGATTCTTGATATGCCATAGACACCTTGAGAACATGGTGCCAGATTCCAATCTGAAAAAATTAAAAATTTTTTGGACCAATCGGCACTTAATAGGGGATACAGCTGCCTTTACTTCCCAGGACGATTCCTGGTAACAGTTTTAGACTGGGTGGTCTTTAGGGCAATAGGTCATTTATAAAAACCTAAACTAATGTAGATCCAACCAAATACCTTTGGGCTGACACTCAGGCATCTAGCATTTCGGCCATCCCACCTTAGCTTTTAAGTCAGCATCTCAACAGTCGGGGAAACAAACAGAACAAATATGAATCTTTATGGTTTCTTACTTGGCTATACAACATATATTCACCAATACACTGGAGATCAGAAGTAGATACTGCCCAATTTGATCAACTCAGTTTGCCCAAGGGGCCAGTTCCTGGTTGAAATATTTCCACAAGTACAATGCTCAACTGAAACTGTACCTCCCATAAAAATGAAACTACAAAACATAAACGACCAAAAATTGCAAATTACAATTACAGAAAAGTATGAAAAACTTCAGAGAAATGTCTGGGCAACCCCAAGTATCAACAGTTATAAGACAGAAAAGATGGCGCTACACTGGACACAACCTGAGAAAAAAAAACCAGCAAAGAAATCACCAAACAAGCATTAAAATGGAAAATAAATGGATTCAGAATGCGAGGACACCCAAAAGAAACCCTAAGGACACTGATGAGAGAGGCCAAAGATGTTGGACTGGATTCTATCCATATTTAACTGGTTGCACAGGATACAGCAGAACGGATGAGCCCTATGTGACATATAATGGCACAAGAGGGTAATGAATGAATGAATGAAAATGACAAAGTTGTAGAAATGTGGTTTTCACACAAGAATCCTACAAAGGTGAAATGCAAGAAACAAAGGTACAGAGAATGTGTGAAAGCAGCAAAAAGAAACTGACAGCACTCCTTGGCTCTGACATGAGGACAAGAAACTGGAGCCTACTGTTATACCTTGAATGATCAACCAAAAAAAAAAAAAAACTAGGATCAACAACAGTAAAAACAATTCAATAGTTTCATATCCCCAAAAGGCAGTAGTCCCACAGCAGGTACTGCTCTTAGGGTGTAAAGTGTTAGGCAACACATCTGATTTCAGCAAACTCCTCATTAATTGCCTTTTATGACATGCTTGTTAGGGAACAGTGAGTCTACAGCCCCGTCCCCTCCTAAAAGGTGTCCAGGAACCCACAAGTTGTTAACATATTTAGATGTTAGAGCAAATGAAATAATACACATTCAAACCACAAGCATGGCCTATTTCAAAAAAAAAAAAAAAGTATTAATGATTGAAGATTAAAGCTATGAAACAGAATGTGAAGTGACCTACAAAAATATGTTACAATTACTGTACAATTCTTGCTTGTGACCTATGAGATCAGGATGAGTTACAAATTAAAAAAACAAAAGCTGTGTTTAAATTCAAGAGGGTTACTCATTAATAAAAGCACCCAGCCCTCATGTATCCAAGCACTGACAACATTTTCAAGGAGATAAACCTCTACACAACAACAAACAACATTTTCACGGTCCAACCTCTACACAACAACAAACAACATTTTCAAGGAGTCCAACCTCTACACAACAACAAACAACATTTTCACGGTCCAACCTCTACACAACAACAAACAACATTTTCACGGTCCAACCTCTACACAACAACAAATAACATTTTCACGGTCCAACCTCTACACAACAACAAACAACATTTTCACGGTCCAACCTCTACACAACAACAAACAACATTTTCAAGGAGTCCAACCTCTACACAACAACAAACAACATTTTCACGGTCCAACCTCTACACAACAACAAACAACATTTTCACGGTCCAACCTCTACACAACAACAAACAACATTTTCAAGGAGTCCAACCTCTACACAACAACAAACAACATTTTCACGGTCCAACCTCTACACAACAACAAACAACATTTTCACGGTCCAACCTCTACACAACAACAAACAACATTTTCACGGTCCAACCTCTACACAACAACAAATAACATTTTCACGGTCCAACCTCTACACAACAACAAACAACATTTTCACGGCCCAACCTCTACACAACAACAAACAACATTTTCACGGTCCAACCTCTACACAACAACAAATAACATTTTCACGGTCCAACCTCTACACAACAACAAACAACATTTTCACGGTCCAACCTCTACACAACAACAAACAACATTTTCAAGGAGTCCAACCTCTACACAACAACAAACAACATTTTCACGGTCCAACCTCTACACAACAACAAACAACATTTTCACGGTCCAACCTCTACACAACAACAAATAACATTTTCACGGTCCAAACTCTACACAACAACAAACAACATTTTCAAGGAGTCCAACCTCTACACAACAACAAACAACATTTTCAAGGAGTCCAACCTCTACACAACAACAAACAACATTTTCAAGGAGTCCAACCTCTATAGCAGACAAATAATCATAATTAACAAACTGAACATCTAAGCCCTAAAACAACAGCAAAATCCAGACATGAACGAACAGGGCTCTCTGCCAAGTTTACAAATGGTGCACACAGAAGTTTCTGTAATGCTTCTCCTAAACAGGACCACTATCTTACATTTATTTTGGTCTCTCTAGAATTTCTGATCTTGGATAACAGACTGTTAAAAGTTGGGGAAAGTTATCTGACAAACACTCACACACCATCAATCTCAGCTAAAGCTTTCTATATATGCAGTGAGGCCTCAAGGAGAAACATCTGAGTAACATACTGGACTGAGATGTTAATGAGGATTAAATATCCACTTAAATACCAGTTTAAAGAAATACGATGGCAGAGGGGAGTCAAAACATAAGAAAAATAGTGTTAACATATCAAACCACGCTAGAGAGAAGTTAACATATACAAAACATAAATGTGATATATCAGAACTACGCCAGTGGACAGTCAAAAGTATGATGAATGTGCCACATACCAAGACTATGCTGGGGGGCAGTCAACCTATGATAAATGCGTTACATACCAAAAGTATGCTAAGGAGCAGTCAACACATATATCAGAACTATTCCAGAGGGCAGTCAACATATGATAAATTGTCACATACCAAAACTGTGCGGGGACATTCAATATATGATAAATACAACATGAAAACTATGCTAGGGGCAGTTATCGTATAATAAATGCATCACATACCTAAATTATGCTAGGGTGCAGTCAACATATGATAAATATGTCACATACCAAAATTATTCTGGGTAGACGTCAAGACTTATGAAAGCGTAACAAATCTGGCGTGTGCTCGCCTAACACTATAAATGATGACAAATACAAATTGCCTAATGTGTTAAAGTGCTCTTTCTGTCAGCTTGAATGAAGTCAAATGTTATCCTGCTCGCTTCTGTGATCAGCACAATGAAATACACTGAGAGCAGCCCAGAATATGGACTATACAGAAACTGACCAGATGTCAGTGGTCTCATGTTCCTATGTCTGTCTGCTCGCTTCTGTGATCAGCACAATGAAATACACTGAGAGCAGCCCAGAATATGGACTATACAGAAACTGACCAGATGTCAGTGGTCTCATGTTCCTATGTCTGTCTGCTATCTACTGTGATGAGGTTAAGTTAGGAAATCTTGTACTGATAACTGATGAATTATCACAGCACATACTAGTGTACCTGAACCAGGGCTCTGCATTTCAGAGCAAGCAGGAGACTGAAAGAGATGATTATACATATAGAATGATCTGCAATTATGCACAATGGCAACTGGTGGGAAAGACCAAGCACTCACGGATTTACTCTGACAGCATCAACCTTTCTGCCTATCACATAAAAAAAAACATATACAATTACAAATACTGTAAAAATGCAGGAAGAGCTGCAGGCCTACATGACTTTTAGCTGTGAGTGCACCTGAAATTCACAATGAACTTAATAAAACACAATCAATTCCTTGACACAAAGAATGGCGGCCACCATCTGCTTGACTTCTGATACCTTCCAGAACTACAAAATGATCATCCTTCTCCAAATGTCAGAACCAGATGATTTAATAGGACACTAATATCTTGGGACCGATGGTCACTACATGGCCCAAGCTTGCAGGCATTCGTATCACTAGCCAGACCATGTTAACTGAGACACATCAAACTAATGACTGATCACCACCAGCTGCCTTTCAATAACGGCTAGTCAAATATATTTAGCATCTTTAGTGACAACAATCCCAGTAGACTAACAAAAGGAAGCCAATATGTTTCTCCAACATACTGGTGTTATAAATTATCAATTTTTTTTTAAAAAGGAGTATTATCAGTACAATGGCAAGAGCATGAATACTTTTCTCCCTTTTCAAGATTTCACTGCAGAAAAGTGCACTTGGTTCTTTAGAAAGGTGATGCCATTGCTATATATCTTTTTTGAATGTCTGCAAATGTCAGATTTCACTATCTCTAGATGCCACAAAGATTGAGCTGTAACATAATGTCTGGGAGGAAACAAAGAAAGCAAAACATGGGGATAAAACACAGAAATGTGATCAGGATTTCTTAAATTAAAATGAAAAAAAAAAAAACGTTTATACACAAGTGAAAAATTTCATGAGCATTTAAAGTGTATTCTTAATTATACGTTGGCAAATAAAAAGTCTCAGTCCCATGCAAACTGATGAAAACTGCCAACAAAACAACTTACACACCAAGTACATAATAGAACACTCACATAACAAGCATACAGTGGAATACTTCTACAATTTACACAACAACCTCACAGCGAAACACTGCCACTGACTAAGCAAGCATCCAGTGGAGGAATTCCACTGATACAACAAAGATACAGCAAAACAATGCCACTGATATACAACAGGTATACAGTGGAGGCCTTCCACTGACACAACATGGCAAACATAGGGGAACAATGCCACTGACAAAGCAGCATACAATGGAGAATTTCCACAACTAGCATACAGTGGAGGACTGCCGCTGACACAACAAGCACATATACCACTGACACAACAAGCATATACTGGAATACTGCTATCTTAAAATATTTGACTTCATAAAGAGGATGAAAGGAAGCAGTTTTCAATTTACATTAACAAAACATTTTTCTTATCTTATTCAAAATAGCTTGCAATAATAAGAAGTTTACTGTGCTTCATGGGAACTGTATCTATATATATTTTTTCTTATCTGTTTGATGTTGTCGACTGACTGATGTTCAACCCACCACGACATCACACTAAGGAATAAACACCTGGTGACACAAAGTGCGACCATTCAGATGAGAATCACCCGGGGACAGGTCCCAGAAACTCCGTTCAACTGTTAGGTTATATTAGGGACCCCCGGCCACAGCCGGGGTGGGGCTTTAAAATAACAACAAATTACATCAGACACTGGGAAGGCTGTCTTCATTTCAATGTTATGTTGTTGCTTAGGACATCTACTTTTTGCAATGTTTGCTATTAACCCTTTCACTACAAAAACCAAAGAGAGAGGCTGAAATTTATGTGAGTATAGTGATGAAAAATCGTTGTGTTTAATATCTTAGTCCGGTGTAGGACACAATGGGGGAGGGTGGGGGGCCTAATCTCTCGAGTCAGATGATGTAGGGTCATATGGCTAATGCAGTTGCCATAAACTGTGCAGCCTAGAGTTTTGTTTGTTTTATATTTACTCCAGTCATAAAAAAAAAAAAAAAAAAACTTTCATCATCTGAACAAGAATTCTTAACTGTGTTTCCTGCATAGCCTTCAATGATGGAAACGGGAGAAGCAACAAAGACAAATGTCACATGGTACAGTTTAAAACTGTTGTTCGTTCACAAATAAATGCATTATGACAATATTTGTGCTGTCAGTTTTAACCTTCATGCACCTCATACATTTTTTTTTATACAGATATATGAACAACACACACACACGCACAAACAAAACTGCTACCACAATAAAACTAACAGATTCGCTAACTACAAAACCTCTTCATAAAGTTCATATTCATGTCTAGGAAAAGTCATACAAGATGAATATAAGTGCTGCCTGATCTTGTTTTCTTAATGCCATTTATCGGAAGTAAAGAGTGGAAAACTAACAGATGTTCCTTTAAAATAAGATGTTGCTGCCATTTGGTTAGTTATCAAATGCTTGCGGAGGTTTCCTCTTATGCAACACAGATTGCAACAGGCAAAACTCATTTAGTACCAAGCAAATCAGCATGATTGTTTCAACTGACATGATACACTTTTCTCAACTGCCTGGTTTATTCCCCCTCGGGGCTGTTACCCGAAGGTCTGATCACCTTGAAATTACAAACTTACTCTGGATATAAATTTGAAGGTTCAAATCCTAGAGACCGGTTCAGCCTTAAAAGAAGTTAAAATTGGGGCACCATAAAGTACACAGGGGAGGGATACAAGTGTGAAATAACTGTGACCCATTTAGCCATTTTACATAGCCAGTCTGCCCCAATTCTTACAATTCCTCCAGTGCCACAGTGTTATTATTTTAACTCCCCAGACCCAAACATACGTTAAAGTTAACAACTTCTTAATTCATAACATGCTGAAAGACCACCTGCCTGGTACTGAAAGAGTTAAACTGTACACATACACACATTGTTCAAATGTCAAAGGCAATGAAAATAAATATGTCCCTGAAGGAGCGTAGATGCTCTTGGGGTGGACTATAAAACTAATCTGCTTTAACAGTGGGAGGTCGTGACGAGGATGTTGCCTTGAGTAAAGGTTCGATGTGTGTTAGTTCATCCACTTTCTGTGCCAGGACCTGCCAGAAAAAAAGGGCAGATGATATAATTCACAGGTTTAATTACTACAGGTTGTGTCAGTTCATCAACTTTCTAAGCAAGGGAAAGGAAAAGGCATAAACATAAAGTATATAATTTACAGTTTTAACTACTAGTGGTTGCATTAGTTCAACCTCTTTCTGTACCAGAACCTAACAGAATAACACAGTAGTTGAAATTTTTCACATGATTAACTACTTGTAATCATGTTAGTTCACCCATTTTCTAAGTCAGATCTGCTTAAAGATAATGTGGCTGACATTCTTCACATTATCTTTGTTCTTTGCCAAGACTTATCACACATACAAGCTAGTTTATAATAATTCTGGTCCAATATGGCATAAAGTGTGGACTGGTGTCCGACGTTTGAAGAGTTATTTGCTTCTGGCCAGTTTGCTGGCACAATTGTCCTATTTCTGGAAAAAGAAAGGTTTTGCTGCATGAGTCAGTGCTTGGTGCGACACTGTTAGCTGTGGATTTCATATGGAATGCTATGTCATCTGTGCCTGTCATGGTTTTGTATTGAAAACCGCACAAAAAATGGTGGGTCCAGTTACACCTAGACTGCAAGTATTTTAGGCAGTATTGTGTGTGCAAATGCCAGCCTGCTTAGACTAACTTGTTTCTGTCGACAATGAATTGCTTTTCTAGTGGTGGAATATTATTGTTGGCAATCTAATGACTGCCTTACCCATTTACTTCCATGTGTGAGCTTCTAGATCTCACTGGGACTGATCTGTTTTTCACTAGTTTTCAAATGGGACACTAACAAGCTGACACAGAAATAGTGCTAGTTTAAATACTTTCTATACTAAGATCTGACAGAAAGACAAGGCAGTTCATCTTCTGCGTTCACCCTAAAAAAGAGCGAATGGCACCTTGCGTTATGGATTACAGTTAATCTGTGATATCTGCACCTTTCCGCCCAACATCTGATTTCAGCAAAACCCTAATTACTAGTCTCCGAAGACAAGCTTTTTTTTAGGAGGCAACGACTCTATTATTGTTTTTCTGTCCTAAAAAATTAAGCCTCAGAACCCACATGTGTACAGCATCATTTTTTCTCTCAAAAGAATCCATAACCGCACCATTTTTTTAATACTTAGGTCATTTAAAAAAACACACAGATCTCCAAGCAGCCAACCTCCATCTATAGCTTTATGTTTACCAAAATCCAGACATGCTAATATGCATTTTGCAATATTTTGGCTAGACATTTAAAATGGTGGCACAGCAGTTGATTATAAAGTATGCTCATGGAGATCATTTTTTTGGGAGGGGGGGGGGGGGGGGGGTGTGTTTGCTGTTGTTGCAAGGAGGGAGTGATACAGACAGGCAGACTGATAGACAGACAATACATTTAAATACTTGTAAAAATAATTCAAAATGAGGCATACACTAAGACATTCTGCTTCAAAATGCAAGGAATATATTAACAATCTGCAAAAAAATATACAGAGTGTGTCTAAGCATAAGGCAGCTGACCTTGATACTGGAACTATGTGCTGTCTGTTGAAGATAGGGACTGAAGCTCATGGGAAAGCCCCTAGGTCTATGACATAAGTTCATAACACAACATGCAATAAATCAGCTAAGATACTCACGGAAATCATAGCACTTTTATCATACTCATGACGATGTCTGAAGATCACTTGACTGAGATGACTGTATATTTTCTCTAAAGACTCCACAGAGTAGCCATCGGTGCGAGCAACCAAGCGGTTTAGCAAGGATACTAGACGATTAATATCTACCACTACTTTCTGAGTGGGTTCGTTTAAGATTGCACTTGCTCTGTTCATGAGATCTTTATTGCAGTTCTGATTAAAATCTGTGGACGAGGGGGGGGGGGGGGGAGAAAACATGGCAAGTGTTTAAGGACATTTTCTTGCAATAAGTTAGAAGGATTGTATATTTAACTTGTATTATGATGCATTTTAATCATTTCATTGGATTACTTGCGACAGTACTAATCTTTATTCAGCGACTAATAAAAAAAAAATAAAATAAAAAAAAGACAAAGAACGTGAAAAAAATGTGTTTATTCAGTTACACAAAAAGGGGGAGGGGGGAGAATTAAAAGAGAAAAAGGGGGGGGGGGGGGGGGGTTTGCTGCTTTCACAATAGAACAATAGATGTTGGCTGTAATGTATCTACAGCTAACTATAGAAATATATTACATGGCGAGGCCCCTGTCTCTTCCATGGCATGACTCTTGTACCACTGCCTAAAAGCCATGAGAAGCGTTTTCTTTTTCTCGCCCCCAAACCCCCCCCCATCTGACTAACCTAACTAACCTATAAGCCGCAGTGCTAACTGAAAGGAAAAGGTTGGCCAAGACCTGTCTGGGTATAAACAAAATGACACACACTGTGCTATTATTGTTTTTAAATACTTTCTGCATTAGTCAGTTACTTCAAAATAACATTTACTTTATATATATATATATATATATATGCCCGGCACTCCATAGTAGTTGATAGCGCACTGGACGTCAGGTGACAATCCCAAAGCGAGTCTGGTCTCAAGTTCGAGCCGGGGGATGGCAGAAAAGTTGCACACTGCCCAGATTATTGGTGTACGTGGTGCTGAGGCTAGGGCTTTGATGCTTACGACATTGAACCAAATGAGCTATTCCTAAGTGCTTCTGGTTTTCTCCAAAATTTTATATATATATGTGTGTGTTTGTGTATGTACATATGTATGTGCATGTCTTTATATATACACACACACACATATAAATATGTATGTATATATATAAATATGTATGTATATATATGTGTGTGTATGTGTATCTCTCTCTCTTTATATATATATGTATGTATGTGTGTGTGTGTGTATATATAAAAGTGTACCATTATTAGTTCTAAGTTTTCCACTGTTGTACTCGTCAAATGATAATAAGTTTTGAGTGGGTTATATTCGCTGCAGTCCGGACACATCCACAGGTGCTCAGATTCTCCCTTTGACATTTACATCAGCGTCCCGTGGTTGATACTACCAGTCCTAAACTTCCTGTACGTCTGGTGTGCCTCTCTTGCCTGGCTGGGCGATCTTTACTTCCAATTCTCACATTCTTGGCCATGATGTGAACATGCAGCTCCCAGAATCATCTGATCAGCCCATCTCTTCTAAGGGCACCAACAATGTCAGTGCAATCCATAAAAAATGATTACAATGTCATGTGCGAAAAAAAAATTTATAGACATATAAAAAATACAGCTGATATAAAAACACACCTTCAGCTCCAGCAAAGACAGATACAGCTCTGGCTCCAGGATCTCCCTGAAAATTAACAGGTTAGATAGTTTTAACCAGTTTTCTAAACCCATTTTAACTGTCCTGAGCTCATAAATCTGATAAATTACCTGTGAACCAAATTCAAAGTTATAGGGGTTTCAGCATAAAATGCTACTAGATTTTGTTTAAACTGCACCATCATTTATATTATATTTTGTCACCAATACAGAATTTTCAATAATTGAGAATCACGAGCAGGAAATGAGCTGTTTGATAATAGCTGCTAATGTAAACAGAAGAGACAGAATCACAAATAGTTATGCTAGATAAATCAGCTGTTTGATCATTTTATATGAATGAAACCAGAACATATTATGCACTATTAGCACAGTTAATAAAAAAAAAAAAACAACAACACAGTAATTACAGCACACACAGATCTGGCCTAAAATCAGAAAGGTGAAAAAAAAATTGGGAGAAGTGTTAGCACATTGAAGTATACAATTAAAACAAGTTCACACTAACTTCCTGGTATGAATCTGTATTCCAAACTGCAATGCAAAAATTTTCCATAGCCTCTAGTAGTTCATACTAAACTTACTTTCTAATCTACATTCAATTTTCAACACAATTATAAAAATAAATAAAAATTAAATTCAAGATATTATGGTCACCATACTGAAAGAGTTACCTAAAAGATTTAAAACACACCCTGAAAGTGTTACCCATTGAAAGAAAACATGTCATGAAATATTACCTATAGAATAGAAAACATGTTCCCAATATGAAAGTAACATGCCTGCCCATTAGCCACATGCACCTGCTCCTACTTGCCAACTACAAGTTAAAAATATCTGGAGTTTAATTACAAGGCATGATCACATGAAACTGGTCCCAGTGGCATAAGAAATGTGTATTAGCAGGTGTGGCAGTATGAAGCAAAGCAAGAATGCAATGAGTTTATTAGAAGAAGTCGCTAAATTTTTTCAGAGAAAAATTGGACACTGCTGTCATAGAGACTGTTGGTGCAGAATCATCCAGTGAGAGCTTTTTAAAGCAGTCTGAACAAATGAAAGTCTAAACAGATCAGAACAGTAGGCTGGGTAAACATCACAACAAGAAGATAAAGAGATATTCTGTAGGAGCTAGTCTAAAAAAAAAAAAATGTGTTTTTAAGGTGCTCACAAACAAGAGAAGCAGCTTCATTGCACCAGTTGTTGCCCCAAATGAGCGCTTCTCTTTGTAGAGTAGCTGGCTGCCCATCAAGACAAGTTGCACAGAGCAAAGAAAAATCCATAGTTCCAGCGGAGGCCTCAAGGAATCTGCAAAAACATCTACACCTGCAAACCGAGCAACATAGTTTGAAACCAAACTCATAACCTTCAGAAAATAAAGCAACAAGATAGCATGGCAGATACAGATCATTTCAGTGAATGAAAGAAGAAGATAAATTAACAGGTATAACCATTCTGCCATCACAGATATTTGATGCAAGTATACCACCAGCTTACACAAGAGAACAGATGACAGAACCTTCCCCATGTGGGTTCCAGGACCCCATTTTGGAAGAAAAGAAGAGAAGACCCACTGCCCCCCTAACAAGCACAATGTAAAAGGCGACAAATCCGGGGCGCTTCCTTCAAAGTCAGAGTGCATCTGCCTGAGAGGCACGGAACCAACAGTTTGCACACAAATAAGCCTGATTTCTAAAAATGGAAGCGTATGCAAAACTCAAGGTTTGGAACAAGATTCAAGTCCAGAAGTGGATGAACAACCAGAACTTTCCGCCAGAGTTTACAGCTGGTGAATACGAAAAAGAAGAAGAGACAGAACCTCACAGCCGATATTATCATAATAATGTGACGTGGCAGTGTCTCACCATAAGGTAGTATGTGAACACAGTTGACATGACTATTACCTCTCCTCTGTGATCCATACTGTCACGTGAATCTCCATTGCTGTCAACAGAGCTGCCCACCCCACTGTCTACAGTTACAGATTCTAGATCTAGTCTTTTCATAGCTTTGGGTCTCTCTGGAAGGTCAGCGACTAGTGGCGATGCCTGTACTAATGGGTCGGAATTACTACTAGGGACGTCTATGGAATCTGAAGAAAAAAACATTCACAGTTTTTCATGAAACATTATACATTGTTAAATATTATGGGTACACACACACCAGAGTTAAATGAGGTCGAAATCTAGGCAATGAATATTAATAAGAAAGTCAAACTGAGGTCCTGGAGATGGAATAAACAACAGAATAGGCTGGATTTAACACAAACAAAACCATATAAAAAACTTAAGAGATTTTAGAGAGACTTGGAATAAAAAGATGGTCGACAAAATAAATACAGGTAAGTCAAATATGTCAGCCACCTTTAAAGACAGCACTCCTATAAAAAATCATACCTTAAGGGAAAAGCTGGAGACAGGTGAACAAGAATGCAGACTGAAAGGATAACATCTAGAGATAGATAAACAGTAGTCTAAGAGTGTACAATGATGGGTTTTGGTAATGTATGGATGCATGTTTGTATATTTGTACTTAGTACATACATGTAATAGACAGACAGACAGACATATGAATAAAAAAAAGAGAGAGAGAGAGAGAGAGAAAGAGAGAGAGAGACACACATAGAGAGAGAGAGAGAGAGAGAGAGAGAGAGAGAGAGAGAGAGAGAGAGAGAGAGAGAGAGAGAGAGAGAGAGAGAGAGAGAGAGAGAGAGAGAGAGAGAGAGAACTATCATTAACGAAATGCTACATGACTAATAACTATGTATGCCTTTAGACTAGACATGAACATTAACAATTTCTCTCGGAAGGCAGGGAGGAGACGAGTGTGTTCACTCAAATATTGGTAGTGAAATCAATCAAATGGGAGCCTTCATACTCCATATACAGCAGACTGGAGCAATAACTAGCATTTGTCTGCCAGTCAACTGGCGGTCATAGCCTCAAATCCACAAACAGAGGCACAGATTCCAATACTGACCCAGTTAAGCCAGCTTAAAATGAGTACCTCACATAACATTGCATTCGACTACGCGTGTGTTTTATGCAACAGTGTCACACTATCTACATAACTACAGCAACGATCACGATTAGTTTTTGTTTCGTTGCCGGCACGGAATTGTTTTTAGTTCCGCAGCTTTGACTGCGGAGCAGGGCTGCCAATATGTGCCTTTTCCCCCATGATCCATACCGACTGCTTTGAAATTTTCCATTGCTTTGAAAATTTCACACAACATTGCATTCAAATATGCGCATATTTTTATATAACATGACCTACACAGCTGCAGCGACGATCACACTGGCATCTTGGCTTTGTTTTCCATGATTCAATTTTTTTGAAATTTTTGCTGTGTTCACGCTGCAAGTTATTTATGCTGTTAGGCGTGTTCTAGAGTCGGCAAATCAGACTATCTGCATATCTGCGCAGACACTGACTGATATTACCCGTATTAGACACATGCATGTTTTATTTTCTTTCTTTTCCATTTCGAAAGACTGAGCCACAGCAACATGTGGCGAGTACTGGTAGTAAAAAATAAAATGCCCCACCTTACAGAGTTAGAACCTGGGTCTCTCCCATAGCCAACTTAGAACATGGGTCTCTCCCATAGCCAATCAAACAGCCATATAACATAATCATTTACAATTTGAACAACAAATATTCTAAAGTCCTTACCAGTAACAGATTTTTCAGAGTTCTGCTCTTTGTTTTCTGAAGGTGCAGGCTCATCCACAATCATAGGTTCACTTTCTTTACTTGGCTCTGGTGCATTTGAATGATCTTGAGGCTGGGCTGTAGAACTACAGTGAGCTGCTGCTATAGAGCGGGGACTCACACTGCTCTGCCTGGTGCTGATTCTAGAAGAACAAGTGGCTGCTGGACTTATATGGGCAGGACTTCTACTTCTTGTAAATATTCTGCCTGGACTTCTCATTTCTTTTGATTCTGTTTACAATAACAATGCATGTCAATGTGTCTTAGGAGTCATTTTGTTGTTGAATTGTGCTTTATAAAATTTACACATAAACAGCATTTTCTTCGAAGTTTCAACTCCGAATGGAGCATAGGCCAACTCCATATGTAGAAGTGCTCATGATTACTCAAATTTTGTAACTGAAGCTGTATTTAAGACGAGCCAGTCAGTCTCATGCCAACCTTGCTTAGCTGCCGCATGTGCCATACTTGGTAAGTTATAGTGCTACTATACATCATCTCTCTGTGGACCTCAGTAACACACAAGCAAATCAACTTGAGATCAGTGTAACAAGAGGCTTAGGAATGCTTAAACACTTATACCCCCCCCCCCCCCTCCCAGGGATGCTTAAACTGCTAACACCCCCCTCCCCCCAAATCTGGAGATTTTGCTTGCATCTCATCTGTCCCGGAGGGGGAGGGGGGAATTACTTAGGTTTAACTCTTCCCCCTCTATCCGGCCAAGGATGCTTACTTAGCCATAATTCTGTCCTCTTTGGCCAAGGATACTTAGTTATAACCCGTCCCCTCTGTCCAGGGATACTTACTGAGACATAATTCTCCACCTTCTGTCCAGGAATGTTTACTTAATCATAACCCTTCTCCTTCTAGCCAGTGATGCAGAGCTACTCAACTCTTTTAGTCCCAGGGGGTGTAGCATTAGAGGCCAAGGGATAGTCAAGAGATGTAAAATCAGTGCACATTGCGTTCATAGGGCTTCTAAATAAGAACCTATGAACGTAAAATGCATTCCTTGGGACTGAAAAAAACATTTTTGCACCCACAATATAGCCATATGTGACAAAGACCTCGCACAGAAGACCAATCCAAGAAAAGAAGAAATACTCTATTGGGGAAGTATGCACATCAAGGGGTCATCGATCTTCAACAACTGTTTCGGCCCAATAACCCCTAGACAAATACATATGTGGGTACATCAACCCCAGAGATACCAACAACATAGGAATATGAGCAACAACATTGTATCAACCACAAACTACAAGTACTAATGCAGTCGCTTGCCTGGCAAGGCAGTAGTCCAGGTATAATCCCCAGAAGTGGCTGGGTATTTTAAAACCAACAAATATGGCTCTGGCGGTAGCATAGTGGCTGGGTGCTCATATACCAGCCTCAAGGTCTTCGGGTTGAATCAACACATAATTTTATTCTTCAAAATTGATCTCAACTCCCAAGTAGATCGAGCCTAAAAGTGGTGTTAGGTAATGTCCTTGGAAGTATTAACGACCAGGGTGGTCTGACAACATCAACCATTGAGTGCTGATCAGTCTATAAAAATATAAGTTTGGTATCGTATGCTGGATGCGCTACTGGTGTAGAAATGGTCCTTACTGTGATTCTGGGGTTGACACAGATTTTTAAATATGTGCAGCATATAATCTCCATAATTTTTCCCAGCAATAATGAGGGAAGCTGACCAACAACCTAAAATGTCATGGCCAAGAATGTATGAAGGCCTAAATCTTGAAATCTCAAAAGCAGTATCTGCTATGGGCCTAGCCTTTTGACTATTTCAGTGAAGTAACTGGGAGCCACACAAGTGTAGTGACTAGATGCTTGCCTACCAGCCAAAAGATCATGAGTTAAAATCTGCACTAAGTTGGATTTCCCTTGTTTAAAAGGAAAAAACTGACCATGGTCCCATGTCGACCCAATATGGGTTATGTCAAGGGAGGTAAAAATGGCTGGCGTGCCCAACGAGAGCTAAGTGGTCTGTTTAAAAAAAAAAAAAAGTCTAGCACAATATTCCTGATTTGCCGCTGGTACAAAAAGGTCCCTTACTTTACTTTAAATTTTACTTTCAAATATGTTAACTATCTCACAGTCTTTAAGGAAGAAAATGGGGCTTCTGAGCTGAAATGCTACAGAAAGATTCTCAGAATACCAAGGAGAAAGGAGAAAAGAAATACTGACATCTTAACCATCAAGGAAGATTGGTTTAAATAACAGCATCTTGTTTCAAATACTGAAATATTTTGGCCATATCAAGTCCCACGGCAGATAAGACAAAATTGTTTCAGAAGACATGGTGCTAGGATGTAGGGGCAGGGGCCGGCCAGCATGAAGATGGGCACAAGATAAAAAAAACAGCTTGCATAGGAAAGGGCACAAGGTGGTAGTGATGGTGAGAGACCTAAATTTTTTTCAGGCAAATTCTACAAAGGACCTACTGCAGAAGACTTTGCTTACCTTCAGGTTCTGTTGTATCCACTACAAGCTGCACACTGTCTGTTTTGTGAGCATCATGGGCTGCTGTCTCTTCATTCATTTCCTCATGACTCATCTCATCCTCAGCTCCCTCGCCCCCACTCACCCGATTAAGTGAATGCCGCACAATGGAAAATTTAGGACGCTTGCGGCGAGGCTTACACCATACACATTTATTCTTTTTCTTTTTGCTACTTGATGATAAAGATGCTACCATTTTCTTTTGCTCATCCAGCTTATGTACAGCGATGACGACTGTTTTTTCTTCATTCGAGTGAGCTCTGTCTAAAGGCAACTGTGTGGCACTGCTACTACATCCTTTCTCCCCTTTTGCATTGGAAGAAGTGTGTCCCCGAGGTGCAGCAGATCCTGGCTCATTGTGACCTTCATCCTTGCCTTCCTCAGAGGGGGAGACGCCTGTCCGTGACATCTTGTAAACTTTCTCTACAGCTTCTAGAGGTGGCACAGGATCAATGTTCATGCCACGAACCCTGCGGCTAAATCTCTCGCCTTCTGGTTTTGGGATGGATCTGGATGGTTTTGAGTTGTCAAGATAGCTGAGTGTGACAGACTGAGACTTGCAAGACAACTGATGCTGTCCATTAGGCTTGGTGTAGTAGAAATTTGGCACAGTTGTAGACTTGTGATCTGTAAGTGGATCCATTTATAAAGGTGCAGAGTTTATGGGGAAAACACATAAATATTTTATATTATTCTATATACGTATAGAAATACAATTTTTACTGAAGAATTTGTGATTTAGTATATATACCTTACACTGAACACAACCAATCCAGGCCTACAGAACTAATACTATTTGCCTTCAAAGCTACTGGATAGTCAAAAGATGCAAACAGTCCCATATAAAGTCCCTAGCGCTAATTTCTGTAAACAGTAAAAAAAAAAAATTTAAACTTCATGCTGCTTGACCTCACGTCTATTAGACTATAGATGTTAATTCTCTTCTTTTTTCCCCCTTTTCTCACTCTAGTTACCTCATTAAAGTGTTTAGGGGAGGAGGAAATGTGGAAGAAGAAGGAATGTAGGATCTTCAGAAGCTGATTTACAGAACTGAAGTTTACCTGTGGAGGGAACTAAACCTACATGATCTGAGCATTGAAGAGAACTGGCTCATAAACAGCATCTGTCCCAACAGTTGAGATATTTTGACCTCGATAAATGCCATGGAGACCTGGAAAATAACCACGATGGTGGGTAAAGCTTCTGGCAAACATGGTAGAGGCAGACCTCCACAAATGTGGATACATGACAGTGAAGATGCATTGGCTATGAAAGCACTAGGGCTGGAGAATTGGCTAGAGGAAGTTGAGACTTTCAGATGTGCCATGACAAAAGTGACTTCTGTAAAGCAGACATGTCAAACTCCTCGAGGGCGACATATGACGACTAATTGAAGTCATTGATTAAAAAAATTGCAGAATATTTCTTCTGTGCGGGCCACAGGTGTACTCGCAAAGGGCTGCTAGTTTGACATGCCTGCTTTAAAGGACCTGCTGCCTGATGAGATGAAACTAAAAAATTAATGTCCAATCACAACAAATTATCCCCGTATGGGTTCAGCAGCCCCACTGTGGGAAAAAAAAAAAAGACCCACTGTCTCCCCAACAACGATGCCGTAAGAGTAAACTAACTGAGGGCTTTATTCGAAATCGGAGTGCATCTGCCTGAGAGAAAAGGAACCACCAATCTGCATACAATTAAGTCAGATCTGTTAAACGGTTGTGCATGCAACACTTAGGTTCTGGAACAAGACTAAAGTCCTGAGGTGGACAAAGAACCAGAACTTTCAGCTTGAGTTTACAGCCGAGCAGTGTGAAGAAGAAGACATCAAATGGACTGAATGGAGTAAGAAGAGTAATGTTCCTCAAATTATACTTGAGTCCGGAGCCTTCACATCAGTACAACCTGGACCTTACAGCCTTTCATAGAAGCTATTTAGCTGTCATAGTTGAGGTGAACACACATCATACAATTATGAAACATTTTCATGTGCCATGCCAATAAGCACAGGCTATCATGTTTTGTCACCAAGATGATAATCAGAATCACTGATCAGCTCGGTTTTTCTTCTCATCCCATCCATCTCGCTAAGCCATCCCTGTATTAATCTTTTTACCTTTACCTTGCTCTCATTCCACCAAACTTGCCAGTCGTAACCAATTTCTCTGAACCATTCTATCTATTTGATAACACAACTGAAAACGTTTTATTTCCTGATACTGGAGTCAACAATCATTATAATTAAACAACGGAGACATGGATATATTTTCTAATAAATACTCTGACCAAAGAAATAATGGATGTAATATTTAATTTAAGAAATATGTAGGAACAAAAACCTCATTTCTTGGTATTGTCGTTTCAAATTCTAATGATCTGACAGTAATGAATGAACAAGATACGTCTTTCTAACTGCTGGTGTTAAAGACAAGAATAGGAAACAGAAAAAAAAGGAACAAAACCACAAAATAGATAAATTAGAAATTATAACATACCAGGGAAATTTCATAGTTTCTGCAAGATTATTTTATGACAAAACAAGTTCAATCATTTGAAAATTTAACTTTAAAAAAAAAAGTTTTAAATACTATTCTACAAGATACTGTGCAGCTAGAAATTGAAATGGACCAAGTACAAACTGCAAACCATGGGAAAAATAGTTAAAGAGGACTAGGCTCTATGTAAACAAAATAAATATTGGGAAATCACCACAATAATAGGAGAAACAGTTACAAGAAAAGGCAGCAACAAAAAATATTGGAAATTAAAATAATCATTGAGAATTACCAAAAACTATTAAAATGCATATCTACCTCTTCGTTTCCGTGACTCCTCAATGTCTACACAAGCTTTCTCGAAGTCCTTGTCCAAGTCAGTTTTGATGATAGCATAAGCTGTATCCTTTAAAGCACATGCTCGGTGACGAATGATTCGGTCTGCAGAATGATTGTGGATCACATGGTTATTACATGCAAGATATCACTGCTGCCTAGAACTTTCCATCCTTCAATGTTACAATAAATGCCAGCTAAATTCCAGCAAACAATTTCAGATTCTGCATTAATGAACCCAACTCAAATTATTGCTCTTGCCCCTTGACTCTGTACTCACTTCGACTATGGACCATGCAAGGTCAAACATTGTCTCCCACCTTGACCCCATATGCTGATGACCTGGAAGGCACTCACTTTCACACTCACCACACCAGCAACTTTGACCTCATCCCACACCTACACCCTGTATTCTTACTATGAGCACCGGTCATACTCTTGGATTTGGAATGGAGCAGTAAAAGTGATTACCTCTGCTATTTCTTCTTGTATATTCCAATGTTGGACTTCATTAAGTGTAACTTGGTAGACCATCAACTATTTGATTATGTTTTTAAACATATGCACACTAAAATAAACATTCGCAGACTTTGCAAGCGACTTTTGCATTAACTAGATGAAAACAATTTACATAGATGAGCTGTCCTACATTACCTTAAAAAGTGGTAAATAAAGGCACTAAAGATAAGCATCACCAGGAGTGTGTGTACATGTGTGTGTGTGTGTGTGTGTGTGAGAGAGAGAGAGAGACAGAGAGAGAGAGAGAGAGAGAGAGAGAGAGAGAGAGAGAGAGAGAGAGAGAGAGAGAATGAACAAACAAACTTTATTTTCAAATGGTCACAAATTGGGCGCACAGGCCTGTCTTACATTTGGCCCTTCTAAACACTCATCTTTCAAACAGCAGTTGTATATTATGTCGGATGTTATGTTCATTAAAAAATGCATATTATGAATATAAAAAAAAAACACAAAAGCATAGGTTGTGAAATGCATGCCCACACTCGTGCGCGCACACTCACATATACAAATCTACATATATATCTATATTACACACACACACACCACATACATTCAGGCATGCATATAAGCATACATATAGGCATTCACATACAGGCATATACACATAAAAAACACAAACACAGTCACCCACACACAGAGAAAAACATACAAACAAGCACACACACAGAGACACATACACAGACACACCCATGTACAGATGTACACATACAGACATACACACACACACATATATACATACAATATATACATACAGACACACACAGACACAAACTAATCCGCATACATACATATCATACACACCTTATTTAGTAATAAACTTCCCCATGTCGGTTCCGGGGCCCTATTATAGGGAAAACAAGAATAGACCAACTGCATACCTAAAAGCATGTTGTAAGAGTTGACTAATTGGGAGCTTCCTTCGAAGTCGGAATGCATCTGCTTGAGAGGCAAGGAACTAACAGTCTGCATACAAATTAGTCAGATCGGTCAACTGAATGCACAAGTAACACTCAGGTTCTGAAATAGGAGAACTGCAGTCCAGAAGTGGACGATTAACCAGAACTTTCCGCCGGAGTTTACAAGCGGTGAATGCGAAGAAGAAGCAACAAACTGATAATGCAATATGCATTATTTACTACATTTAAAGTGGCCTATAATCACTTGTAAGCATGAACTGAAAAAGTCTGCAATAAAATGAACAGGAAATCTTTTTATTTTTTTTTAGATCAAGTGGAAGATGGTTCCATAAATGATACTGAATAAATGCAGTTGTGTCGGTCTAGATCGTGCCGCTGCAACTGATGACTGTCATTTGTGTTTTGGTCTGTATCTGTGTGAGACATCTGTGCCGGCAGTTGGTCCATAGTGGTAGTAGTTAAGGAAAACACGTCCTGAATTTCATTTACCTCACTTACAACGTGAAATCTGTTGATCAAATGCTCCCCAACTGGATATATAGGTGTTTGCTTGACAGGCAGTGAGGGTGGTATTGATGATTACTCCCAGATGCTCATTTTCTTCTCTGAGAATATTTCTTTCTTTTTAAATACCATATTTTCTTCAGTATTTCAGCACTTTTTGGTAATAAGAAGAGTTAGTCTGTCCTCTAATGATCGGACAAGATCATAGCAATGATATACAACATTTTTATTCACATTGGTACCCCCTGCACTGTTACCCGGGCGTGATGATGGTGAATGATCACCTGTGTCTAATTTAGTACAGTCACCATGTTTAGGTGAAGATATGTTTGTGGTGCACTGGTCAGGTATTAAAAAGCTGTCTATTGAAGCACGGGATGTGTTCAGTTTTTTTTTCAGCTTTGATCTGCCCGTTACACCGAAGGGATGTTGTAGGTGGCCTGGACTCTGGGCTAGGTGTTGTGTTTAAAATTTTATCAGCCAGCTTTTCTGTTTCACTGTGTTTAGCCAATGTGGTCATGCGTAAGCTGGAGACCATTGTTTGACGTGGACAAAGTAGTGATGCGCTTCACTTCACTGTTGAAACACGTCCAAGAATGACCGGAAACCGGAGAGAGAAAAAAAGAGAAAGAGAGAGGAAGAAAGAGAGAGAGAAGGAGAGGGAGGAGGAGATTGGGGTAGGGGAGGGGGATGCAAGAGCATAAAAGAAAACAGTGTCAACTTACCCATTGGGCCCCTGTTGGGATTGTATTCCAAGGCATTGGAACAGATCAAGTCAATGTCCTTCATGAATGCCCTTACTGTAGTGTACTCATGCAGATCTATCTTTCCCATCATGGTGGACAGGTCCATCGGGTGTTCAATGATGTCATAGTAATCTGCGGCCTACAAGATCATGGAATACTGTATAAATTCCTTACACATCCAGAGTATAACAGCAAATACATTTGTTATATTACATACACTAAAACATAGTTACTATTACATATTGTGATTTGTGATTCAGCAGATTCACAAGGGTGCTAAGAATGGTGGAGATAGGGAAGCTCCTCAAAGGGTGGCAAGGGTCACTTCAGAGGTCCTGGCTAGTTACTGTATCTTTGTACCAGGGCAAACAGGTGTGTTGGGAAATGAACAAAGACACACTGGCTGAGTGTGCACCACTATGCCATGAATTGATGCATAACAAGCTAGGTGTGGAATGAATGAATGAATCAAGAATTGACATCACTGCACTTGGGACACTCCCACATGTGCTCTGTCTTTCCCCAGTAGCCAAGTAAAGTCGTCATGCTAATAGTTCCAGTGGCAACCTGACTAAAAGTCTGCCTTTGCCTCCACCCTCAATGCTGAACATCTTCAAGACCCGCACCCACCGCTAAGCTAGTCCTTCAATGTATGGACTCTATATCTGTTCTACTGCACAATCGATACCACGGAGCACTCACCACATCCACTCTACCACATAGTAGCCCACTACTCAGAGAAATGACAGCAGCCAATCCATCAGACTGTTCGCCACCTCGTACACCTGAATATCCCGGACAAAAAATCCACTATACGCTCCCGATCCGGGTGTGGAAAGACCCTTTGGGAGCAAGTGAACAATGAGGAGGTGTGAACAGCTCATTATTCTCTGGAGAGAAAGATATGATTAGGAGTGACCTGGTGATATGGCTGACACTCAACATTCAGAGGAAAGGCAAGATGGATGTATAATCAAAATGCTAATGGCTTACTGTGCCAGCTGCTGAAGATGGAGGAAATATCCCTAGTGCTGTGACGCTGGTTCTTGACTCAACTGAAGGATTTGTCACTAATTAAAACTGACATATTTAACATTAATTAACATCCTTTGACTCTGCTAACACCAGGGAACTCACTACACATTCACTACAGAGTACGCATTTCACAACTTCTGCAATGCTCCTCTTTTAAATTAACATATCCTTTCCCTTGTTACCGTAACATGCCTTTTTCAATTCCTTTAGATAAAAAAAAAAAATAAATAAAGTGGTTACTCTTAAGGACAAAAGCTTCAAATGTAATATGTTGAAGAAACAACTGTGTGTGACTGAAAGAGGTAAACAGGTGAGAATATCATATTTAAAGAATCCCTGTCTGGGTTACAGGGGAAAAAAGAACAGATCCACTGCTCCTTGAGAATTTAAAAAAAGAGAGACCACTTATTAAGGTTTTGTTGAAACAGATGTGGTGGGCCAAAAGTCGCAGATACTGCAGCTTAGCTGTAAACCACAACACCATGTGCCAACTTCCCTATGAAAGGCAAATGTAGAAGATATCAAGAGACAGAAGAACAGCAAATTGTCAGTGTACTACCAGAACCAGAGACACAGTGTTGATACATCCCAGCCTGCTTTCACAGTGGACAGGGCACATGAAATTGTTTTTGTTCACAATGAACTGAAAGCAAAACACACTTACATCTTCAACATTGACAGGCTTGGCAAATATGGAAAACTTCTTGTCGCCACCTAATTTATTGAGGACATCTCGCAAAAAGATGCGCAGCTCCATCAGGGTGAGCTCTTCTTTTTCTACCAAGAGGGACAGCTCCTCCTCCGTCAGCTCTCTGGGTTTGGGAGGTGCAGCTTTGGGCAAGACTTCTAGCATCCGTTGCGCTAGACAATGAAAAATATTTGAAGATAGTTGAACATGATAATCCAGTGTAAGGTAAAAGTCCTTCTACACGCCAGTGGCTCATCAAGCATATGAGGATAGACTCACATGTTTATAGAACAACCAGCCCTTGATGGGCGATGTGGTTAACTTCACGCCAGCCATCTTTACTTCCCAGGTCTTTGCCTGATCCCCATAAAAGGCTGGGTCAATGCGGGAGCTAAGGTCATGTATGAAAACATCCGGCTCCATGCGGATTTGAACACAAGACCTTGGGATCGGCAGGTGAGCATCTGGCCGCTACATCACGGTCGTTCCCTTAACTCTTTTAGGCCTGAGCAACACTGTGTGTGTTAATAGAGAAGTTCCGATTAGCCCAAACAACACTGTCTGCGTGGATCGTGTGCCTTGTACATACAGATTTGCATACGGCTCTGTATTAGTTCAGAACTACCATTAAAGTATTCAGAGAAGGTTACTCCAACATCTTTCTTTGCGTACAAGTCTATGTTCGCAGATTTTTGGTTCCAACTGGTAGCGTAATTTTCAGAAAGTGGATTTTCTAATTTTGTGTTATTATGGCTATAGATACCATCCATCGTTCCAACCACAAGTTCAGACCACAAAATGCGTCCTTCTGCGGCTGAAGCTCTGAAATTGTTTAGGTCAGATGTTTTTAGTTCTGATAATGATAATAAAATAGATTTTTTCGGAGAAGTGATTCAGACGGTGAATTCACATGAGCGGCAGCTGTTCAGTCTAACGAGGTAAACCCAGGAGGACCCATTTCATCTGCAAAAGAATGTAATAGTCACCCAAATTTGCATCCAAAGGACTGTTTCAGACAGTATCATATTAAGGTTAAGCTACAATGAAATCACTGCAGCTACAGTCTGTATATAACTGTACACAGTAAATACTATGTGTGTAAATGGTCCATTATTCTGCCAATTGTGATTTGAAATTTTGTTTAGCACTCTGTGAAAACTTAGGGTCTCTGAGTGCCAAACTAACCCAGAAACATTATAACTTTGGAATTTGTTAGGAAATTGAACAAACTTTTAAGTGTTATTCTCAAATTTAGATATTCACTGCTGTTGTGGCTGCAAAACCATGGTAAGTGAAGATTTGTAAAATTGTGTCTTTGTAAACTTAACACCTGCTGAATTCTTCTTTCCTAGTTACTGTAACAGTATTAAACAAAAACATATCATCAGGTTCAAAATGTACATTTATTCAAAATGTACATTTATTCCGCTTTAAAAGATATATACTTTTTTTTTTAAGGATTAGAAATATATTACTACATTGTCTATTGCCATTTTAGTAAAAAGAAATTAATGCAAGCCAAGTCTGTCAAAATGTATGGGCCTGCAAAAGTTAAACAGTCACACTTAGCTGCAAGGCTTTTCCAAGATGTTGTAAGCCAAGCCCAGCATTTATTGCCAGTTTTTTGGGGGTTTTAGTTGATAATTTTATGTTCAGTAGTTTGTCACTGCTTTCTGAATGGTGCTCAGACCAAATCAAAATAAAGCAGCCTTATGCATGAAATTCAAAATTGAAAACTTTGAGAGAGAAAATAATTCAACAAGCAACACTAAATCAACAGTTGTAAGTTTTTGTCTGTTTGTAGAATATAAGAAAATCAATCAACCAGCATAAATCTAGCTGGCTGTAAGTATTTGATCAAAAGGAACATGAGTGTAAGTATCTGATCATCTGGTTGACAGAGGTTTAACACACAAAAAATATGGGAGAAAGGGGATATTCACCCTTTTTCCTTAATTAGATCTTCAAATCTGTTGGATGTTGTCTGCTTTATCTAGTTATTTAAAGGTGAAACATGCATGTAATAAATATGTATGCACAATGCAGCAAATGTAAATAAAAGTAAGGGATCCTCTTTGTGCCATCAGCACATCAAGAATTTGGTATTAGACACAACTTTTATAGATCAATCTATTGTGGTGATGGGAATAATCAAGTTTAGTAAAAACTATAGAATATATATATATATTCCCATGATATTTTTATAGTAAAAACTATAGAAATGATGTGTCAATCAAAGGCAGTTCCAATTAATGTGTTCCATAAATGGATATGTCACCTCCACTAGAGGAATGTGTAACTGCTCTTCACATGGGCCATTACTGCTGCCTGTATTTACCACTTTTGTGGTGTGGGGGGCAGAAGGGAGTCACAACCAACTTATTAGGTAGCAGTGGTAAAAAAACATATATTTGTGAACACTACGAGAATTTAGAAAAAATAAAAATTTAACACTACACAATACTTCCTCAATAAAATCAAATTTTTTGCACCATTAGCCATTCTTTCATCCATCCTTTACCACCTACTTATAAGAATCTTCTACAACAAGCTACAAATATGAAAATGTTCCCAAGGCCGGACTGAAAATAAATTTCAAGGAAAATATCAATATTTCACTGAAGGAATTTGGCACTGGTCCGATATGCGAAACCACTGCATTTGAATTTGCATCCTAGGTTTACTTCTCAGATGGGGAGCAATGGCATGTAAGGCAGCCAAAAAATATAGCAGCAGCAGTTCAACAAAGACAAGCTAGAAAACACTGAACTGAATTCCATTTGACAATTCCCTGCTTGCAATGAACGAGAACATTCCATGCCAAGACTGGCCACATAAGTCCCCTATGTACCCATGAATCTCACTCATTAGCATTTACAATATACCAACAACATCATTAACAAACACAACCTTTCATAACACACTTTTCAAACAACTCATTACAATCATCTCCTTCTTTGTATTCACCCCCAGTAGAACTCACACTTCACTAAACTCTGGCAAAAGGTTCTGGATGTCATCCACTTATGGGCTTTGGTCTTGTTCCAGAAATTGAGTTTTGTGTGCACATCCATTTTACAGATCTGTTTATCTGTGTGCAGACTGCAGTTTCCTCACTTCTTTGAGACAGATGCACTCCACTTCAAAAGATACACCCATAACTGGTTGACTTTTAAAACAAGCTTAATAGGGGGGTAGTGGCTCAACTGGGGAACTCGTTACAATGAAGTTAATAAAATTATTCATCAACTGTAAAAGAGCAAAGAATGAAAAACAGTAAACAACAGAAACTGAATAACCTATTGTTTTCCTTGTTTCACCTGAATTCGGGTTTGAAAACCTAGACCTTAGAGGATAACGGCAGTGTCTCCAACTGCATTCTGGTATCATGCTGGCACTTCGTGACCTCCGACAACTGATATGTTTGCGAGAAGACACTCTCCGGTGCAAATGATGTATGTTCAGAGGTACAGCAAATTTTCGGACAGGTGTTTTGTTAGCATGCAGGTGACGGTAATTCTTATATAACATTTGGTGAGTGCCACAAAACAATCTTGGGCTAGATCTACTTCTCAATTCCCTGAAATCTGCACATGTGCTTTGAAAAAAAAAAAGTCACGGTTAACCCCGAACTGTTCTAACGTGTATGTAAACTAAAAAGTGATTCTTTCCGTCAAAGCAAAATGACAAAAATGTACTGTATAATATATTGTCATATATATATATATATATATATATATATATATATATATATATATATATATATATATATATATATATATATATATATATATATATATATATATATATATATATATATATATATATATATATATATATATATATATAAGTTCTTTACAGCCAATCAGCACTCTTTAAGACATATAAAAGTACTTTACAGCTAGTCAGCTTTTCTTGACAATGTATTTACAAGCCCTTTACAGCCAGTCAGCGCTCATAGACAACTTATATACAGCCAGTCAGCAATCAGTGACAAAATATACACTTTACAACCAGTCAGCGCTCATTTACAGCAAGTCAGGACTCCTTGACAATATATATACAAGTACTTCACAGCCTGTCAGCACTCACTAACAAAATATATACAAGTACTTTATACCAGTCAGCACTCAACAAAACATTATAGTTAAGAGTAAGTCAGCTTACAAAATATTTACAAGTAATTTCCAGCCAGTCAGCACTCATTTACAAAATATATAATTTACAGCAAGTCAGCACTTAATAACAAAACATACACTTTACAGCAAGTCAGCAATCAGTGACAAAATATACACTTTACAACCAGTCAGCGCTCATTTACAGCCAGTCGGGACTCCTTGACAACATATATACAAGTACTTTACAGCCAGTCAGCGCTTACTGACAAAATATTTACTTTACAGCCAGTTAGCAAACAATAACAACTGGTTAAAGATTCCATGTCACAGCAATCAGGACAAACCCATAATAGCTGTCTCCTTCCCCAACAGGCAAAGAAGAGCCTCCATATTGGTCATGGCGATTATCATCTGGTTAAGTGCCTGCAATCATCTAGTTAACTACTCATCTTGCCCTTCCCTCGAATGGCACCCAGAGCCTGTAAACGCTCCCTAAGGAGTCCAGTATCTTCCATTTTACCTATTACCCCATCCCCTCTGTCTTGCGAGTCACAGTACATAACCCAGTGGTGCTATTCGAGGGAACCTATCTGCCTGCTCATTCCCAAATATGCTGGCATAGCCTGGGTAAAATCACCATCTGTACACTCCTGACTGATACAATCAATTCCATACCAAGAAAACATTCCACATTCCTGAGCATGCTCTGTGATTCTGACAGCATGACAACATGTCTGGCTTAGCGTTTCCCCCCCACTAATTGGAATGCTGCAGTTACCACCACAACCTCCATTCTCCTCAGTCCCTTTACCCATTCCTTTCCTCAGCTAATCTCTTCAATGTTGCAGTTTACTGTCTTTTCAGCTTGGGCCATCCAGGATCTGCCCCTAGTCTGTTACCTTTCTCAGTGTCCAATTCACTATGAAGAAAATGTTCTGTATCACTTGCAACTCTAAGATAGTTTCCAGTTTTCTCTATGCTTGTCAGCAATGGGTAGCATATCCTGAATCTGTATATGTTCTAATTTCTCCAAGTTTTTGACAGTTAGCATCCCCAGACCATAAATAATGACTGACATTAGGCACTGGCTGAATGTGTACAACATCCCACTTTCTATGTCCGCAGCGGCCATATCCTTCAGTGCATTATTGTCTGTCTTTGCTCCTATGATGACCGCATCAATGTGATTCTTGAAAGACTGGCTTCTGTTGAGGGTCAGTCCTAGATATTTTAGTGCATTTGCCCTTTTGGTGAATTCTTCATTTACTGTGATCTTGGGGACATCTGCTTTGACTATTCTATTGTCCAATGAACACCATAATGTTGATGCTTTATTCATTTTTATCAAACATCCTGTGTCTTTACACCAATCATAACCATAAATTGTATCCAACATCACTTGATATCCTCTTCCTATTTCTGCACTGTCGATATGCCAGACATGGTCTGCACATGTGAGCACCCTTCCAATTCCTGGTGTCTCAATGGCTACAATCCTACTTGTGTATACATTATTGAGTACAGGTGAAATGACTGGACCCTGGGGTAAACCGGGCGTGATAGTACATGAGTCTGAGGTCCAGGAGCCCTTCCTCAATAAAGGCTACCTTGTATTCATACCGGACCACTGCCACCCAGTTAACAATCCAGGGACAGACTTGCATTTTCAGCAGCATGTGTAGAATGTTTCTGTATCTGACTCGATCGTAAGCACCCTCAAGATCAATTGCCACTGCACCTGTGTCCATTTTATTTTGGAACAGTATATACATACTAGGCAAATGTTGTTTCATTAATTCAGGTGTCCCTTCTTGGTTGGTAGCTGCCTAGTCCTTTTGGTAGAGATTCTCAACAACAGCTCTCATAACAAATTGTATAAAATTCTATTCTGATTTACAAAGACAGGGGCAATTTACAGATGTTAACACACACACAAACATCAGTATACACACTACCAACATTTTTCACAACTGGAAAAAGTAGAGAAATAATGAAAACAAAATATGACTGTTGGCAACAAGACAGCTCACAGACATGACATACCGTGTGTGGGGAACACTCATTAACTCATGACTGACTTGCGGACAAAGCAGGTTATGTTTCTGGAACCAGTCTTGCCTAGATAGTGTAGGCCGGTCAGATTTTCTGACTACCGGCTCAAACAGCTGTTCAGATTGCCTAGCAGACTGGTTGCTATTGAGTTTTGCATTTTTAGACTGTGACCTTAACGTCATGGTAAAAGCTTTTCTCTGAAGTGCTGGATGTATAGTTTTGCAAGATTGCTTGATTGTGGCTTGGCGATGTCTTCTCTTTGCTTCTGGCATCGATAAACCAAGCACTGTGTGGGGTCGTTTCTTACTGTTAGTTAACGACGTTGTAGGATACAGAACATCTTCCACGGCGTCATAATCATTCACATACTCTGTAAACACTTCAACACTGGACTCTAATGGTTCATACGTACGCATCGATAAGGGGAAATGCATTTGATTTCTTGATTTTAAAGTTCTTTTATGATTTTGTTTTAAACTGGAGTTTGATTTCAAAAGTTCAAGAATTTTTTCTGAAACAAGATTAATTTCTCTAATTCAGAAAAAGAACAGATCTATGAACACAAATGGTAGAGTACAGCAGCAGGCATAAGACACGTTGATAACAGAACCAAACAAATTGAGAACAAAACAATCTAACAATACTTAAACAGTTGATCATACTATATATTAAAGATAAACAACAGTTGATCATACTATATAATAAAGATAAACAACAGTTGATCATACTATACACTGAAGATAAACAACAGTTGATCATACTATATATTAAAGATAAACAACAATTGATCATACTATATATTAAAGATAATCAACAGTTGATCATACTATATATTAAAGATAAACAACAGTTGATCATACTATATATTAAAGATAAACAACAGTTGATCATACTATATATTAAAGATAAACAACAGTTGATCATATTATATATTAAAGATAAACAACAGTTGATCATATTATATATTAAAGATAAACAACAGTTGATCATACTATATATTAAAGATAAAAAACAGTTGATCATATTATATATTAAAGATAAACAACAGTTGATCATACTATATATTAAAGATAAACAACAGTTGATCATACTATATATTAAAGATAACAGTTGATCATATTATATATTAAAGATAAACAACAGTTGATCATACTATATATTGAAGATAAACAACAGTTGATCATACTATATATTAAAGATAAACAACAGTTGATCATACTATATACTGAAGATGAACTCTAAAGAAAATAATCTTTACTGTCTGCACTGACCAATTTTTGGGGCAGTGTAGAGCAGGATGGTCTTCAGCCAGATGATTTAGTGCTCACAGAGAGTGCAGTTGTCATTACATGAGCAGGTTAGGATTCACCCTACCAAAGAACTGAACCTGGGTTTACCAAATGACAGGTCTAGCATCCTACCGGTCAGCTAGCCACTCCTCAAAATAATAATTCGGTAATATTTAATGTTAAATGATGAGCATTTCACTTGAACAGAGACGTAAATGACTTTTATGTGCAACTGTTCTCCTTGCTGGTACGGTACCATTTTATCAGGTCGAAGACATACCTTTATTAGCTGCACTTGGTTTAAACAGAAATTGTACAATATACTCTGCCGAGTAGGGTGTTTGCCTGAATGCATAACGGAAAAAAAACTCACAGCTGCGAATTTAAATACATTATGGTGAAAATTTTGCAGTTTAGATTTAAAATTAAAAGACTGATCAGAGAGATGAAAAATTTCACAATATATAAAAATATAGCTATTGAGCTTTGCCAGTTCACATCAGTCTAACATAATGCTATGAAGCTTATATAGCACAATTAGTGAAGTCAGAAAAGAACATTTTTTATGTCTTTGGCACTTCAGGCATTTCTAAAAAGTATTGTAAAGGACCCTTTCCATGCCTTTAAGTACATTGGGCACACAGTGTTAGACCTATACTTTACAGATTAATCGGCATTCTGTAGGTTATGTGGTCAACATCAAGGCGGCCGACTTTACTTCTCAGGGCTTTACCTGGTACCCATTTAAGGCTGGGCTGACCTGGGAGCCAAAGCCATGTTTTGGGAAAAATCTAGCTCCATGAGGATTTAAACCCATGACCTTCAGTTCCAAAGGCAAGCATCTAGCCGCTACATCAGCTAGACCAATATTTTCATAAACTATGTGGCATTCTGGTTTATGCGGTCAATATCACACTGGCTACTTTTAATTCCCAGGAAATAAACTGAGTCGACTTGGGAGCTAAGTTAAACTCTCAAACAATAAAAAAATTCTCCATCGGTGCAGATATGAACCCTAGAACTCGCATAGAGCCAGAGCTGTAACCTCAAAGACAACCCACCCTATGGCGGCTCTGCTATAGTGAATTATACATGAAATGGTGATGCAGTTTTTACCTGCTTGTTTCTTCTGTGGCGGAGGTCGAATAGCTTGTCTAAGTAGCAAATCTTGAAAGAAAGCTCTTCTCTCTTCCATGTTGGGATCTGTCATCTGCACCACTTCATTGGATGCTTGACTGAACAATGACTGAAGCTGGGGAGGGACAGAAGAGGTCAACCATTCAACATTAAAACAGGTTGAAAGTGAGTGAAAGAATTATTCTGTTATTAAAAAGTAACAACAACTGAACAATTTGGGAAAATATTTTTTTCAAAAATTTTGTTGACTACAGCAATGAAAACTGTTAATATTGATCCACCCTCTCATCCTTTCACCATTAACTCAAAATATATGAGGAAATAAAGAAACAAAAGCTCTTTAGCCATTACAGTATGAATAAAAAATATCTATCTCAGTCCTTTAATAAATGAAGGTCCCAATAAATTTATACACTAACGCCTCTTCAGCATGTGTTGCATCTACGGTTATGATGAATTACTCTATATGTTCTGCACTAGGGAATTAAAGGACAGAAGTCTGAAATCGAACACACAACCTTTAGAGCGAGCATAAAGAATGCAGCATGGGTACAACAAACGGCCCCTATTGATTGGCAACATGCAATAGTTATACCATTGTGGAAGAACAAAGGAAGCAAATGAAAATGCGGTCAATATCGAGGCATCTCTCTTTTAAGCCATGTTGGCAAAATGTATGCCAAGATAATAGAAACAAGACTGAGACCAGTGATAGAACCACAGCTGGCAGAAGAACAGATGGGATTTAGGAGAAATAGAAGCTGCACAGATGCAATCTTCACACTAAAACAGTTAATAGAAAAGAACATTGAATACAATAAGAACTTATTTGTAGCATTCGTAGATCAGGAGAAGGCATTTGACAGAGTCAACAGACAATTATTATGGAAAGTAATGACAAGATATGGAGTTAGCGAACACCTCATCGAAGTGTGCAAAAGTTTATACAGGGATTGTAGTTAGAATAAATCAGGGAACATCTCATCCTTTCACAGTGACATCTGGAGTAAGACTGGGGTGTGTCTTATCACCACTGCTGTTTATCACCTACATTGACAGTATATGCAAGAATGCCAAGCCCATGAATGAAGATCTTAGTAAGATCAACGAATTACTCTTTGCAGATGACCAGGCCTAGATAGCAGATACAGCCATGAAATTGCAACATCTAACATCCATGAATGAAGAATGTAAAACAAATAATATGAGAATCAACACTGAAAAGACAGAAGTAATGTCAATAGGAAAAAAGAAGACAGATCTAAACATAGCAATAGAATACAAAGGCATTAAACAGGCATCTGAGTTTAAATATCTGGGAACTACATTTACCAAAGATGGGAAATTGGATAAAGAAATTAACATTAGATGCAGTAAAGCAAACCAAGTATTGGGACAGCTAGCCCCCCTCTTATAGCATAAGACAATCCCAATCAGCACAAAGAGACATCTTATTCAAAGCATATTTATTCCAACTCTGTGCTACCAGTGCCAGACATGGTCACTCACAACAAACCATAAAAGAAAGTTAGTAACCACGGAAATGAGATGTCTGAGAAGGGCTGTAGGAGTGACCATAAGAGATAAGATCAGGAATGAGATCATAAGAGAAAAAGTCAGCACAGAACCAATTCTGGATTACATACAAAGACAGCAAGTGAAATGGTTTGCCCACTTAGAGAGAATGCCTTGTGACACCATACCATACAAAGTATACATGGAAAGAGAAGAAGGACGTAGAGCACGGGGTAGACCAAGAACAAGATGGCAGGATAACATCAGAGAAACTCTACAACAGCACGATGTGCCTATGGTCGAGGCAGCCAGAAGAGCTAGAAACAGAACCTTATATCTCCCTCGACACCCACAGCGGTAAAAGAGGAAGTGCAGAAGAAGAAGAAGATAAAAAAAAAAACAGTGCAGCGACTCTGCCATGGACACTCCCTGCTCTAACCAAACACAAGTAAATTTGATAATGACACAACCCACACACAGACTACAGGTGATTCCCTAACTGTTTGCTGCCCTAATATAATCGTGCTGTATGGCTATACTGTTAAACAAATGCAAATCAAGAGGTAACATACTTGAAAAAAAAAAAATGATTACACTAGAGCACCTACCACATGATCCAGTGTATGATAAGGCTGTTCACTCGTTGCCAGCAAAAGCAGTGGCAATGATGGATCAAGGTTCTGTATAAGAGTCAGCAGAGCTGCCTTCAGAGTTTCACCCATGACATCCCACCACTGGTTGATATATGGCATGTAGATTATACTTGGACACTTGCGTTTTGCTTCATGGAACACCTGTGTCAAGACAGAGAATACAGGACTAAATATAAATGATCATTTACTTATCACTAATTCAAACGATTTTATACCAAATGTCTTTTTATCTGTAAGGCAATTTCACTGATGGTAGTGAGATACCAAGCACACTGGCAACTATAAACCTTTTAACTACAGTAAAAAGACGGAAACTGCAATGGTACGGACTTGCACTAATGACCTCTCAAAAACAGTACTACAGGGCTCAGTAGAGGAAAAGAGAAGAAAAGGCAGACCAAGACAGACCTGATACAGAAGGTGTCTCACTGGACAGGTCTTAGGCATGCAACCATGAAGCCCACTGCAACTGACCATCAAAGGCCGTGGGAGCTGATCAGACAGTCAGTAGCAACGAAACAGAGTTATGGGCAGATAATAATGAGTGAGTCAGGGTAAACTCTACCAATAGGAGATGTAAAGCACCTCTTTGAGCAAGTCTGCTCAACACCTCAAGGGCAGAGTACCCACTTAACCCCTGATCAGAGTTACCCACTTAACCCCTGATCAGGGTTATGTAAAAAACATGGCAAGGCAGGTGGAGGATAAAGGTATTGAGCAGCTGAATAGTTTTCAGAACTGGTCACCACTTTAACTGTCCTAGGCATAGGTTGCCTCTACAGGTACAACAGATAGGAAAACGTGCCCCTTAGAGGCACTGCTCTCTTAGAAAACAAAACTATTTTGCAAAGAAAAGACGTCTCTGTACACAATACACATAATGTAAATGATGTTGTTTATTTGGCATCATGGCATAAAGGATTAACTGTGTCAAAAATGACTGTTATTATACAAAACAGAAGGCTAAGGACACATCATTGTATGGACTATTTATGTAACAAGAAAAGGAATTTTACTGATACTTAAATGTTTTCTTTTTTGCATACTAATTTAACTGATTCTACATAACTATCGATGTGTTGAGCTGAGCTGATTCAAGAACTGACATCACAGCACTCAGGACATTCCAATAAGCGCTCTGTCCTTATCTTCAGCAGCCACAAACAGTTCCAATACCAATGCTGCCAATAGCAGTTTGGTTATATGACCACTTTGCCTTTCCTCTGAGCGTCAAGTAGCAGCAGGATCCCCTCCTCACCCCTGGCGGCATCACTCTCACCAGACTGTGATGATCAATTTTCTGTTCCAAACTGTACACATGATCCCATAAGGCCTTAACCATGTCTGTCTTATCATGCATCTATTCCACCAAGTAGTGCAGAGCCAGCCAATCTGTCCCCCTGCTCATTTCCCAACATGCCAGCATGCCACGGAGAAAAGATCCAGACAATGCTCTTCACCCATGACCTCTGAAGCGAAGCATGTCACTCTGTACAAAGCATGCCTGCTGAGTCTGTCACAATCATGATGTGTGTGTTTATTGTGGTCTCTAGACAGCAGAAAGCTGCAGTGGCCGCCTCCATATACATTCTTAAGGTGGATGTTGTGGTATCATATGCTAGGCTCTCCTGCACCAAACATCGGCCATTAGCTTTTGCTAAGAACCTTTAGGAACTTCTTTTGCCACCTGACACTGAACCATCTGCATAAATAATCAATATCATCAGAGCAAGCACTATCCTGAATTTATTGCTGAATATCCACCTCCTGGCCACTCCCTGCATAATGTGATTATGACTCTACACAAGTCTGACTGTTCTGCAGGCACTGTAACCTGTTTGATCATGTCCTCCAGCTGAGCTCTCCATGACTTTTCTCTTACCAGCTGCATCTAGCACTTTGTGCAAAGGTGATCTGTGTCTGCAGCTACTCTGAGGTATTACTTAGCCTGCAGCACCTTGAGTCCCCTCAACAGTCAGCAAACCAAGGTTGTACTGCATACACACTACTGGGGTGGGGGGGGGGGGGTGTCTCTGGTACATTCCAAGATGACCCACATAGCTGCATTCTGCATGCACTGTAATTTAACCAGTTAACTCTCTCAGACAGTGAGCAGTCCTAGTCCATAATCAATCAATGGGAGGACCAAGTGCTGATATAGTGTGAAAAGCATTCTCTTCTCAATGTCTACTGCAGCTATAGTCTTAAGTGAATTGAGCTCCTTTTGGCATTTTGTTACAACAGTCTCCACATAGTCCTTGAAGAACAGGCTCCAGTCAAATGTGATTCCCAGATACTGCGGTTTGCTCTCTCTGTTCACGGTTCTACCCTCTATCGTGAGATTTGGGACATCAGCTCTAATAATCCTGTTGTCTAGAGAACACCACAAAGCAGACACCCTTTTTAGGTAGACAACAGCACTCATTTCTGTCATCATCATCATGTAGCAGGTCCTTTGCAGAACGTTGCTCTCATCACAGTCTGCCTGTAAGAAACTCAGTCTCTTGCCAATTCTCCCGCCTCATGAACATTCACACTCAATGAGTCACTTATATCCAGTGCCCATCTTCGTGTCGGTCGGCACTGCCCCTCCTTCCTGGTACCATGCCTTCTGCTATAATTTTTTCCAATCCGTCGTGGCGCTTGATATGACCAAAATATTTCAGCTTTCGAGAAAGGATGCTGTTTATTAGCCAATCTTCCTTGATGTTCAGATCTTTTAAGATGTCAATATTTCTCATCTTCTTTGTCCAAGATATTCTGAGAATCTTTCTATAGCATTTCAGCTCAAAAGACCCTATTCTCTTTCTTATCCGTATGTAGCCACAGGGAAGATGCATGCTCTCAAAATTCATTTCTGTACATCAGTCAATAATCACTTTGTCAGCTGTTGCCTGTAACTCCTAGGCTGTTTGCTCCTGATCTCTGCCCTGTCTATAAGCAAGAATATCATCTGCAAATGTCAGTATCTAACTCTATTATATGAAGCACCACCACCATTCCCTGCCTGTACTGGAACCCACTATAAACATCACAGGCAAAAGTGGCTGTATTTGACCAGGAACTTTTCCTGCATATATCTGGGTCTCTTTGAAGAAGCTTCCTTCTTTCTAAAAATTCTTGCAACTTGACAGCGACTATCTTCTCTGAGATCTTCCCAAATGTATTTTGTATGGTGATGATTCTAAAGCCACTAAACTTTGAACGATCCTGGCATAGTTTTGGAAGTGGGATTAGGCTGTGCACCCAATTTTATGTGTTAACTAATTTTACTGATTCGAACACAAATATCTCTTTACGTGTTAATAAATTTCACTGATTCTATCATAAATGTTTCAATCTGCATTGGCAAATTTAGCTTATTCTGTTTTCAATTGCATATGCTCTAATGTTATAGCTCTGCAAGTTAGTCTTTCTGTGTAGGACACAAATGTATCAATGCAGGCTGTTTCATTTATTTAACTGAAATCTGAATTACAGTTCCCTAGGTTAAAACAGAAGAAAAACAATTTATTAAGCAAAATCAAATGAGTGACAGAGTAATTATCTAAAACCTGGAGAATGACAAGAAATTATTTGACTAAACACAAACTATACCTTGGAAGATCAATGGAAAAGGAAACGGAGAGGGGGGAGACATGCAGAGGCACAAACAAATATTCTGGACTAGAAGGCAACTGTGCTAGGGCTGCTGTAGTTCCCTTTTATAAATATGATAAACAAATAAGGATGCAGAGTTGTTGAACTACAAGCGGTGGTGCACCAAGCCTCTAATACTAAATCCACTGGGCTCAATGGCTTTAGATGTTAAAATAAAAAAACTAAATAAAGATCAGACTTGCAAGTGAAAAGGAACACTCACATTGGCACATGATTCTTCAGGAGTTTTAGCAGTCACAGCATACAGAGTTGGAAGGTCCAGGACATGTACTGGAAGGTTCTCCATCTTATGTACAATTGCAGGAGCTATATACGTGCTCTGACCCTGGCCTGCTTTACCAACTAATATCATACGTGGGCGGAATGTAGCAGGACGGCTTGTGGCAGAACTGAAGTTAGAAAAATACAGCACAATAAATGATTTATAAATGAGTTTTGATCTTGTCCAGAATACTACTAATTCTTTGCGTTCACTGGCTGTAAACTCCAGTGGAAAGTTCTGGTTGTTTGTCCATCTCTGAACTTTGGTCTTGTTCCAGAACTTGAGTTTTGCGTGCTATCCATTTGACAAATCTTACCTATTGTTTGTTTCTTGCCTCTTAGGCAGATGCACTCCAACTTCAAAGGAAACACAACTAATTAGTCATCTTTGGGGCATGAAACCCAAAAGGGAGTCTGGAAAACAGTTTAAAAGAATCTGCTTATTACAAAGCAACAAATGAACACTCAAAACTTAATGATTCTGATCTAATCAAACTTCTGACCTCCAATTAACTCTTTTAGTACCAAGAAACTTGGCAGGTGCCGTAGCATTGGTGCTAGATGTTTGTTGGTCCGAAAATCTGCGTCAAGCCAGATTTGTTTTTTTTAAGACCTTGGCGCCCAGGTCCACTGAGCCTAAAACAGGTACCAGTTAAATTCAGACAGGGTCAAAGGAAAACACCCCACCCCCAAATGCTATTTTTAGTTACTATATTCATATCCTAGCCTATTAAACAATGTGCAGGTACACAAAGGACTAATGGAATTTCCTGTTTTCGATAACAGACATGGTAAAGGGAAGAGGGGCAGCTAGAAGTGACTAGATTTAAACAAAAGTTACCATTGTAATTTATACAAATCTGAGTAGTCCTGTCAATCATGAATAGTTACTATAATTCCTTTTATTGCATATGCCTAAGTGGTTAACACTGCTGTTATAAACATACAAATTATTGAAATGAAACACTAATCACATAAAATAAGTGCAGAATCAATTTTTTGCTTTTAAGACAAAAATTTTTTTTTTTGAAAGTTAAAACCAACAAATGAGCTTGATTTTTAATGTAAAAAGGAACGTTACCTTGCAAAACTCAGGTACGTTGGCTTTGCATGGGAGGTGCTAGGCCGTTCCTCTATGTTTTGCTTAGTTACTTTGCTGCCTTTGGTTGAGGTAGGTTGAACAAATATAGATGGACTGTCTTCATCCTCGTCACTAGCAAATTCATCCCATATAATACCATTCTCTGCCAGAGTGTGGGCCTGACTAGCTGTCACTGAAAACAAAAATCAGATTATAACACGTTATTAATGCTGAAACAGGGTAGCTATCAGCTTAGCTAGGGGCCTAAAAATATAAAAAATGCACAGTTAAAAGGAAAGGAGGAGAAGCATATTTGCTACTGACCAAAAGTACTCTACAAGCTGTACTCCAAATTTACCTTGGCTTCTCAGGTCGACCTAGCCTAAAATGGGTACCAGCTAATGATCTGGGAAGTACATGCTCACCACATAAATCAAAAAAGTACCCACTTGTTAAAAGAAAAAAAGTATGTCTAGTACTATGTGCCCAGTGAACCACTGGCATTAAAAAGGTCCCTTGCTACTTACATACGCATTTAAACATTATTTAGACAAAATAATAATGTGTATATCATCATCATCATCGTCTCGTAACACTGCATCTCCTTGAGTCGCAAATTTCTGTCATCTGTCTGATCAGCTCCCTCTACCTTTGAGGGTCAGATGCAATGGAAATCATGGTTGCATGCCTAAGGTCTGTCCAGTCAACCAAGTTCAGTATCCAGTTCTTTCTTGATCTGCCTCTTCTTCTCTACTAGGCCCTGAAGTATTGTTTTTGAGAGACTGTTGGATCTTATCACATGTCCGTTCCATTGCAGTTTTTGTCTTTTCACTGTAGTTAAAAGAGGTTTATAGTTGCCAATATGCTGGTTAATTATATGACGACCCTCGTCATCTGTGATGCAGTCTTTGTATGACATGCTAAGAATTTTTCTGAATGATCCCATTTCTATTGCTTGAATCTTCTTTCCAAGTTCAGCTGTTAAGGTCCACGTTTCACAGACACATGTAAATGTTCTAATAGCTAGCGCTCTGAGCAGTCCTAAAGAATAAACTAGTGGCTGTCTACAACAATGTGTAATCCATTCAGATTTTATACATTTTCACAGACCTTTTACTCACGCAGTGCTTCATCATCATCAACATCCCCCCCCCCTCTTCCCAGCGATCACATGTTCCAGTTTCCTTCTTATAACATAACCAAACAGTGATGACTGTCTCTTTCTGATGTTTGCAATACAGTTCACCAATGTAGTATCAACAGGGTTTGTAGCCAAATTCGACAAACATTTTTTAAAGGGATTTAAAGGTTTTTTCAAGGTATTTTGGCCTTGTTCAAGGATACATTAGGCAAATGCAGTACTTTATTTACACATATATATGTGTGGATTTCACCCACACATAAAGTGTTTTTACATTTTTTTTCTAGACTTGGCAGAGGGAAGCAAACTGAAATGTGAATGAGAACGGTGGTGGGTTGTCTTGTGAACATAATGACATTTTTAGAGCAATGCTGAAGTCAAGCAGTGTTTGAGGACACATTTTTAAAGGCCCCTGAAAATGTATTCCATTTCATCTTTCACTCTGTTCATATTTACTAATTACTACCTTTACATTAAATATTTCCGAAAAAATTATTAAAAAATGTTGATAAATTCAAATTGTAAAACTTATTAATAACCTGTATCAAATGGTTGTGATTTTTCTAACGATTGTCCTGGAATTCATGAGGAGTCACGACCGGTCATTTTTCTTTAGCGCTGTGGAGGCCACAGGGTTACATGCAATTAACTGTCCTAGTGTTTTACGTGCCTCAAATCTCTTTTAGAACATCACAATTATACAATATCTTTCTCAGAAATAAATTGAAGTGCTACATATTACAGTCTGTGGAACTAAGGCTGAAAACTTGCCTCAAACCGATTGTGTTCATTTAAAAATTCCTGCTGTGGCAGATTATTTTTAATCTGACCCTAGCTTCCACACTGACCTAGTCTACAATGGGTACCGGGAAATGGAAAGTAAAGGTGAGCTGCATGATGCTGACCACATCATATATCGAATGCCAGTTAGTCAACACAAACATAGGTCTAGCATCATACATCCGATGCACCACTATCATGACTAGGGTCCTTGAACTATTTAACCTGACGGTGTCCCCTTCATGATAGTTCAACACTCTCATACATACCAGCTGCATCAGTTGATGCTGCCTCGGCAAGGCAAGGTGGAAAGATGTCACAAAGCTGCCTCAGGACCCTGTCTAGAAGTCGCTGTAACAGTGGACTAACACGTGCTGGCAGAGCTCGGGCTGGTGTATTTACAGCTCGCTGTGACGTTGGAATTATGTTGTTCACTGCACTGAAAAGTCAAAGCAAAGAAATAAATGCCAAGTTCTTCTCTGTAGGATATGTAAGATTTTTTGGGTTGTTTTGGATATAATTATGCCATGTCTAGCAGGGCCACAGTATTTGTGTCCTTCACTTGAAACATTTATCTTCTTTGGTTATTTATTGCCAGGATTAGCCTTCCTGATACTATTTATGTTATCCATTCATATGAAATGAAATAACTATATGAACTATAAACAATTCTTCTTCTTTTTGTGATGACTCTCTGATTTACACAGATGATTACTTGTGATAAAACTGACTCACTCAAAAAAGTCTTAAAACCCTAACTGTACACTCACTCAAAGAAATTTTCAAACCCTAACAGCGCACTCACTTAAAGAAGTTTTCAAACCCTAACTGTACACTCACTTAAAGAAGTTTTCAAACCCTAACAGTGCACTCACTTAAAGAGGTTTTCAAACCCTAACTGTACACTCACTTAAAGAAGTTTTCAAACCCTAACAGCGCACTCACTTAAAGAAGTCTTTAAACCCTAACTGTACACTCACTTAAAGAAGTTTTAAAACCCTAACTGTACACTCACTTAAAGAAGTCTTAAAACCCTAACTGCGCATTCACTTAAAGAAGTCTTCAAACCCTAACTGTACACTCACTTAAAGAAGTCTTAAAACCCTAACTGTACACTCACTTAAAGAAGTCTTAAAACCCTAACTGTACACTCACTTAAAGAAGTCTTCAAACCCTAACTGTACACTCACTCAAAGATGTCTTAAAACCCTAACTGTACACTCACTCAAAGAAGTTTTCAAACCCTAACTGTACACTCACTCAAAGATGTCTTAAAACCCTAACTGTACACTCACTCAAAGAAGTCTTAAAACCCTAACAGCGCACTCACTTAAAGAAGTCTTCAAACCCTAACTGTACACTCACTCAAAGAAGTTTTCAAACCCTAACTGCGCACTCACTTAAAGAAGTCTTAAAACCCTAACTGTACACTCACTCAAAGAAGTCTTAAAACCCTAACAGCGCACTCAAAGAAGTCTTCAAACCCTAACTGTACACTCACTCAAAGAAGTCTTTGGCTGAGACACTGATGGAGGAGACATCCAGCTGCAAAGTTTCATCAGTAAGATAAATCTGTGGGTATCTGCGGCGCAGTGCTAACATGGCTGCTTCTGTACACAAAGCTTTCAGATCTGCTCCACAGTAACCTGAAATTCACAGCCAACACTTTATGGACCAACTGAGTTTTATTTTTAAAATTTATATTTATAGTCAATTAGTTAAAACAAACAAAAGATTATGTCTTTAACTCTAAAAATGTGTGCGTGTGTGTCAGGGTGGGGAACGATTAAACAGGCATACCTTTAACGACTGATTTTGAGGTTCTTTATAAAATATGCTCAACAATAACCATTTTCATAAACTCCAGATGTTTCAAAGTTTAACTAATGATTTTATGACGCTCAGTATATTCCAGGAGACAAAGATGGACTTTGAAAATGAGGAAAGTGAGACAGAATATCGTTAACTGTAAAATGAAGGGATCTCAACAGAAGGGACTTCCTGAAGTTTTAACTGGTCACCAGCAGTGAAATGGAGTTATAAGGTGCAGTTAATGAGCCGAGGCCATGCTTTGTTTTTAAATTTATTCCGTTATTTATATTAAATCTAAGTGGCTTTTTTTTTATGGGGGAGAAAAAAAAAGGGGTGGGGGGCGGGTGTCTCTGGTATATTTGTAAATTCATTAAAGAGTAGGCTGGTAAGAACACACAACTCTGCAACACTGGGATCAACAACAATACATTCACTTAAAGGCATGAGATCTTGCCCCATAAACACTTTATTAACATATAAAATATTGGGTGATAAGTTTTTCTTACTGGTGACATTTCACAGTGATGGCAGATAAGTTTTCTCCTGCCTCTTGATAACAAGGCCAAAAACTGTCTAGATCATCAGCACAACAAATCCACTGACTGTGCTTTTACTATTACCACAACCTAGACTTACTGCTGTCAGTATCTTTACCCAAGCTACCTGTCCATCTAACGTTGTCTGCATTAAAACTTTGCCAATAATAAACAATTCCATCACCTAACTCAATCATGATGTACTTTATGTTGCAGCATCATCTTTAGCCCATCTCCTATAGCCCTCAACCAACTCAGCCTTAGCCTGTAGACTTGTTCACAATTGTTTGAATTTTGCAGCTTAAAAGTTTTTATGAGATAAGGTATCCAGTCTTCACCCAATCATTTATAGTCACTATAGGTGACACACATGGTATGTTACTGTTTTATTGTTTCCATGATATTAACAGAAGACGAGTATTTGTGCTGTCAACTTTTCAGAATAATCTTGCCTCTCTTTCACTGCAGCAAAACAAGGAAAATTACTATTACAAGCAACACTTACCAACACATTTTTCAGCGAGTTCAGATATAAAATCATCATTCAGTTTTGGACTCCAGGCTGCTGTGTGGATTTTCAGAATTTGCTTTCTGGCCTGAGGGATAAAATGACAGCTTAATGCAATTCTTCAGCTAAACAACTTCAGACTCAAGAGTAAAAGAATGAATGAGTCAAGAATTGAAGTCACTGCACTCATCAGGTTCTCTGCTCCCTTCCTCAGCAGTCAAAAAAAAGTTCCCATACTGATGAAGTTTCACCGCAACCTAATTAAAAGTCTGTCTTTCTTTTTCACCTGCTTGTTGAAAACATCCAGACCCTCTGCCTACTGCCTGCTGAATCAGTCTTACGAGGTATGAAAACTATGTTCCACTGCACTGTCCACTCAATCCCAGAGAGTCTACACCACATCCAATTTACCATAAAGTAGCTCACTGGAGGAGCAGCAGCAACTCCCCTAAATAAGAAAATTAGAACACCCTAGACAACCACAAAGCATGGATTTGCTTGAAAAAAAAAAAAAAAATACTTTTATATAACTGAGAACATTTGACACAATCATAATTCTGAGAGGAAAAAATACATAAACTCTCCAAATACTACCAAGAAACATAAAAAAAAATTGTGTCTACACATAAGCACTGAGAAATGTGAAGGCTAGCAGGCTTGGCTGCCACCTGTAAGTTAGAACCCCAGTCCTGGTGGATTTGATTAAGTCTGACCTGGGATCCAAGGTTGGCCCGACCTAAAAATAGACTACATGTTGACATTAAAAACTCCAGTCATCGATAATCTGGTTCTTTCAAATTTCCGGCAGGGATCTGGGAGCGCATTTAAAAATTCACCATGTTGGTGCGTCAGTTTTCTGGAGGTGGTGTTTAAATTTTGACGGCGCTGTACTCCAGAAAAAGCTGTTGTGTCTAATTTGCATGTGCTAGCGGGCATTCCTGCTTATTCCTTCTCATGTTATCATTGATTTGCTGCTGTACAGCTCCATTATAGATTCAGCACACACACATAAAAGAGGCTTTGTGAAATGTAAATTTCATGTGCCTTTGATTGCAGAGAAAGTGGGAATGCTTTAAAGAAAAAAAACTTGATTGTGATGTGTCTGTGTGAACCATTTGTGAAACGTACCACACTGGCTCTTCAACACTATATGATATTTTAAAAAACAACAACAAAACAGATAATTTGCTGAAGTTCTTTTCTGACAGTATCAAAAAAGCAAATGTTTGTAAGGAAGTCAATGATAGAGGGGAAAAGTTTGGAACTGGACCAGATTCTCATAAACCTGTTTAATCTTCATGCAAGTGGAAATTCATGGTGATTTATTAATGGAACAAGCCAAAGTATTTCAGGAAGAGCTGGGATTGCAACACAAGCGTGAATTTTCAGAAGAGCAGCTATAATGTTTCAAGTCATCACACGGCTTACAGTTCTGTGCATTGCATAGTGAAAAAATATTCAGCAGACAAAGATGTGGATGAATCTGCAAAGTCAGTCAGCAATGAACCTTTTAAATCTTGAACAAGTGTACAGTGCTGAGGGGACTATCTTACTTTAGAGATGTATGCTAACAACAACAAACTCTGACACATGAAGACACAGAATTGCCATCAGGGTTTTAAGATTTGAAGGAATTTGTTACTATAATGCTGTGAGTACTCACATAAATTCCTCAAGGAAATGAGACAGTTTCCTGTCCATTACAATGCCAACAAAAAGGGGTGGGTTACCAATGATATTCACTGAAATGGTTTCAAAAATGTTTTATCCCTGAGGTTAAGATTTACTGTAACTCAGTTGGACTAGACCCCAAATGTAATATACTTCTTATTTCAGATAATTGTTTGGCACATTCAAAAGTCAATCTTCTAGTGAAAGATAATGTTTTTGTTGACTATCACCCACCTAAGTGCACATCATTAATACAACCGCAAGACAATGGTGTTATAGTTAAATGACAACTGAACTGCTGGCAGGGGTAGAGCAACAAAGTTTTGTAAGTGAACAAGAAATCCTGAATGTTTACTTGCTAAAAGATCAACTTAGAGAAAGACTCAAGTATATGAAACAACAGCAATGCATAAAATATTCAAGAAAATAGCTAGAAAGCAGGAAGAAGCACGGCATTGACCACAATTGATAATTCAGTGCCATCAAGTCAATCAGATGTTCTGTCATCACCATCAGTATTTCCTCCACAAATTAAAGCTGTTCCTGTTGCCAAGGATGCTGTTACTGTCAGTCATGAAGATGATTATCCTGACAGACCATCTGCTATTTACTTCCTTTCGAGGGTGTAGTAATGATTACAATTTTCAGAAACTATTCTTTTTAGCTGAACTAAAATTATGTAGAACTGTTTTATTTTTTTGTGATCATTAAAATGTTCATTTAGTGTTCAATTTCTTTCTTTAACAGACTGTAAAGGTTGTCATCTCCTCTTAAATATATACAGCCTACATGAACCTAGAAAAATTCAGCATTTGCACAAATCTGGCATTCCTCAGGCTGAAAGATTTGTTTAACATCGACCTATAGCAGAAAATGTTCTGGGAAGCAAAGTAACTGACTACATTATCCAGCTCACGCCAACTGGTCTATAACAATATGGGGCTAACACCATATGCCCAACATGATTTATGGTATGTTAAAGAGTCCTCTGCTTCAACATACAAACATCAGAGGACATATAACACATCTTAGATAACTGAACAAATATGAGATATAAATTAATAATTATTGATTGGTAATACTAATAAGATTTGATTTCTTCTTCCGTCAGTCAATATAAACATGTAAACTTATTTATAAAACCCTGGGGAAAATGGCACTAAAAACATACAGGTAACATATCTGAAATGATGAAAGTTACTGAGAAGTTACAAAAATGTCCTAATCTACTGCCTAAAATTCTTTAAGGAACAATATGGAATGAAATCGATAAGTGAATGAATTCAGCTTACCTCCAAAGATGGCAAGTGGAATAGAAATTCCCTGTCAAAACGACCAGGACGTCTTAAAGCAGGATCCAGAGAATCAATACGGTTTGTAGCTCCAATGACAACTATCTCACCCCGACTGTCCAGCCCATCCATCAAGGCAAGCAGGGTAGACACAATTGAACTGTGAATTTGGTCCTGTCTGCTGGACCTCACTGGAGCCAGTCCATCAATTTCATCAAAGAAAATAATGGATGGTCGAAATTTGTAGGCCTGTAATATAAGTTATAAAATGAATATGTGTAACAATTTATAATGACGTTTCATTGTTTTCTAAAGGTTTAATATCTGGCTTTATTTCCTAATGCCTGTATTTTCCCCCCAGTCTCTCTGCTTCCACTTAATCTCACAAGAGAAGCGGTAATCACTTTGGCCCTTATAACAAGATGTTCTAACAATACAGTAATCTTCTAGTACTTAATCCCTTGTTTTATTGTATTCATTCCTCTAAACACACAAGATTAGAAAATTAAAAAAAATCATAAACAATGTTACCGTTCAAAGCAATTATATGCGCAATGCTGTTTATTGAAATAAGGCATTTTCATGCCGACTTTTATGCCTTGTGTCCACTGTTATGTTTTTTAGTTGGTCCCTGACTTTCACAAATGAAGTCTTTTAATATTCTTTAATGCAAACCCCTGTGATGTTTAATCTAGCATAGGTATTTTAGTTTCCACAGCATAACTGTTTACGAGCCAGTTTTCTTTAATGATTAAATTTTGTAGAAATACAGTAGTGCCTGGTTCTTGGTGCACAGTATATTTTTTCTCTCTCTCAAATTGGTTTTCCTCTTATTATCAATAGATACAAATTGCTACAGGTTTTTAAACTGTTGTTGCACCTGTTAATCTGACAGCTGCTTATTGTCTGTAATAGAATTCAGTAGATCAAATTTGCTTGAAATCTTATTTCTCATTCCCCCAGTTTTTAATGATGAAGACAGCTGAAAACATTACTCTAGCCTTGATGTATTGTTTAAATTTCTCTCAGTGTTAATCATGAGAAAAATATGATTCCTGGTACCTCTGTCTTGTCTGAAGCCTGCTTGTAACAGATGTAATTGACCAAATTATAACTTCCTTTCTATTGTCTCTTTGAAGACTTCTACAAGAATGAGTTAGTGAAACAGTGTAAAGAGGAATACTTGGGCCCTGTCATTTGAGTCAAAAATGCAGATGCTCTGGAGATACATGGGTATCACTGTTGGAGATGCTTTGATGCTATGGAGTCACATGCATTGCGCAGTGCTATGTGAGGTGAGAGACCGGCCATGCTTGATAAAACCAGGAGGCATTAAATATAACTATCTTGTCTTTAAACAGCCTTTCATATGATTGACATATAGCCATTATTTTAGTTAATGCTACAAAAAAACTAAGTTGCACCAAAAATGGCAACAAGCAACACATGCTGCCATTAAACAACACATCATCACTGGGATATTAAAACAAAGTTTATAACTAGTAAAATCAGTCTGAACTATTCACCTGATCAAACAAGAGTCTCAGCTGTCTCTCAGATTCTCCCACCCATTTACTCAGGCAGTCAGCTCCCTTGCGCATAAAGAATGCAACCCGCTTGCTTCCCTGTGAGCACTCATTGGCTAGAGCTCTGGCAACTAAAGTTTTCCCAGTTCCTACAGAGAACAAACATGTTTAGATGGACCAATCACAAACAGATAAAATGTCCGGCAGCATCCATCTTTAACAGCAGCTTGCTCAACTGTAAAACAAATATATACCCACAAAATACAATAATATTAAATGGCAAAACTGGCGGTTATCTGGGTCAGAAAAAGGCAATCTAAATTCTTTGGACACTCATGAGAATGCAAAAAAAAATGGAGCAGTTCACAGACAATAGGAAACTGTGAGAGGAACAGAGGTGGTGAAAACCACAAGAGGATGTTAGTTTGGCATCATGACATAGAACAACACTGAGTAAAAAAATTAATGAACACATAGTAGAAGGTTTGTATAGATAACAACCAGTGATACCTGGCAGGAACTTTACACATGATGTTTTCTTAGCTTTTAATGGTTTTTAATGACATAAAGTCTTTGGGCAGTAGCTGATACAATACGCCTATATGACAGCTTTGGTACTGGCTGCAAATGCATAGTGTGTAGAATTGGTGGGTATGACTATCTCTATACACACATATATTACAAGGGGTGGTAAAATAGATCTAAAATACATGAAAAAAAAAACTGACGTCATTATAACATCATACTTTGCTCCATATGACTGTCTTAACAAAATCCCTATTTTCACAGTCAAAGAGAAAGAAAACAGTAAATTCTTTGATCCATATGTGTTTAGTGATTACTTCTCACAAAAAAACATTAACTGTGCTCAAAATAGTAACTTGGAAACAGGTCCCAAAAAAATAAAAATTAAGATTTTTAACAACTTAACGACCGTAAAGAAGCTGAGGCCTACACACTTGCCAGTATGTTCAGTAGTCTAGGGGTTCAACTTGCTAGATTAAAAAAATAATAAATAAAAACTGACCAAAACTCCAAAATTTCTTCAGCTTCTTAACTCTTGCTGTAGTTTCTTAGAGGTGTATTTTAGAGAATTATAAGGAGGCATGTTTAAAAAAAATGAAATTTATAAAAATTTAATTTTATAAAATTCTTATGAAAAAGTTAGGAAGAAATGTTGCTACTGACAGGAAACTGCTTCATTTTAACATTTACCAGAGAAGCATATTGTAATACAAATTTAAAAAAAAAAAAAAGAACAAACTGTAATCCTCTCCCAGTTAAATTAAAAAAAAAAAAAACCTGCAGCAATTTCTGTCACTGATGTATTGGCTAGAATTACTCTCTTTTAGCATAGGAGACCTGTTAAAATATGGCTGCCAATTCTTTATTTGGTTACATATGTCAGCACCAAGATACTTCTGGTCACTTTTTTAGTCTGATGTTATTTACTGACTGCTCACACATGCTAGTGACTATAGCGTGGCTAATTTATTGTAAATACTTTTGTTTTAATATAAACAATTCAATGCACAGTTAGTCGAAGCCACTGATAAACACATACTGCAACGATGAACTAATGTAAAACTGATTTCAAACACTTTCTCTTGAATACTAACATTTGTTGTGCAACAGTCAGTTAATTTTCAGTGATCTTCTTTTTCTCTGGTGTAGAAATTCTGTATTTTTTACCTTTCTGCTTCCAAAAAAAAAAAAAAATTAATGTAGATCATTTTGTAAGAACTCTCCAAATGATCACTGAAAGGCTACCTTCTGTACAGCCATTTCTTAAATCAGAAGAGTAGAACTGATTTAACTACAAAAATTAAGATCAGTATAAACAAGATGCAGGCTACATTAATCAGGAAAATAAAACCCAGATCAAAGCAACCATTAGAACCCACTGGAACACAATCCTGAGAATTAAATCAACCTCCTCCCAGGAAAGCAACAGATCACTGACATAATAGTGAGAATTGGACACAACTGACTCCCCAGCCATATGCACAGATCGCTTAAGAATGAGGATTAAGAACTTGGCCTATGTAGACAGGCACCATATTAAACTGAACATGTGCAGAAGGGAGATCCCAGGTCTGACTAGTCAGCGTTCTGGTGGGAACTAATCTGTATGGAACAGTAGAGAACAAGTGGCACACTACAGCCTTCACAGAGGTCTGTGGCCTTCTAAAATGAAAACCACTGCCAGGGAGAATGAAAAGAAAGGGGAAGAAATTTAAGAAAACTAAAATTATGCCTGTGAACATAATTTTGCACCAAAAGTTTCTTACTACTTGGTCTGAATTAAATTATTCAGTGTTTTTTCCCCCCAGCATGACACATAAAACACACTCCCCTACAAAAATACCACATACCTGGTGGACCGTAGAACAAGACTCCCCGCGGTGGATCCACTTTAAATCGCTGGAACACTTGCTTATAAAGAAGTGGGAAAACAATCATCTCTTTTAGAGCTCTTATGTGTTTCCCAAGTCCACCAATGCTGTTAAATGTTACCTGAAACATAGTGAATAGTACAAGCCTAAACAGTCTGCATTATTGATTTTGAAATTACATGCCTAAGTCTGAGGACAATGCTGGAAAAATAGCAATGTAAGAATTACACAAGACAACATTAAATACAAGGCACACACACACACAACTTGGAGCTGTTATCAGTGCACATGTCTGTGTGCGTCCGAAAGGTGGAAGCAACCTCCAAGCTTCTCACCATATATTGAAAATGATACTACAACCAAATATTAATTAGTTGACATTGAATATTTCGTTGAATATTTTTGTAGCCATTTTTCACAACTGTATTGATTCTCTGGTTTGTCCATAGAATTCAAATAATCCTGTACATGAGGAAAAAAGAAACAGATCAATATCCCAAAAGTTCAAGAGGCCAATTAAGAAAGAAACTGATTACCTACATCAGTACAAGACAATGATAATTTTTGTGGGGTCATATTATAAGACTAGAAAGTAGTTAGGATGTGACAACCAGGAAATGAAGATGGAGGCTGTTATGAACAGAGGTCAACAGAGGAAGAAAATCAGCAATCGATTACATAAAGGACACAGGTATTTGTTGAGAACGTGTGCAATGTTAGACATGATACATGATGATGCCGTAAACTACTTACAAGTCAATCATTAATTAAATGCTACACACATAAAACATTTAGAGGTCATTCCATGACAGTCTTGATACTTCCTTAGTGATGTTTCCAGTTCCTTTATGTGCTTCACAGATTATTCCTATACAATTCTTTCAATACCCATTTTACGAGGCTAGATTGTTTCCCCCATCTCAATATGTTTAAAAAGCCAAATCTGCACGCTTAAATAACAGACTGCTAAAAAAAAAAAAAAGGCAGTATCCGAACACAGCAAAAATTGTTTGAAAAGCCAGAATCTGCAAACCCCAGTTCCTTTATGTGCTTCCCAGATTATTCCTACAAAATTGTTTCAATACCCATTTTACCAGCCTGGACTGAACCGAACCCCGCCTCCAAACTGCATTAGTATTAAAAGTTTGGCTGCTAATAGGGATTGCATTTAGACTAGTCTATTACACGAAAACAAAACAAAAAACAAAAAAATAAGCACACTACTAATTATTAAGCCTCTGCGACTTCAGCAAAATGCATAATATGCCATTAAACATTTCAATGTAACTTACACTTCTGTCTATGGCCATGGGTTCAATATCAGCAAGACTGGCGCCTGCCTTGACCCTGTCTTTGATTAAACTTGCGGTAGGAAGAGCACTAGTGTTTGAGTTCAGTGGCATCATCCTACAATGTATTAGAAGCAAAATAAAACTGAAATAATCATCAGAAATTTACCCATTCTAAACCACTTAAACCAAAGCACTCTACTGCCTTTCATTCTGAATAACTCTGTATTTAGCTAGCTAGTTATATCCAGATTCGTCCTTTTTAGAACGACATTTTTTGTTATTTGAAGCCCCACCCTGGCTTTTGCCAGGAGCCGCAATATAGGCAGGCCATAAATATGGCCAATTGTCTGAACGCGGTTTCAGGGACCTCTCCACGGTGATCCTCATTCACATGGTGGCACTTTGTGTCATTGGCTGTTTGTCGCTTGTGTGATGTCCTAGTGGGGTAGAAAGTCAGTCAGTCGTATTTAGCTAGGTGTTAGTCTGAACCCTAATGTTCTTTTATACCTATATGATTTAGTTGTTTCTTAGTAGTATTTTCAACGAAAGACCTATTATTTTAGGAAGTCACTGTGGTGAAGTGGTTTAGCCATTTGTTGTATGCTCTGAAAGTCTTGGGTTCATTTCATGAACTGCATCATTTGGTTCTAGAATCCAACTTACACAGACTCCTCAGGATTATCGCCTAAGCTTTGGAGTTTGTGCTTTGCTAGTTCATCTAAAAGTGCACCAAATACATGACTGCAGTCATTAACCTCTCAGTCACAGTACTATATTCCTAAATAAATAGTCTCCTTAAAAAGCTAGTATCTGCACATCTGAAAAATAATATGTTTCAAAAGCTAGAATCTGCACACCTGAAATTAGTATGTTTAACCTGAAAAATTGTATGTTTAAAAAGCTAGTATCCACACACCTGAAAAATAGTATGTTTAAAAGCCACTATGCGCACACCTCAATAATATGTTTTAAAAAGCCAGTATTCGCATGCCTGAGTATCAGCACGTTTAAAAAGCTAGTGTCTGCACACCTCAAACAAAAAAATATTTTTTTAAAAGCCAGTGTATGATTTCACATTTTAAAAATGTATTACTAAATATCACCTGCTCCGAGCCTTCTCCATGCTCCGTGCTTTGCGGCGGTTAAAACTTTTCTCATCACTACTTTCACTATCAGAAGATGTTGAACTTGAGCTTGAGTGGAAAGCTGAACGCTTCCTGAAAGTAACAGCAATCAAATTATGACCAATGTGTGAAACATATCATTAATGAATTTATTAAATATAGGAAACTGGAAATGTGAAGCATACATATATAATAATGTATATTTCCTTCAGCTTCAACCTCTATCCCTGTTACCCGCAGCTCGGAGCGGGGCTAAACTAGATGGCTGGGACTCACGAGCAGCGGTGCGGGAGAGGTCCGCAATTTACATGTGACTGAGGCCCTGTTAGGGTATATTTTCGGCCTCCATAATTTGGGACCGTTTTTCAGAGGATAGCCGTTTAGTTCTATAACAAGGCATTTGTCATTAAGGAATGCTTGTACTTTACTAGTCATTATTTCAGGTCTTCATGTTTTAGTTCCATTCAACAGTACTGACTGACTTGACATTAGAGATAACAATGTATACTTTCTGTGAATTAGAGCTGCTTAATTTCTATTGTTACACACACATTTGATGTCATCTGACTCACAGTAGTCACCAGACAATCAGACTTTGCATACTTGCAACAATGATCCTTACTTAACAGAAGCAAGGCTCAGGACTTAAAACAACACTGTTTTGGGCATACAGTTAGATATGTCTTAACAAGTTTCTTTTACCCAAGTACCCATCGCTGATACAGATAAACTGATTCCACCAGAGCATGTTCCAAGGCTTTTCCTTGTCTACTTTCCCCTGATTGACTCCATTCATAGGTGGGTGCGTTAAAGTCTCCTTGATCATCTGGCAGTTGTTCAATATCTTTTAGCTAATCCCACTGCTAATTTTTAAAAGGACTCTCCATTTGTATATACATTTACAATGTTCCACTTTAAGCCCTCTATCTCAGCCTGTATCCCTTGAAGCTCTTTACTGCCGTAGTTCCACTGATTCCTATCAAGTGTCAAATATTGTATTCCTTTACTTACTAATATAGCTTGCATAAGTTTTTCCTGTCTCAGTGGATTGATGTATCTACGGTATCTCGGACAATTTAAAATAGCCGTCATAACCTCTTGCAGTATTAGGATGTCAAAATCATAATCTAGTTTCTATAAAATGGGTCCTCTCTGCATTGCACTGCGGTAGTTCCAGTAGTCTAAACAAAATATCACGCCGTCCATCTATTTTTACCTGGCTTTTCTGACGCCTGTGCATTTTTCCTCTTCCATTCCCCTTCCATATTTTTTAATTCCTACTCTCCCTTTATTGACCAACGAAGAAGGTATCTAGCACAGGGCATGTACTCCATAGCTCTGGCGACAATTCTTCTTAATAGTTTTTTTTTAAATCGATATTCATTTTATGAAGGTAAATAAATGGTCACCCCAGCAGTGCCCTTACTCTCTGCTGGGGAAGGAACTTAGGACATTACACCCATCAGCCAAGCATCACAACAACAGACTGACTGCCTTTGTTAATGCTGTCTTCCCTTCAGCACAAAGGAAACACCTTGAGCTTATGTCAGTGACTACCAAAAAATACTGAATATCATGACAGAATTATAATATAACTTACATAGATATGACAAATTTACGCTGATAGTAACTGTACATAGCTAATGTACATCTTTAAAGTAATGCACACCATCAAACAACTACAGCTGACAGCTGAGGCAAATATGGTGAATAACAGTTTACCTGAATGTTCTTTTCTGAGCTGGTGAACAGTAGGCCTGATTAATGATTTTCTTAGTCTGTGTCCCAGAAAAGACAGAGCCATGAATACGCTTGATTCGTCTCTCTTTAGTAATAAAAAATAAAAATTCACTCAACAACAATGTGTCCAGAACATTATATGGTGTTTTTCTTGTTATTCTGTAAATTATTTTGAAATAAGAAAATGCTTAAACAAGTAAAGCGATACAACTAGCATGGAACAGTCATAACATCTGATACATGATACCTTGCAGAGATTCAAAAAAGATGTCTTGGCGAAAGTACATTAGAAGGTGCAAATGATACTAACTACAAACATTTGCTAACTTCCTTGCGAAAAAGAGCGTTAAAGTGTTATATAGAACCTGTGTTGTTATATGCATGTGAGACGGGGCAATAACAGATAACCTCAAAAACACCTAATGGCAGCGGATATATAGTTTTGAGAAGGATGCAGAGAATATGGAATGACAGAAACACAAACGTCCTTGACAAATGAAGACAGTAAACTGATTAAAGAAATCAGAAATAAATAATAAATTATTATTGGACTTGCTATAAGGAGAGGATTTAAGAAGCTGGTGACAACTGCTACTGGCAAAATGTATGTGGACAATCCAAAGGGAGGGTAAAGATAAAAATATATGCAAGGCTTGTCAATATCAGTGGGTGACACAAGTGCACTGACCAAGTCAGTAGTTCTGGTGATCATGTGCAGTTGTGAACTATGACCACCTATGCTAATCGGAAGGCACATTATGATTTATTATAATAACAACATGGTACAGGCATAATGTTTTAACATAATATACTTACAAGTATTTATTTTATTAGTACATGCTGGAAAACATTGTTGTGATCAAGTAACTGACCATGACAGCCAAGCCTGGTTTTACCTGTGTCAGCATAGAAGCCAGCCCTTTTGCTGGTAGCTGATGGTTGTGTGTTTGAATCTTCACTCTGGCATGGCGGAAACCAAAACTGACCTGGGCTTCCTGACTGACAGAGCCTCAAATGGGTAGTAAGGATAGCCAGCGTGGTACTAACCACATGTGGCGTTCGAGCGCTGACCAGTCTATAAACATACAGGTCTAATGCAATGACTAATCACTAAGAAAAATCGAAGATGATAAGCTAGCCATTTAGTCTTCAGTACGACTTAAACCTGCTACAACATCTAATAACCCCAAAAAGAGCACTATGCAGAAAACAAATCATGACAAAGACAGATGACAGAGAGAGAAAAAATGTCTAATAGTTTGAGCAATTAAAAAAATCACATAATAATACAAGTGACTGGGGCAGAAGGGGCTTAAAGTAACAGTAAGAACAATGAACTAATAAAGAGAACAAAGAAATGGTATATTACCTTCAACTGGAGCCTTATACAGGTCAGTCCTGGGCTTGTGCTCCCTCAGAGAGTAAGACTTCACTATTTCTGGCTGCTTCTTGTGGAGAGACAGATTCTTCTGTTTCCCAGCTTGCCTATTCACGTTACTCTCATCTTTGATATTTTCACCAGCATCATCGTCATCTTCTTCAGATATGCCCTCTTCGTCATGGCTCCCTTTGTTATTATTACTCTTATTTCTTTTAGCAATGTCTGAAACGAAAAGCCATGCTGATGTCACACATTGCCATAAGCCTCAGTGATAGGGGTCATGGAAGCGTGGCATTATGAGTCACCCAACACCTACTGTTTTTTCCTTTTATAATAGCCGGGGAATGTATTCCATTTAACGCTTCACAGTGCTCATATCTATTGATAATTCCGATGATATATTTCGAAAACAAAATGTAGAAAAAAAAATATATTTATAAATGACCTGTGTAAAAGAGTGTTTTTTAAAGGATTTGGCGGCGGGGTGGGTAATTCACATGAGTTTATGAAATATTTTTTTTAAGCATTCGCGAGGTAAGAGGATTAATAAATGTTAATAGTCAGAACTGGGAGTTCTAACAACATATCACTGAACTATCAACAAACACTTCAAAACATATGTCATTTACTAATAGCTGGGCAAGGATGTTGTCCTCATACTTTCAGAATAGCAAGAGGTTCCGAAAAAGCTTTCTCAACTAGGTCCTTGCATGATGTATGTTTGTTGCTTCGACTAAATTGCTGTTGCATCGCATATGCAGCCTACTTCTTGCGGGCTAACAGTTTATCTAAAAGTACACACTGCTCAGGGATAGTACTGTTATTTGACTGAACCATCAAACTCAGTATTTTAATAGAACTCACAAATTCATCTATTGTGACAATTCTTTCATCTAGTGGTGTAATTTTCCTGTTCTGATACTAGTAGTTCATGTTCAATGCATGAAAGACAGATTTTATACATCCTAGGCATATATATGTTTACCCAAACATGGGTTTAGCATTCGCTCCTGTAGACTGGAGTAACCAGAATCGTAACTGTTTGTCATTAAACCACAAATTGTTAACCACACAAGAGATAAAGTTAGAAATTATATTATCAGACAGACTGTAGAAACAAATGGAATGTAAAACAGTTGACTGCATGCATTCACAGGAAAATACCGAAAAGGTTGAGAGGTCACGGTCGGAGTACCATGAAAGATTATGTGTCATCTGTGCAATGAAGAAAAAAAAAACATACCTTGCTCAGAGTCAGATTCATCACTAACTGGCACACCGTACATGTTACGCTTCACCTGTACACGTTTTCTTTTCACTCGACTGTACATGTCAGAAAACTGCAGTGAAAGAAATAATCTCATTAAAGAATTTATTGTATTTTAAAGTACTAATATGGTTATTCCTTTAGTAAAACATTTATAAAGACAATTTATCTGACAAAGACAGTCTTGCAAACAACTTGAAAACTTCAGGTCTAGTGCGCATGTTGAGAAACGTGGAGACAGGCATGCTCCGTGCAGAGTGGCAAGCATCGCTTCCGAGTAGTCAGTGTCCTTTGGATATTTTCTCCAGGTCATGCCCTTGTGTTGGGAAATGAACAGGCAGACAGACTAGCCAGTTCTGCACTACTTGGCAGTGAAGTAATAATGTTGTGAGGGCCCTTTGGGAGCGAGTGATCAGTGTGGAGGCACAAACAGATCATTACAGTACCTTACTGGTACCATGCCTTCTGCTATTATCCTTTTTTTTGGTCAATCTACCATTTTCTGAGACAATTAACTAATGTACATTATGCATGATTAAGTTAACCACTAGTAATTGTTTTAACTAGCATGTTTAAAAAAAACCGTCACTATAAGACATACCTGATTGTCATCACTGTCTTGATCTTTTGTGTCAGACTGATCGTTGTTGTCACCTGAACCATGTCTGGATTGCCCAGGAATGCTCACAAGGTATGACTGATTCAGGGTATCATAAATCTGAATGACAGGACAGATATGAACCCAAATATTATAAAATTATGGATTAATTTAAGCGAATGACACGAATCAACTAAGGACTGGATTAAAGGTTAGGATATGGAGAAAACACAGTAAATGAAAACTAAAGTTTGTTTAAATGTATATAATATATCATGCCCGTCTCTCTAGCGTAGTTGGCTAAACCGGATTGCGCGGTGAGCGGGTGACTTGTGGTCCGGGTTCGCTCCCGGGGGTGGGCAGAAAAGCCACATTTCTCCCAGATTTACGGTATTTAAAATGGAATCAAGGCCAAAAGGTTGCGATATCCATAATACCGAGCCTAAGGGTTAACAACTCATGGCTTCTGGATACTAAAACAAACAAACATAATATATCATCATCATCAAATGCCTTGCCGACTGGTGTGGGCCATCATGCCTCTCTACAGTCTGCAACAGCATGTATCAGTTCATGTGCTGACACCCTCCATGCCATGACAAAAGACTATCAAGAATCCTTGCCCACTGTCTTCATCTGTCTCTCTTTCCACAGATCTTTCCAGTTGTAACATGTTCCAGTTTACCTCTTATAACATGAATAAAAATTGATGACTGTTTCTAATGTTTGTGATAAGCTGTTTTCAAGCCCTCGCCTCTTTTAAAACATCTGGGATTGCTCTTTTTGGATGTTCAATGAATTCTAAGGATTCTTCTGTAAAACCCCATCTCCAAGGCCTCAATAAATTGTTCATCTTGTTTATTTAATGTCCAGGATTCACAGCTGTATGTTAAAATTGGCTCTTTATAACATGCAAGAATTCTTTTCCTAACCTCTAATGACACAGATTTATTTAATAAAATTTTTACTTTATAAAATACTGTTTTGACCTGTCCTATTGTGTTCTTTATCTCTGTGTTACACCTTCCGTCAGATGTTATCCATGTGTCTAGATACTTAAATTTATGTACTTGTATTCAAATAATGCCTTTGATTATACATTTAGGCGCTATTCTTTTCTTGGAAAAAAACAAATCACCATTAATTCTGTCTTTCCATTATCCAAAGTGAGGCCCATTTTATCACTGTCTACCACCACTACCTATCAATTCCTGTTGTTCTTTCTGACCTGTCACTATCAAAACGGTGTCATCAACATAACGTAGGTTGTTATGACCACCAACCTCAATTCACGGCATACCCATGATAGATCTCATTATTTATTCACTGTACAATGAAAATAAATCAGGTGATAGCAGAAATCTTTGTCATAATATATCTTAATGAGAAGTTAATTTTGATGAGTATAAAATTTGCCTTAGAAGTTAATCTTGATGTGCATAAAAAAAGCCTCAAAAGGCAGTGGAAAATACAGACTTAGCTCATTATCTATATGATTCCTATTTTGCAGTGTGAACCTGAAGCTCTCAAAACTGGTTCACTGTCATAAAAGTTAAAAAAATAGGGTAAAGGTAGGCAAGTGGCACCAATTTCTGCTGGTGTGTGAAGTGTCGACCTTCACATATCATAGGTTTCCGAACAGTGAGTCAGGGTGTATGTACAGTTCCCCTACCTAACATTTACTTCCCTGACAATTTCAAGAAAATTATCTACCACACACAGTCTCCTCAACTTAATGACCAAGTTCTGTTTCGACTAATAGGTCATCAGTCAAACTTATATTTGACAACATTATTTTCATTCAAACAGGTTTTAAAAATGGTTCGCAAAACACAAAAATTCTATCAGACATGCCAAACTAGTAGCCTGCTAGCTGCATGCAGCCTTTTTTAAGCCTGCATATAGGAAGTATTCTGTAAAAAAACTGTTACTGAATTACTCCAATCAGCTGTGGTGTGTGACCATTATGACGACAAAAAAATGGACCCACATGGTTCATCCTCAGGGGACCCACAATTTGACAGGCACACTCTGATGCATCTATTTTACAAGCTCCAATCAATTCCAAAAAACATATTATCCTGCCATCACCTGTGACTACACCAAACTTCTTGATAAGCAAGCTTACTCAGACTCCCATTCTAAGGATACTGGAAGCAACAGACAGATTCTGCAGCAACTGATTTAGAATTTGTCAGTTTAAAAACGTGCTGCAGAGTTATGGCAACACTGAACAAGAGCCACAATTCAGTTATTGTCACATTAAAAACTATGCTTGATTAAGCATTATTCCTTTTCTGTTCATAATGTAATATTAGCCACAATAGACTATTTTTGGAAACTATGGACAACCGACAATATACGACAGAGGTCTCCCACCCTGTTGTCTGTTAAAATGGGGTATGACAGTATATTTAAAAATTATGCTGTTCGGTACAAATTAAATCAAAATTAGAGAAATAAAGCAAAAAAAAGTGTCATGTTATTAAAATCTAACCACTGCCTTAGAAAAACACAGATGCTAAGGTTACAATTAAAAAGCAACAGAAAATGTATGGGTAGCGGTTCTATGCTCACCTGCGGACCTGCAAGTGGTGGGTGTTCATATCTGGATGGCGACTGAATAAACAAATTTTTTTTTAATGCATGACCTTGGCTCCCAGGTCAACGCAGCTTTTACCGGGTACTAGGTAAGTCCTAGTAAGTACATGGGGTCAGCGTGATGTTGACCACATCAGCAACTGAGAGCTAACTGTTCTATAGAAACATGAGTCTAGCCTCACATGCATGATGTGTTACTGGTGTGTAAAGGCACCTTTACTTTTCTATTTTTACTTTACTTAAGAGAAAATATGTAGTAAGCTTAGATGTTGAGATGCCTGTTATTAGAACATCACACTGGAATTACAATGAATCAATATATTAAAAAACTCTGTTAAGTACAAATCAAATCGAAATGAGAGCAATAAAGCTGAGCAATGTTACATTATTAATATAGGACTCCCTGTTTGTATTTTGGGGGAAACAAGAATTGACACACTGCCCCCTCCCCCTAAACAAGTGTGTCATAGAAAGCGACTAACTAGATGTGTTTCCCTTGACCTAGAGTGTGTCTGCCTGAAAAGTGGGGAACCAACAGTCTGTATACAAAACAGATACACATGCTAAACTCAAGTTCTAGTACAAGACCAAACAACCGGAATTTTCAACTGGGATTTACAGCCAGTGAAGGCGAAAAAGAAGAATATCTAACCACTGCTTTAGAACATTCCAGGTGCTTTAGTTACACTTAGCAAGGAAAAGAAAGTGCTACAAAGATGCGAGTTACAAGGACATCATACCTGACGCCTGGTTCGCGAACTTCTGCGAATCAGATGTTCATCATCTTCCGTTGTGGGATGCTGCCGTAAATTATGACTTGGTGTGATTTCATCCTCATCCTCTTCTGCTGAATGTCGCGGTCGCTTGCGTAAGCTTTTGCGGTCAGATTCATTGTCCTCATTCTCTTCTAAAGAAAGCTGACGATGTCTGCCTGAACTTCTCTGCTTTCTTTTATCGTCATGCCTGTCTAAGCATTTCTCTCTGCGTGGCCTACCTCCTCTACCGTTTTCATCTTCCTCTTCTGTAGTCTGCTCCTCTGTATCTTCGTGAGGGGAAGACTGCCGGCGCAAAATTCGCCTCGGCCGTTCCTGTTTGTCCAACATTTCATTCTTCATTTCCTCAGATCTGCTATATCGTGCTCTCAAACGTTCTGATGAATATGCTTGAACTGGAAAATGGTGGTGCCTCCTGATAATTTCTAAGATGATTCAAAATTAAAGCAAAAATAATTTCAATGATACAGAAAATTAAAAGAATAAAAGCATTAGCAACATTCACAATTTTAGAAGAATTTAAAGTTTCTAATGCACACTGTCCTAGCATGCCAATTTAATTGATCAGTGCACTTGTTCTTTCTGTCTGAATATGGTCTTATTTTATATATTCAATACAGATATTTCAAACCTGAAGTGTGCACATTTTTACATTTCTATCTTCATTATTTGCTGAGTAAATAAACGTGCAGCATTACTGTCTGAGCATTCGCTGTAGAAAGCATAAACTACAGGTCAATCAGCCTTCTCAACTGTCTGGGCAAGATTTTGGAAAGAATAATTTGACACTTTAAAAGGGAACCCTGCCACAACTCAAGGTCTGAATTTGAGAAATGTTTGGGCACCGAGAACACACTAGTATTCCTGGACAGGGATAGAAAATGCCTTTGAAGAAACATAAAAATAAATCTTTTTGAAAAGGCATGAATAAACAACTCAAGTTTCTCAACCACTAAGCTGTACAGCAGGGTAATAGATTATGTTTAGGTATCATACAGCAAGAACCAAACTTTATGGATTATTTAGTCAGCATGAAACTCTCCAAAGAGTAGGGCTGTCTCCCACTACCTTCAATGTGTGTATATATCTATACATACACACACTGACATGAGGCAACTAAGATACTAGCTAAGAATGAATGCTAGGCTCTTAGGCTGGAGTGCTGTAGAACACCTAATTGTTGTATGGAGTGCTTCAGAACACCTGACTGCTGTATAGGTGCTGTAGGAACACCTGACCGTTGTACGGAGTGCTTCAGAACACCTAACTGTTGTATGGAGTGCTTCAGAACACCTGGCTGCTGTACAGAAGAAGAACAAAAGGCAGATAGCATCTGGCACAATTAACAGTTGAGCTGCAGACTGGGCAAAAAAGGGGTCAACATTTCAAAGATATTTAACCCTTTCGCTGCTATGGATGTCTTTTCCCGTTTTCCTATACGATGCTACGCTCGTCCTTGGACGTTATTTTTTTTCTTGACCCTCAGTGCTATGGACGTAACAACCCATTTTTGGACTTTCCTTACAGATTTTTGTGACCTCTTGTCTCAGGGGCCAGAAGGCAATATACATTAGCTATATTTAGATTTAATTGACCCATTTACATACGATTAAAAGCACTTGCACATGCATTTAGGTGTGTTTACTGCATTCCACATTATCTCATCACTCTGTTTAGTGACAGCGTGGTCGGTGATCTGTGTATTTTGTGCCCCGAAATAAATTTTGGTTTTGGATTATTCTACACTTTGTTAATACAAAATGGCAAGAAAAACTTGTTAAAGTCGATGAAGAATTGATGGAGTTGCTGACAAGGAGTGATAGCGAAGAGTGAACAAGAAGATTTGACTAGGCCATCAATATCGACGGCTCAAAAGGTGTGTCCAAGAAAAAGCTGTTTGTCTGTCCGGCGTCCGCATCATCGGAATCAGCAGCGACAATGAAGTGCATATAAAACAGCACAAAACTGATCACTTGTCTTGGTCAACCGATGATTTGATACCAGTAGTGCATAATTTTGATGACTCCAGCTCTGGCTGTATTTTTGTTACTGGTAATTCAAACAGTTCAGTGCTTGATTTTTTTTCTCTACTTTATTTTCGCTAAATCACTGATGACTTTCATTGCAGAGAAAACTAACAGGTTCTGCAAGGAAGTAATTGAGAAGACACCTGCCACTCCAAGTTCCCGTCTTTCCCGATGGACAGACACAGATTTAGGTGAACTAATTTTGTTCTTTCTTTTTTTTTTTTTTTTGCTGTCTGATAATGCCAAAAACAAAGAAACTCAAAATAAATTAGTACTGGAACAAAGACTGTTTGCTAGAAACTTCAGTGGTTAGTGAAATAATGTAGAGGGACAGACTTTTACTATTGTTGAGAATGTTACATTTATCAGACAACAGTGCTAATGCTGGCAGCGTTAGACTACAAAATTAGACATATTATTGATAGTCTGTGCACATCGTTTCAGGGTGCATTTTCACCTTATCGGGATATGGATGAATCACTACTTCTTTACAAAGGAAAATTATCTTTTAAACAGTACATTCCGTCAAAGTGATAGTCCAGTGTAGTTGTTATCAAGTCCGCCTTAGAATAGGAAGGTCTTGTGTTCAACCTCCAACTTGGTTTTTTTTTGTTTATTGTAAATTTTCCCTTCAGTTCATTCCACTTTTTTTTAGCAACGGATGACTCAAGTATTATTATAATATAATTTTTAATGTAATAACATGGTGACTACAGTTAACTATGATTGAAGTGGGAGCCGTAGCAGGTTCGTCAATCAAATTTTGGGATAGGGACTGGGAACAGTTCTTCCCATTAATTCCCTACCCCCTTGGGGGTTGGTGGCTTTGTCAGGCACCATCGTGCCCCTGACTTGTCACACACTAGGGTGAAAATTTTTAGGTGCATAAAATATAGCGCTCACCCCCAACGCATCTTTTGCGTTTGGAGGATAGAAAAGTATTGCGCACAGCAGAGACTTTTTTTTTCCACATTGCTTAGCACAGGGCATGCAGCTACGGCCGGGAACGCAGCAGCGAAATGGTTAAACAATTAAAATATCTTATCTGCTTACAAACTCAACAATCTGGAACACATGGGTACCAAACATAATATCTTTACAGTGGAATAGTTTGAGCAAATATTCAATCGATCTATGGATCCTCATCATCCAATTATGCCTCTGATATGTTATATAGGGCTCAGTCTACTCCTCCATTCTGTACTATCCTGTGCAATCTGTTCAATATCGTGGTTGGAATTCAGTCCAACACCACAAACTTCAATGTTCGTCTCAGAGTTACTCTTGGACTTTCTTGTTTCCCTAATTCATTTGTTTCCCATTGCAGCAAGTGTTTGGTAATTCTCTGTCCACGTCTCCTCGGGATGTACCCAACATACTGACATCTTCTTTGTCTTTTAACAGTTAATACTAGCAGTAGCTCAGAAATTTATTTTTTCTATCTTTCTTCAAGGAATCCCATCTAATGACCAATTTCCTTAAAAATTTGTTTTTGAAATGTTTTAACTTTCATTCCTCGTCTTAACTGACACAACATAAGAAATAAAATGGCTGCGGTCCTTTCAGCAATAAGCAACACAAATAACAGTAATGGAATCAATCAGTTTCAAAGTAAAACTGCCCCTACTATAATCATACCTTCATCAGAAGAGTCAACATCAATGTAGTTGTAGGCTCTACTGAAAAGTAATAAAAAAATTTTTTTTTTTCAGATTAAACATTCAATAAATGATTATATATTCATTTACACTACATTACTGTCTTAGGTAGAGAGACAAGATAAAACAGTAGTCTTCCAGTTTCAAGGTGGGAAGAGAAATAAGTAACAAAACAACCAATAGACAATAAACAATCAATATTATGTTAAAAGTATATTTAAATAATGAGAAACAGACTGGAGAGCAGAGTAAAACAGATACCGACACACACAGACAGTGAAAGAGAAAAACACACACAATAAAAAGGATAGAGACAAGGAGAGAAAGAGAAAGTCGCATACAATAAGAAGGAATATAGGAAACAGAGCATTTTCTGTAAACCAGTAATATGAAAAATACACATTAGAACAACATACCTATTACTAAATGGTCTAAACTAACAACTGTATTCAGCTCACAGCTCCAGACTAAACCTCAAAGTAAACCTGTGCATACCTTGGCCCAATTCTTGGCCTTAGACGTGATTCAACCACCTTCTCATCAAATATGTTGTATGCATCTCCTCTGTCGCCATATGATCTTTCTGACTGTCCTCCTGAAGGCTGGAAAACCAGTAAGCATGTCACAGTCAATACAACATAAAGATCTCAAGATTAAATTATAAGTTACAATTATATAAAGAGCCTAATCATTATCTGCTTCTTCGTCTTTTCAGCATTCTTGGCCTTTCAGGTTCATTGCTACAGATATCCCCTGCCTCTATTCATCTCTCTTATTGGCCTTTTCTTTCCAGTTGGTGACACCAAGTGTCTGTAGGTCTGTCTGGATATTACCTCTCCATTGTCTTCTTGGTCTGCCTCGTCCTCCTCTATGACCATTCAATATGCCCCAGTGATTTCAGTCTATCAGCCCTCATAATGCCAGTGATCAATGGTGATTTAAACAGACAATCAATTTCATTGTTGTTTCTTACCCTCCATTTCCCTTCGTCTGCATCTTTGATGGGTCCAAAGATTCGTCGCAAGACTCTTATTTTCGAAATTTTTTAAATTAGGCTTCATCTTTTTTAGTTGTGCTCCAAGTTTCAGAGCCATATTAACTTCTTTGGTATCCTGAAGTCCTTAATAGCATTTCTTCTTCCTAGGAAAAGGCTAGCATCCTCCCCAATGCACTTCTTTGCCTGAAGCCGCTGGCACAATGTGGGTATACACCGCCAAATATTCAGTGCAAACAGACATTTTCTGAGAAAACAAGTAGTACTTAAAGACTACAGACTTACAGTAGCTTAGTACATTTTTTGCAGATAGGACACTGGATAAAACAACAAATTTGCAGTGATATTTTTATGTATGCCTGTCACAGAAATTTAAATTTTGCACCCTTGGACCTCAAATTATCTGACTTATCAGCTCTATCCTGCATCATTTTGTTTTAATTTGTGAAATAAGAGAAACTTAGGCAAACCTTGCAGTGGTGACCACTGGGGTTGTAATCTACTGTAATTTAACATTACTGTAAGTGCTGGCCCCAGGGGACGTAATCCACTGATGGATGATTCAAGTTCAACCCCACAAGAACCACACAACCAGTGAAAAACAAACACTGACACAAAGTGCCACCATTCGGATGAGAATCACCTGGGTACAAGTCCCAGAAACCCTGTTCCTTTTTTTAAAAGAATTATTTACATTGTACATGTTATGTAAGAACACAGACACTTTTTAGGAGAACTAGGTCAACAGAGATTTGTACGAGGGAAGGGTGACAGTAGAATACAAGTAATGCACACATATATATATATATATATATATATATATATATATATATATATATATATATATATATATATATATATATATATATATATATAAATTATAAATATATTCAGATTAAAGTTTAACAAATTTACTCCCAGTAGTTTGCTTTCTGGATGGTCAGCTTCTCAATACCACAGTCAAAGACAGTGCAAGGCCCGCAGCTGGGATTAAACCTGGCACCTTGGCATTACGAAGCTTGTTTGCAAGCCGTAAGGTTATATTAGGACCCTTGACTAAAGCTGGGGTGGTGCTTTACAATAACAAAACAGAACTTGTGTCCCATATTTGGGCGAGTTTGACATAATTTGTGTGTAAGTTCACATAATAATAATTCTTTCATATTTAATATCTCTTGAGATTAGGGTTAGGGCTAACCCTAACCCAGGCACTAACTCCAACGATATTAAATATAAAAGAATATAAATTATAATTGTGTGACCGTATACAAACAATGGATTGTCTCTCTTATAGTCGCCTTTAACACCAATTGATTACATCCCCTATACTTGTTGTGTTGTTCGTCCATCAGGAGTGATGAAGACCACTTTTCATCCAAAGTAATAAAATAATGATCAATGATTATGAGTACGAAGGTGGCTGATTAATCCAATATGAACCTATCACTTATAAGGATTGCCCAAATTTATTATAACACATTATATAGGTTGCGCTAGAGGTAGAGTACCGTAGAGGGGTTAAGAACTGAGAATCTGAAATCAAATGAGTCATGTAATGTTGTTAAGAGTTAGTTTAGGCTTGCTGACATTGTGCAGTGTTGGTGTACTGAACTGTACTACTGATAATGATAATGTAGACTTTAAACTTAATAAACATCAGATTTAAATGTGCACGGGCAGGAACAGCTCATGGAACCACAACTAATATACTGCCTGGTATAATACAAATTATGATTAAAGAAATCAAAACTATGCAACTGCCTAAAAAAACCACGAATGCAAAACAACGTCCTTTCTCACTATCGCTGCCTGCAGCAGCCAACCGACGACCCAGACAAGCGCCTTTCTTAACACAGAGACTAATTTACTCACATCGTCACTTTTCAAGGAATGTCGACTTTTCTCGTTGTTTAGTGATATAAATGTTGGCGGCGATTCAGTGTCAATGTCACCGCTGTGCCTAGTCTTTACCATAATTGGCAACCTTTGATGTTACAAGTCAACAAAGGGAACCGCAACCGTTAACTCCACGGTTCTACCAGACGACCAACGGCAATTGTCCTAGACTAGCCAGATTTTCCACAATTGGCTTGTCAGCTCAAAATTGGGAAACAAAAAATAAATAATATAATTTGTAGCACTGACGCTACATGTAGTTAGGATTATATTTTTCAATAAGAAAATAAAGCGATAATAATAGAACTATCGTCAAGATTCACCGGTGATAGAAATACCCAACTGAAAAACTGGTGAACTTATTTTAACCAAATGAAATACAATTAGACATTATGAATAGGAGTATAAAAAATCGCGGTAAAGTTGTGAACGTTAAAGTGAATAAAACAAGCACTTATTACCTTGATAAGGCTTTATCTTTAAATATGTCTGCACTTTTTTTCTCCTCCCAAAAGTAAGCTCTTTCCATATCAGAATGTTTTGAGTCAACTATATTAGGTTAAAAAAGAGAACAGTCAGCAATAAAATAGTGCAAAAAATGCCAGATAAGCGTAATTTACAGAAATATAACAACATAGAGAAAAATATCATTTCCAAAGAACCTCATAAATGTAACGAAAATTCCATGTTTTCAAAAGCCAAGTTCAAAAAGCATCAACGTTTTGAAAAACGAATATATGAAGAGTAAAGTTAAAGGATTATGCAACAATGAATTCATGTGTGTGTGTGTGTGTGTGTGTGTGTGTGTGTGTGTGTGTGTGTGTGGTCACAATAAATAACCATTGCTCATGTAAGGTGATAATAACATGTGTATGCAATCAACTCACTATGAATGAGCACATAGTGTTAACGCCATAATCGACAACATTCATTTCTTTGGCACCACCAGTCCCAAACCCTCCCCTAATTGTTTTCAGTTCCAAATGAAGCATACGTCCTCATATGAGTCACGCTAAGTCCTTTATAAACTTGTCCACGGACAACATGATTTTGTAAACACATTTTTTGGGTGGTTAGTGGGATGACGTGGTCATCATTAACCCAACCTACTCAGTTTTATCCTATGATAAGTGACATTGTCTGAAACAAGAAAACGACCCCTAGCGTTTGCTTTTAACCTTTTTCTTCTGGTGTACACATTGCGCTTCCCCTCCCCTCTATTTTCCCAAGAATGCAGCAATTTCGTCGAATTGCTTTAAAAAAAATAATGTGCTCTTTGTGTTCCCCCTGGGTTGCTACATGAAGTATTGGCACACGTGAGGCCAACAGGACATATCTCTGATGCCTCATTCAACCTTCGTATAGGCAGAGCACCGGTAACTGATTCATACACATAAACAATAGTTTGAGAAGTAATCCTCAGTTTAAAAAAACAGTAGTTCTTATGCGAGTCTTCCGAGTGCTGTGGTGTCGATTCTTAATTCTGCAGTTTAAAAAAAAAAAAAACCAGAACAGCAGTTAAAAAAAAAAAAAAGCATTCTGTAATTTACAGAGCTCAGACATGCCAAATGTGGTCACACAAGAGTGACAACAACATATGTAAACATAAGCGAGCCCGGCTCTCTAGCGTAGTTGGCTAAACCGGATTTCGCGGAGACCGGGTGACGTACTCCTTGTGGTCCGGGTTCAATCCCGGGGGTAGGCAGGAAAGCCACATTTTCTCCCAGATTTACGGTATTTACAATGGAATCAAGGCCGAAGGGGTGCGATATCCATAATACCGAGCCTAAGGGTTAACAACTCATGGCTTCTGGATACTAAAACAAACAACAACAAACAAACATAAGCGAAAATAAAGTAACAATTAAACATCGCAAAATTAGTGTTAAGCGTACGTGAAAAAAAAAACCATAACATTTAAACAAAACTAATTGTTTTGAAGTAAGCGCAAATTTTTTGTAAATTAACTTTCATTTACGAGAGAGGGGGACAAAAAGTCTTTACTTTGGCGGAGTAGTTACGCGAAATCTGCAGCGCGCGAAATTTCGACTGGGCTACGATATCCATTGTACTTGGGACAGAGCACCGCCTCTGGAGCTGGTCGCGGAACAAAAACGCGACCTCCTGCAACGGGAATACCCTTTCAGGGATCTGGGAAGCCCCTGGTAAATACGAATCTGGTCGTGTTACTCATGGCAGGTCGTGGCGTTTCTATATGGGACATTGAAGCAGGTTATAGTTAGCTGAATCACTTCCGACTCTTTTTATATAAATAGCTCCAGAAAAGCATGGTAAAATATCCTTTTACAAAATTTGGCAAATTTACCACCACCATTTGTTGGTTTGTTATATTTTGTCGAGGCCGCGTTAGCGCAGCCGATAAGAGGCTTGCTTTCAAATCCAGCTGCGACTTGCTGCAGCCACGGTCGGTGTTCGAAACCGGGCGGTTCCCGGGGCTCACCCAGCCTCTAGGAAATGGGTACCAGAGTTGACACTCTGGGGTATATGGAGGAAAGTCGCTGTAGCTACAGAGCTACGTGCGAACGGCGACACAGGCGGACATTTCTTCTCAGCTGTCCGTGCTGGTGGCAGAGCACTTATGGTTTATAACCGTGTGCAATGACGCTGGTTCACATCTCCCGACTTTACCTTTACCTTGTTATATTTTGCCTTACCCAATATACTATACAATATGATATTTTTTTTTCGACACCGATGATCGCAGGAAACCGCCGTGTTGTAGTAGTTAGGCGACCGCCTGCAGATACAAAGGTCGAGGGTTCAAATCCACATGGAGCCGGATTTTTCCCTGGTGGATATGGCGAAGTGGTCAAGCCATGTACCTCGCGCTCTGAAGGACGTGGGTTCGTTTCACGGCTATGTCGTTCCGTATACGAGTGCAATTTCTACTGAGATCTCTAGGGATCGTCGCCGGTGCTTTTTGCGATGCTCTCGGCAGGCGGCTAGTCGTTATGCTGTAGGAGACCGAGCCATGTGAAATAAAATTCAATGCAATCAAGTCGATCCTTTCGCCTCTACTTTTACCTTTACCTTAACCCTTGAGATCCCCTCGCATTTGACATCAGTTTAACTTGTAATTCGTAGAGTCCCCTAGGGTCGCCAGACACTCAATTTACCCCGGATTCATGCGTTTTTCCACACGCTAAAACTGTGTTACTATAGGAGTTAGTTGATTATGTGCATTTGAGAGTTTTATCTCCGCACTTTACTTTAGTTCTTTGATATCACATTAAACACATATGCCCTGGACCATTGCGCTTGTTAACTGCAACATAACGAACATACATAGACACTGTTAGCTAAAACCCGGCTGGTGAACTTAAAGAGTCAACTAAATAGGCGCTTTCTCTGAAGCCAGAATGCATCTACCCGAGGAACAAGCAACTAAACAAATATAAGCTAGTAAAATGGATGTGCCCGCAAAGCTCAAGCCAAAGTCTAAATGGACAATAGCCAGGGCTGTCCGTCTGAGCTTACAGCTGGTGAACAAAGAAGACTAAACAAGAGTCAAATACTATTGAGTGTCATAGTCCAAGTGGTCAACACACAGGTTAGGTTAGTTGCGTATCCTTTACAGGACGTTTTTCTAGACAAATTTACATCCAGTGGTTTGCCATTCCTTTCTGGACAGACACACAGAGGTGGTCAAAATAAAGAGGTAGTCTTCCATTGCGAATTTAAGGTGGCCAACAAATCAAAGAAAATGCTGTCAGCTTATGGAAACTAAAATATAGAGACGGTCAACTTTGGAAGTTCTGCGGTATTATAATATTTATTTGCTCTTCAGCAAATATTATTACTATTTGTCTTATTATTTTGTGCATTTAAATGATGTTTAATCACATATAATTCCGTCCCATGGTAAATGATGAAATTACTAGATTTAATATCCCGGCTTCGCCTGGGATAGTGAAAGAAAGTCTTACTCTCGCGTCCTCTACCTCCCCTTTGTCTCCTCTGTCCTTTATGTACAGTTTGTAGTCTTGTTAAAGTGAAAAATAAATACATGATATTAGTTTTAATAATATCGGGAGTCTCGATGGTGTATGGGACCTTTCGGTCCGAATGTAATGAATTCGAATCCGTATCGAGTGGGCTTTCTCCCTTCAAAAATGATATTGGCTCCCTGGTCCTGCAAAGCTGCAGGAGATGCGGAAGTTGTTGCTCGTGAGTCCCAGCTAGTTTAGCCCCAATCCACGCCGCGTGAGCGGCGTAGGGGATACTCTCGGCGGTGGCGGTAGTCGCCGGAAAACCGGCTCCAATGCGGGAGACCGGGGTTCAACCTCCAGTAAAGTGATGGAGTTTTTATGTCAGGGGCAAAATTAAACAGCCTGAACTGAACAGTGCGTGGCGACAGCACTAGCTATACCGCCCTAAATCCTCAGGCTCACACCCCCTGTTTACACCACCATAAAAAGTTGGTAAAACAAACAGCAGTGACAGCTGACTTACCATAAATGAATAATTTACCGAGCGCTCCGGTGTATTGGGCATATAGGGCTAGAACTATATTTTATAGACCAGTCGGGACTCAATGGGTGATGTGGTCAACACTATGCCGGCCGACCTGCCAGAAAGCAACTGTACCCTTGCATACCAAGACTGAAGTTCAGAAGTGGACGAACAACCAGAACGTTCTCCCGGATTTTACAGCCGATGAAAGCGAAGAAGAAGAATCGGGAGAGGGAGATGAAGAAGACACGAAAACACAAAGATACAGGACACAAGTCTTTAAGGAAACATAACTGAATGGGGTCAAGGAGACATGAACACATTACACAGGACAGTAACATTTGCACATACATCTTTTGCGACGGTTTCGAAAGCGATTTAAGCATAGTGCCCTCTTTATACATAAGGCGCAGCTACTTAGTAATACCACAAACAGTCAATACATGCAGGGGTTGTTTGCCACGTCATGTAAAGGACATGCAACTAACTTTATTTTTATTATTGATATCAACATCATCGTTAAAGTTACACAACTTGTAAGATCCTAGAAACTTACGTTCTGCTTCCTTTCGCGCCACATGTAGTAGTGTAAAGAATAAGAATACGAGGAAGAAGAGTGCAAAGAAGAAGAAGAAGAAGAAGCAGAAGAAGAAGAAAGAAAAAGAAGAAGAAAGACGAAGAAGAAAACAAAGGAAGAAGGAGTCATGGTTATGTAATATTAAGTTCAATGTAATATAAGTTCGAAGTTCAATACTTACAAATATACAGAGGTTGGATAATCAAGGAAGGTTTTCTTCAACTCTTTACAATGCACATACTTCCCTTCAGGTGGTAAATAACCCTATAACACATGATGTTAGATAGAGGCTGAGCTTTGACAACTACGAGACAAACAGTGGTATAAACTTTGATATATAGACTGATTTGTATTCAGTGAACAATTCAAAATGCAAACAGTGAGAGCGAAACTCATCCAGCCGCTCACTCAGAATAACCGTAATAATCACTTTACAAAAAAAAAGTTTAATATAAATCCCTAGTCTAAAAATTTTCAGTGTAATGCAATGGCTAGACGTTTGCTTCGGTATCGAAGTTTGCAGGTTCAAATCCGCTGCTTATCGGACATTTTAAACAATGACCTTAGCTCCCAGGTCGACCCAGCCTAAAATTGATATCAGGTAATGTACGGGGACGTAAATGTGGCCGTCGTGATGTTTGACATTAAACACTGAGTGCCGACTTGACTAAAAATATTGGCCTAGCACTATATGCCCAATATGCGAAATGGTGTCGGAAAGAGCCCTTCCTTTACTGTACTTTACTAATTACCTTCAGCCAAGTGTACTTATTCGATACCTGTGAGCTGGCCCCTCTACCACCCCCACACAATCTATCTCCCTCCCTCCCACAATCCGCTCATTTCTAATTGACGCAGAGACCCTTAAGCAGCTCAGGTCATTGGCAAGCATCGCTTCAGAGGTCCCGAGTAGTTGGCGTCGAGTGGATATTTTGGATATATGTGTATATATATATATATATATATATATATATATATATATATATATATATATGTATATGTATCTTTGCATACCAAGAGTGAAATTCAGAAGTGGACGAACAACCAGAATAAATAAATATATATATATATATACACACACACCTATGTATTTATGTATGTGTGTATACATATATATATTCATGTATGTGTGTGTGTGTGTAAATATATATATATATATATATGTATATATGTATGTGTATATCTGTATAAACACATACATATGTGTGTCTATATATATATATATATATATATATATATATATATATATATATATATATATATATATATATATATATATATTAGGGCTGTACCGAATATTCGCTTCGTAATCGCTTCGGGGCCGAATAGTGGACCTAATAACTGTTCGGTTTTCGACCGAATACTTGCGGTCGGGCCGAATACGATTAGTGGTTAACTTACACACATTGCTGCATTCACTGCGATAATTGCTGTTGTCTAAGTCGCTTTCATGCATTAACTTAGCTGTCCGTGACAATTTACAAGTTTCGTTACTTGTTATAAAACTAAGAATACTTTTATTCCTATATATTCGTTACCACAGACTGACTGACTGAAAGATGCAAAACATAAATTGTTTTTAAATGTATACTATTCTGTACTACATTTTGTGAAGTAAAATTTCAGCCTACATTTGACTTTATGAATGATTTTTTTAAAGATCTATTTTATACACTATATACTTTTCGAAAGTGGAAGAATGGGCCTCAGTTTAAATAATGGGAGGACATAAGTAATGGTGGTATCAAAGAAAAAAAAATATTCCTTAATGTGTAATCTTCTTCTTCTTCTTTGTGTTCACCAGCTGTACGATCTGGCGGAACGTTCTGGTTGCTCGTCCATTACTGAACTGCAGTCCTGCTCCAGAACCTGAGTGTTGCGTGTGTATCAGTTTTACAGATCTCATTCTCTTGAGTACAGACTGTTGGTTCCTTGCCTCTCCGGCAGATTCACTCCGACTTTAAAGGAAGCTGCTCAATTAGTCGACTCTTACGACATGCTTTTGGGGAGGCAGTGGGTCTATTCTTGTTTTCCCCACAATGGGGACCCCGGAACCCACACGGGGGCTTAATGTGTAATAAAAGTCAATGGTGTTATTTTGGAACAAGTACAGAAATTTATGTATCTGGGCACTGAAAAAACTGAAAAAAGAAACAGAATAGGACAGGAAAAAACTGCATTTTGTAAAAAGAAAAGTATCTTATGCAATATATCTTTGTCATTAAAGGTTAGAAAAAGAAATTCTTGCTTGTAAGAAGAGGGAAAATGGAACATGTGGTGACCACTGGAAAGATCTGTGGAAGGATTGATAGGGGACGACAACGAGAGAATATTCTTGACAGTCTTGTTGCATGGTGTGGAGGTGTGTCAGCACACGAACTAATACATGCTGCAGGAGATCGCAAATTGTGGCGAGGCATAATCACCCACGCCAGTCGGCCAGGCACCTGATGATGATGATTCAATATTCGTATTCGGCCAGATAGTTGGTCCCGCTATTCGAATTCGGCTGAATAGTGAAAATCACTATTCGTGCAGCCCAAATTTATATATATATATATATATATATATATATATATATATATATATATATATATATGTGTGTGTGTGTGTGTGTGTATATGTATAAACACACACACACACACATATATATATATATATATATATATATATATATATATATATATATATATATATATATATATATATATGTGTGTGTGTGTGTGTGTACATTTATACACACATACATATATACATACCTATATATTTATATAAATATACATACACAAATATACATACACACACACGCACATATATATATATATATATATATATATATATATATATATATATATATATATGTGTGTGTGTGTGTGTGTGCGTGCGTGTGTGTGTGTTTGTGTATGTAAATGTATATATATATATGGACCAACCAGCAATCGATGGATGATGTGGTCAGCATCAAGCCGACCTAAAATGGGTATCTATGAAATATACTGGGAAGTAAAATTGGCAGGAGTGACATTAACCACATCACAAATCGATCGATTATTGGTCTGTACTAGTGGTGGAAGAGAAAAAGCAATCAGGCCGTTAGGCTTGGCTGGCGGTTGGTCTAGGCGGGAAGCTTTAAGAGGCCGAAAGATAGAGCACTGCTCTTCTGATCTTGTAAAGCTGCTGCAGTATGTTTTATTCCACACGTATCGATGTTAACTTTCTTTGGAGAAAATACCGCGAGCAGAACGAGGGATCAGGATGCGTAGGTAACACATGGTCTTTACAACATTGTCAAGGCTGTGTGCTATTCAGAGGAGAAACTTAGTCCGCCGAGTCCCAAGACGCCTCTTGGCACAACATTACACTGGAAGACGGAAATGTGCCACCAGCCACAACTGGTGTTGGCTAAACGTGCTACTTTTCATTTAAGAAATGTATGGTTGTCTACCTTGTGAACTACAACAATATATAGACCAGCGGTTCTCAAACTTGTCAGAAAAAAAAAAAAAAAACCTACTCTTAAAGTGGTTTGAATGCTTAGGAAAAGAAGAAAAACAGTGCACATTTAATGTTCAGTTGTCTTTAACTCTATGTATGAAACTGTTCTGAGGAGTTTTTTTTAAAATTATTTCCTTTATGTAAATTGGAAGTTTTGTTAATTTACCCTCAAATCACTTGACCAGAAAGTTTAGCCCTGTATCTGTTTTTCATGTAAGCGTACGTTTAGAGTGCACTACAGCCTTCTTCTTCTTCACTTACTCTTTTACCGCTGTGGGTGTCGAGGGAGATTTAAGGTTCTGTCTCTAGCTCTTCTGGCCGCCTCGACCATAGGCACATCCTGCCTACAGCCTTACCTACAGCCTTACCAACTGCATTGTTTTCTCAACATACCTACAACCATAATTCTTCTTGGCTTCTTTCACGTTGTTTCTATTTCAAACTGCTATCTTGGCTGTTCTCAAGCAGATTTAAAAAAACTCCTCATTATTGCCGCGGCGACCCTGGCATACGCTTGCGGCACCCCTGAGTGCCGCGGCATCCAGTTTGAGAACCTCCGATATAGACTATTGACTTTACAGGAAGACAAAAAGCAAAAACAGTTTTAAATAGAGGCAGAATGATACAGACAACTGCTAGCTACCTCATACGGTTTGCTCGTCGACTCATTCCCTGAATCTATACAAATATGGATCTAGCAGGATATGCTCGTTACGACATAAGCGTGAAATTGATATTTTACTATACTATCACTATCTAAAAAAAAAAAAAAAAAAAAAAAAAAAAAAAAAGTAAAAAAAAAAAAAAAAAATTGACACAGCACAACTGAACTGAACATATCTCTGGTTAAATTATAATATGCCTACTAAAGGGAAGGTTGTGTTTACTTATTTAGTCGATCCTTTTCAACACCAGGGTGTAGAGGTTTGCCAGAGAGATCGCCAGACTTCTCTGTCAGCAGTTTTTCTTAATGACTTTGCTGCATTGCAGTCCTCTGTCAGGCAGGAACTGTTGGATGTTCTCTCAGCGAACCTTGGGTGGCCTGGTGGTGTGGTTCCCTGGTTCTTCGTCACTCATGCCTGTCATGGTGGTCGATTCTCTCTGACAGCGATGTAGTCTAATAGTAGATAATACCACTGAAATAGGAAGTATTAGGCCTTAGCTTATTTTCGGTTACAAATATGAGGTATCATAGCCAATTCCGTGCCTTATCGTCTTTACTTCCCAGACAATCCACATAGAAAATTCCAGAACTCACCTAGTGGGATTTACCTCATCATCCGCCTAGTGCTGACTTTTTTTTTATACAAATAGTGTAGAAATCGAATGCTAAATTTCGCATAGGAGAGACTGAGGAGAGACGAAGCGTACACAGTACGAGTCTTTGCCGTCGAAATGGGAGCGAGAGGTCTCGTTTCCATTTCACTCTACAATGTGGTTAAAGAACTAGGATTGCGCGGTAATGAACGCAAACGGACACTTAAACAGCTGGGCGAGGTTGCTGAGAGGGCCTCGAGCTGGCTCTGGACACAACGAAACAACGTAGGGGACAGGCCTCGGTGAGCTGGTCCTGGTGTCCAGCGGAAAAGAATTTCTCATTCCTTAAAAGTCCATCGTGTCCGAATTGTCTGCCAGTGTCCCTATGCCACCTGCCAACAAAGTCCAACATGTGTCTGGTATACCAATCGTAAGCTTGCCGCTCGGTCGTTCAGGTATGCAGACTGCTTTAATTATGCTACCGCGACGACTTCTTATCTCACAGTACCTTCTGCAAAATCACCAAATTGTCTTGTCCCTATCCGAACAACATCCGATAGTTTCGTGCAGCAGGGGAAACCAACCCTGAGCTTCATAAACTCAGGTGGGCCCACTCTCTGAGAATGTCTAGGAGCTCGTGGGCCGAAACATTTGTCAACGAGAGGTTACTTCTACTGATGATTGGTAGACCTCTGCTGTACATGCTCCCCTGTGGAGTTTCTTCTTATATGCATAAAAGCGAGCTAAATAAAAACGTTTAAAAATACGGGGTTTGCGTTACATGATAGGAGAATCGCACGGCGTGAAAAGAATCCTTTACTTATTTACTTATGTTTCTTTTTTCATCATGTATCGTAATATTCAGTCATAATTTATTTCAAAGTGCACCAACTGACGTCTCATGTCGTAAAAAGCCACTAACTAGGGGTTTTCCCTTTCAGGTTAGACGTCATCTGCCTGAATGATGAGGAACCAACAGCATAATAAACAAGATATGTAAAACGGATGTGCTCACACAACCCGCCGTCTTAAACAAGACCAAAGTTAATGAGCAACCTATGCCCAGCGCTCTAGCGTAGTTGGCTAAACCGAATTGCGCGGTGACCGGGTGACGAACTCCGTGTGGTCCGGATTCAGTCCTGGGGGTAGGCAGAAAAGCCACATTTCTCCCAGATTTAAGGTATTTACAATGGAATCAAGGCCGAAAGGTTGCGATATCCATAATACCGAGCCTAAGGGTTCACAACTCATGGCTTCTGGATACTAAAACAGACAATGAGCAACCTGATTTCCCACAGAAGTATGAAACCGGCAAAAGGTAAGAAGATGAAGAAGAAAAAGAAGAAGACAAATTTCTGATGGGCTTGCGTGTTTTTAAGCAGAAAGAGAAGCGTGTATATACATACATACAGTTGCAAATGAGACACATTTTTAGTTTTTAGGCCGACAGTTTCTACAGACAGGCGTATCTCGGGACGTAAATTGGAGCAACAGTTTCCACATTTGACAATAAATTGATGTAAAGATCAATAGGTGTAAAATGGGATAATGGGAGGAAGGGAGGGAGAAGATAGATAGATAGATAGATAGATAGATAGATAGATAGATAGATAGATAGATAGATAGATAGATAGATAGATAGATAGATAGATAGATAGATAGATAGATAGATAGATAGATAGATAGATAGATAGATAGATAGATAGATAGATAGATAGATAGATAGATAGATAGATTAGATTAGATTAGATTAGATTAGATAGATTAGATAGAATTGCAGAGCGAAATACACAGAACAGTGTTCGACAATAGTAATAATCTAAAGGCCTTTTTAAAAACACATTTCCTGTCTCATCTTTCGCATCTGTATAATCCGTTTATGAACAACAGTTATTAGAGTCCAAGAGAACAGTGGTTAGCATGCCTACCTGTAGGCTCAGAGACAGTCGGCGCATCGGGCATATGGGCAGAGCGTCCCATATTTTTACAGACCATCAGCACTCTGTGGGTAATGTGGTCAGCATTACGCCGGCTGTCTTTACTTTCCCAGGACAGCCCATCCTGGTACCCATTTTAGGCTGGGTCGACCTGCGACGTCCCATACCACGACAAAAATCCACGCAGCCTGCAGTGGGTTTCGATCGCGGTATGCTGGCTTACGAGTCGGACTCGCAACGCCTTAGCCACGGACGCCGCTTGAACCTCCATAGAAACGGAAAAAGACTTAGTTGATCAGGGTCTTCTTCTCACAGTCCATGCCGTGTGGCGTAGGTAGTCATTTCTTTCCACAACTTTTTGTCTCGTGTACTTTAAATCAGTTCTGACACAGATGATCTTCCACGTGATGATGTCAAACTTTTCCTTATACATCTTTAGCCCTACGACTTTCCCATCTTCGCGATGTACTCCACTGTTCTCCTTCTCTTGACACGACCAAAGAAAGTAGATTGTCTCCTTATAATATGGGAAATCAGTTCTCTTTGTGAGTCATTTAAGGTAGTAAAGGGGGTCGGCGAAAATATTGACTATATCAACCACTAATATTAACACTTATAAGACAACGATGGCGCCAAATTAGACACATACTGAAGGGCCGGGGGGACTGGGGTGGGGCGGGGAGAGAAGAGGGGGGGGGGGGGCTGACCGAGCGGCTACAACGTCGGACTCTCATGCGGGAGACCCAGATTCGACCCCCAGTAAGGTTATAGAGTTTTTTTTTCTTTTTGTCGGGGGCAAAATTAAACATCCTAACCTGCGCAGCACGTGGCGACAGCACTAGCCAGGAGGCCCTAAATCCTCAGGCTCAAGCACCCACTCCCTCCCACATCTACACCGCCCTAAAAATGGTAAAACAGAAGGAAGTGACAGTTTTTCAATGTCTGTTATTTTTGTTATTTTTGTTTTTACTAAGGGGGAAAACGAGCAGAAATCGAAGAAACAGGCACTGGAATGGGAATTAAAGGGATTCATGAAGCGAGAAAAGTCAACGGTGCTGGAATGGATTCCATTCACGATATCGAAGAGACTGCACAAGATAGATAAGAGTGGACGAAAAGAAAGCGAGTCCTATGTGACACACAACAGCACACCATGACAATAGTGATGACAATTCACCGAATATCCTTTGATTTATAAAAAAAAAAAAAAAAAAGAATTGACAACCAATATTTACCCACTACCTGTGGTGTTGTACAATTTATAGTACCGGGCATGGGGAGCTGCGTGGTCTCGAAGCATGGTGTACGTCTTGCGTGCTAGACGTTACGGGTTCAATCTCTGGTAAGGCTGGGATTTTTTCACGTGGGCTTGGACTTCTAGTACTTTCCCCTGGTCTCTGGGTAGTGAGATCAGAGACAGTGTGCATTGTTGTGTACGTAAAAAAATCCATTGGCAGTTGAAAATCGAAAAGAGTAGCCCAACGGCTCTGCCCGGGCAAAATTTAGAATTAAAAATCTACCCAAAGTATTTCAGTATCCTCGCCGGTGCTACAGAGCCTGTGCACTGTGCTGGGCTTCTTCGGACTGAGACTTGGGTTGGAAGAAGAACAGATCACTTATGGGTGACTACCCGTGTGCCAGGTGTTGGTCCGTTGTTCAAAACCTCAAACCTAGTACTAGGCAACACTTCCAACTTACATTATCACTTTCAACTTAAATCATCGCTGCCACCATTTACATAGTCGCTGCCGTAGCATAATTAGAGCAGTCAGCATACCTGGACGACTAAGTGGTAAGCTTACGGTTAGTTTATCGGACACATGTTAGACTTTGTTGGCAAATGGCAGAGGGACACCGGCAGACAATTCGGACACAATGGACTTTGAGGGATAAGACTTTCTTTTCCACTAGATACCCGGACCAGCTCACCGAGGCCCGTCCCCCACGACGTTCCGTTGTGTCCAGAGCCAGCTCGAGGCCCTTTTAGCAGCCTCGCCCAGTTGTTTTAGTGATCGTTTGCGCTCATTTCCCCGCAAACCCAGCTGCTTTATCACACTGAACATAGAAGTGGAAACGAGACCTCTTGCGCCTACCTCCACAACGAAGATTCTCTCCTCAGACCAGCCGCGAGGTCACATATGACTTTCGTCCATTCACGACTCATACGGCACGGTCAGCTCGATCAGGATGAGCTGACATTTCTCCGCAGAGTGTAGGACTATGTCAGGTCGAAAGCCGGTCTTCCGGATTAACTCTGGGTACTTTTCGTGACCAGGCAGGTCAGCCAACTTACATCATCACTTCCAACTTACATTATCACTTCCAACTTACATCATCACTTCCAACTTACATCATCACTTCTAGCTTACATCATCATCGAGTGAGAATATTAAAGTGAGGCTGAGTGTATCTGAGTTAGTGAATGTGTGGGTAGGGTTGAGGTATGTGTGGATGTATGTGTGAGTGAGTGTAAATGTCAGTGTGCTTCATTAAGTGAATGTAAATGTAGCGTGTGTAAGGTAGTGTGTAAGTGAATGTCTGTTTGCGTATGTGAGTGAGGGTGTGAGTCAGTATGTGTGCAGGTATGTGAGACTGCAACTGCGTGTGAACTGAAAATGAGACAACTCATTTCACAGCAATAACTCCCTGAATATCTGCCCACAAACCGCTAGTTACTGAGTTCTAAAGTTCCTGAAAACGTGCCAGTTCTTTCAACCTGACTGCAGTAAACTGTGTGGGTTGCATCTGACAGTTCCGATTTCTATGTCTGGTGGTAACTTCCACAAATTTGGCCTATCTAAAGCCGTTGCGTGGTGCCGGTGACAACCGTCAGGTCCGTCCATTATCTCTTTTTGGTAAAGTTTATTCCACAAGCATAATGGGTACAAATAAAGTTGCTAGAGGTTCAGCCAGTAACATCTCTCCTTTTCCGAGCGTACATATAGACGATGGATAGATATATAGCGAGCAGGATAAACAGACAATCAGACAGACAAATGCAGAGACAGGCAGACAGACATACAGACAAAATGACATATATAACATAAAGATAGATAGACAGACATAAAGACATACAGCCACACACCCGTTGGCTAGACATACTGATAGACAGACAGATATACATACAGATACACATACAGAGAGAGAGACATATAGCTTGCTAAATATATAGGTAGATATGAAGGAATGTAGACAGGCAAATAGATAGATAGATAGATAGATAGATAGATAGATAGATAGATAGATAGATAGATAGATAGATAGATAGATAGATAGATAGATAGATAGATAGATAGATAGATAGATAGATAGATAGATAGATAGATAGATAGATAGATAGATAGATAGATAGATAGATAGATAGATAGATAGATAGATAGATAGATAGATAGATAGATAGATAGATAGATAGATAGATAGATAGATAGATAGATAGATAGATAGATAGATAGATAGATAGATAGATAGATAGATAGATAGATAGATAGATAGATAGATAGATAGATAGATAGACAGACAGATAAACAGACAGACAGACAGACAGACAGACAGACAGACAGACAGACAGACAGACAGACAGACAGACAGACAGACAGACAGACAGACAGACAGACAGACAGACAGACAGACAGACAGACAGACAGACAGACAGATAGACAGATAGACAGATAGACAGATAGATAGATAGATAGATAGATAGATAGATAGATAGATAGATAGATAGATAGATAGATAGATAGATAGATAGATAGATAGATAGATAGATAGATAGATAGATAGATAGATAGATAGATAGATAGATAGATAGATAGATAGATAGATAGATAGATAGATAGATAGATAGATAGATAGACAGATAGATAGATAGACAGATAGATAGATAGACAGATAGATAGATAGATAGATAGATAGATAGATAGATAGATAGATAGATAGATAGATAGATAGATAGATAGATAGATAGATAGATAGATAGATAGATAGATAGATAGATAGATAGATAGATAGATAGATAGATAGATAGATAGATAGATAGATAGATAGATAGATAGATAGATAGATAGATAGATAGATAGATAGATAGATAGATAGATAGATAGATAGATAGATAGATAGATAGATAGATAGATAGATAGATAGATAGATAGATAGATAGATAGATAGATAGATAGATAGATAGATAGATAGATAGATAGATAGATAGATAGATAGATAGATAGATAGATAGATAGATAGATAGATAGATAGATAGATAGATAGATAGATAGATAGATAGATAGATAGATAGATAGATAGATAGATAGATAGATAGATAGATAGATAGATAGATAGATAGATAGATAGATAGATAGATAGATAGATAGATAGATAGATAGATAGATAGATAGATAGATAGATAGATAGATAGATAGATAGATAGATAGATAGATAGATAGATAGATAGATAGATAGATAGATTAAAAAAAACCTGACAGGTATTGACTGACAGATAGATATATTTTTTTAAAAATTAAAGTATCAAGAAATTATGAGTTTTTAAGACTTTGGCTCCGTATTATGGATATCGCAACCCTGATAGGTACCTTAAATCTGGGAGAAATGTGGCTTTCCTGCCTAACCCAGGGCGTGAACCCTGACCACCAAGAGTCCGTCACCCGGTCGTCGCAAAGTCAGGTTTAACCAACTACGCTAGCGAGCCGGGCGCAGACAGATAGATATACAGACAAAGAGACAGCTATATAGCTATATGTATCTGTTAGCTTTCCCTCATGAAGAAATCGACATTTCATGTCTTTATTTGTTGCCTTTACTGAGTTAATAAATTTCTGTGGAATTCCATAGTGCCTCATCAATTTCCAGAGAGATTCCCTATCAATGCTGTAAAATGCTTTTTCATAGTCTATATGTCCAATGTCAAGTGGTGAGTTCAGTTCAATGCTTTGCTCTATTATATTACGTAATGTGGCTTTGTTGTCAGTACAGGATCTGTTTGACCCAAAACCTGCCTGTTCATCTTTTAGCTTTTTATCAATAGCATCTTTTAATCTTTGAAAAATAATTCTACTTAATATTTTTCCAGGAACTGACAGCATCATAATTCCTCTAAAGTTTTCACACTCCTGTAGATCACCTTTTTTGAGCAGTTTTACAAGATATCCTTCTCTCAAGTCTGCTGGTATTTTTTCGGTCTCCCAGACTTTTCTAAATAATCTATGAAGCAATTCTGTTGATGTGTTTGTGTTGGCCCTAATGGCTTCAGCTGGGATACCATCTGGACCTGCCGCCTTTCATTCCTTGAGAAGATTTATAGCTTTTCTAATTTCTTCTTTAAATGGTATCTCACAGCTAATATGCAGTTCCATTTCTAGAGGCTGGACATCTGGGAGAACCTCTGGACCTGGTCTATTTAAAAGCATTTCAAAATATTCAACCCATTTGTCCATTTTATCTTTGGTGTTAGTAAGTACCTTTCCTTGACTATTTTTGGATTGATCCAGTTGGCTGACTTTATTTACCTACTTTTCTTGTGTTACTGTAAAGTTCTCTGAGATTTCCTTTTGCTGCCGCTGTCTCCGCTTCTTGTGCTAGGTCATTTAGATATTTCCCTTTATCTGCCCTTATACGTCTCCTAACTTCCTTATTGGCTTCCGTGTATTTATCTTTAGCTCTAGCTTTAGCAGCTCTAGTTTTGCTATTGTTTAAGTCTGCCTTTTTAATTTTCCTTTCTTCAATCAATTTTATGGTTCTGGTGTTATCCATGCCTTATGTTTCCGTTCTTTCTTTCCAAGAACTTCTACACAAGATTCATTCCAGATTCCTTTGATCTGATCCCAGCAGACTTCTGTGCTGACATCTTCAGCTAACTGCTGCAACACCTGGTACTTATTACAGACTGTAACTGAAAACTATTCCTCGACTTCTTTATCCATGAAATAACCTACATTATATTGGTTTCTATGATTTTAAGATTTTAAGATATTATATATCTTATAAGTTTTATCTTGATTTTACTTACCACCAGGAAATGGTCAGTAAATACATTGGCATCTCTGAAAGCCCTAACATCGTAAAGGGATGATCTAAACTTCTTGTTAATACATAGGTAATCAATTTGATTAGTTGTCTCATGGTGTAGTGATTCCCATATTGCATTGTGTATTCTTTTATGAGGAAAAATACTTCCACCAATAGCATACTGGTTTCCTGCACAAAAATGTGTGAACAATTCTCCATTTTCATTCATTACTTCTAGACCATGTCATCCCATAATTTCTTCATAACCCGTGTAGTCTGATCCTATCTTAGCATTAAGGTCACCATCACAATTTTTAAATTGTCCTTTTTCTCTCATTATTTATAATATTTTGAAGCTGCATGTAAAATTCTTCCTTAACAGATGCATCTTTATCATTTGTTGGTGCGTAACACTGTATTATCGACATGTCCACCTTCTGTTTCACTGTTCTAAATTATGCTCTTATTATTCTGGGACTCACAGCTTCCCATTCTATTAGTGCCGTGTCTGCTTCTTCTGCTAGCATCAGGGCCACTCCTTCTCCGTGGTGCAAATCTTCCTCTGTGCGTCCTGAGAACAAAATAGTTTCCCCTGAATTTAGAATATTTTCCCTGCCCCAGTCCATCTAGTTTCACATAACCGTAAAATACTAATTCTATAATGGTTCATTTCCCTTGCTACTTCCATTGTTCTCTCTATATCATAGAGAGTTCTAACATTCCAGGTGCCAATTCTGGAGGCTTTCCTAGCTGAGAGGAGGTACGTCGACGATCCGGACTCCTTACGGCTTTCTCCACACCGTGTCATACTTCTTCTATTTAAAGAGCCTCTCCTCATCTTGGTTCGCTGTGTTTTACTTGCTTCTCTTTTTGATTTATCCATGGTTTGTTGGTTTTTGTGGCCATTTTTTTTACAGGATGAGGCAGCCAACCTCAAGCCCAACTCTACCCTTAGTCGCCTCTTACGACATGCCTGGTAGGGTGCAGTGTCACTATTCTTTGATTCCCGTGAGGGCCCCAGTGCCACACGGGCGAAAGATCTACTATTCGTAGAAAACTTATCAGAACAATCATAAATCATTAACATCAACTGGCGTGGGCGATCATACCTCTCCATAATTCACGATCTCCTGCAGCATGTATCAGTTTGTGTGCCGACACACCTCCATGCCATGCAACAAGACTGTCAAGAATCTTCTCTCGTTGTCTTTCTCTATCCATCCTTCCACAAATCTTTCCAGTTGTCACAACATGTTCTATTTTTCATCTTCACATAAATGATGACTGTCTTCTTCTGATGTCTGTGATAAGTTGTCTTCAGGCTCCCGCCTCTTTCAAAACCTCTTGGTTGCTCTTTTTGGCTGTCCAAGGTATTCTAAACATTCTTCTGTAAAACCACATTTCTGAGGCCTCAAGAAATTGTTTGGCCTGCCAACCGATTGTCCAGGATTCACAGCCATATGTTAAAACTGGATGTATGTAGCAAGCAAGAATTCTTTTTCTAATTCTCAATGACAAGGATATATTGCACAAGATGTTCTTCATTTTATAAAATGTAGTTTTTGCCTATCCTATTATGTTTCTTATCTCAGTTATGCATCTTCCATCTGATGTTATCCATGTGCCCAGATACTTAAATTTCTGTACTTGTCCTAAAATAACACCATCGACTTTTATTTCACATTTAGGAATAATTCGTTACGTTGATACCACCATTACTTCTGTCTTCATATTATTCAAACTGAGGCCCATTCTTCCACTTTCTAACACCACAATGTCTATCATTTCCTGTATTTCTTTCTGACTTGTTGTTATCAAGACTGTGTCATCAGCATAACGTAAATTGTTTTTATTGTGCCCACCAACCACAATTCCGGTCATATCAGTTAAAGATCTCATTATATATTCACTGTATATTGAAAACAAATCAGGTGATAGCACACATCCTTGTCGTACGCCCCTCTTTATGCTTTGAAATGTACCTAAACAGTTTTTAATTCTTATAGCTGCTGTTTGCTGCTAATAAATATTCTTTATTATTCGTAGATCTTTTCCATCGATGTTTAATTTTTCGAACAGTTTGATTACGTCTTCATGCTTCACACAGTCAAATGCTTTCAATCATAAATACACATCCAAAATCTTATGGTCACTTTATGAAAAAGAATTCGGATATATTGTAACCAATAGAAAGAGCTGTGGAGGGAGAGATGGAAAGTCAACGCCAGAATTTTCTTGGCAGCCTTTTGTCACGGCACGGAGGGGCCTGAACACAAGTACTGAAACAGGCTGTTGAAGAGCGGAGATTGGGGAGTGGCAAAATCGTCCACGCCAGTCAGCAAATTCCTTTATGTTGATGAAATGACTCTGCAAGGTGTGTTCACGTCTGGCAATGCAGCCAGCAGTATTGGGAGTATTGCAGCTAGCTCTCCTATGTAGACTGCTGCTTCTCCTTGATCACCAAGCCAGGCACACCTCCCCTGGTGCAGACTGGAAACTATCTGTGAGAAGGGATACAGGCTAACAGGGAAATTGCCACCTGGAGAGGATTGGGCCCGGCTAGGGTTGAAATACTGCCCGAGACGCCGATGTTGATTCTTATATAAAAGGACTTTTTTGTCCAGGCGTTCGGGTAAATACTCGCTGTCCCAATAGAGGCATCACTTTAAAGCCCCACACGGGCTATTGCAGGGGGCCCTAATATAACCTGTTGAACGGGGTTTCTGGGATTTGTACTTAGGTGAACCTTATCCGAAATCAGCACTTTGTGTCACCAGGTGATGGTTGCTCATTGTACGGTAGTGTGGGGTCGAATAACACACATGTCTTCGGGCGTATTGGGCATATATGGCCAGACCTATATTTTCTTTTATTTCAAAGCTATGTTTCCCTGTTCTAAATTTGAACGCAGAAGACACAAACCATAGATTACGCAATTTATTGCCTGGCATATTTCACGGTATCTCGTCATATGTATGCTACAGTGATAACTAAGAACTTCGAAGCAAATAAGTGAATCCTATACATATAAAGTACACTTTCAGCCAGCAAATAAGTGAATCCTATACATATATAGTACACGCTCAGCCACACTTAATTAACTGCTTGCTTTTACCAGGGCAACTGCAAGGGAACAACCATGTCTTTCTGTTTACAAAGTTCGCGATAGAAGTAACCTGCATTTCAGTGAAAGGTAAGAAACTGCCTATTTGCCACTTAAAAAAAATAAAACCGGGTTTAGAAAAAAGACGATTGATTTGCATCCGAATAGTGACTGGCAGTACTGCTGCGAATACAGCTGAAGGCACAATTAGCAGAGTAAATCGTGATGTATTGATCCCAGGGTGGATTGGCGTAGCCGAGTGCTGCCAATAACAGACGACCAGATTTACTGTGAGCATCGGAAAAGTGGCAGGCGAAAATGTTAATTCAAGTCACTGAATTCCTAGATAGGATTGAGAGCAGGGGAGATAACCGTGTGGAAGAATGTCAGAGGCCAAGAGTTGTATGGGTTGAAAGAATAGGTCGTGAATGAGATTTGTGAAGAAATGCATGTACTTCGAAAGTCGGGAGCTACTATCCTTTGCTTGTCGACCAGAACATCCTTGGTTCAAATCCGAATCGTTCGCAGATTACCCACCCCCTCCCCATCAGCATGTAGCAAGTCCTTTGCAGAACGTCGCTCTCATCACGGTCTGCCTGAAAGAAACTGTCTCTCGCCAGCTTTCCCTCCTCATTTACTTTCATACTCAAGGAGTCACTTATATCCTGGGAATATCTTCGTATTGGACACAGATAGACACACACAGAGACACACACAGAAACACACACACACACACAGACACACACCCACAAACACACACAAAAACACAAACACAGACACCCAGACACACACACATAGAGACGGACACATAGACACACACACAGACACACACCCACAGACACACACCCACAGACACACACCCACAGACACACACACAGAAACACACACACAGACACCCAGACACACACACACACAGGCACACGCAGAGACACACGCACACAAAAACACACACACACACAGAAACACAAACACACACAGACCTACCCATCCTCATCTCTGAGGTGTTAATCCTGCGGACTGCGATCTTGGGGAGGACAAACTGGCAAGCAAAGATAGGTCTGGTACCTGTCTTATTGCTTGATCCTGTCCGGATTTCAGGTTATCTTGTAACGATCGGGGGGTCCCAAAATAACCTTACGGTGGAACGGGGTTTCTCATCCGAATAGTTGACTTCGAATCACCCGTTGTTAATTGCTCAGTGTGCCATCCTAGCCGGGTTCCATTTAACTGGTTCAGTCTGGGAACGATCAGTCTGATGCACCGAAAGCGTGATTACGGTCCTTTATTTGTTTACCTGGGAGCCACAGTGGTGTAGCGGCTAAAAGCTCGCCTGCGGATCGGCAGATCGTGGGATCGAGTCCTGACAGGGTCGTACTATTTTTTTTTTTAAAACGATCTTGGCTCCCAGTCCTGGCAAGTATAGACACATCACCCACCGAATGCTGAGTGGTGTGTAAAATATAGGTCTAGCTTGATATATATCTATAAAACCAGAAACACTTGAGCATAGCTCATCTGGCTCAGTGTCGTGAGGATCGAAGCCCTTCAAACTCGTTAATCTGGGCAGTATGCGGCTTTTCTGTCAACCCCATCCCCCCCCCCTCCCCCACCCCCAGTGTAACAGAAAATGTCAACCAGTACCGAAGTAATGACAATCAGGGCTTGCCCGTATGTCTTGATTCTCTTGGGAAAATGTCGATGACTACAAATACCTATAGTTCCACTGCTGTACCATGATTTGTCCTTCCGGCGCCCAACGTCAGTCATTTCTCATACATGTATTCATCATTTTATGAGGGCAGACTATCAACCGTCTTATGTTCTAACATTCTCTTCTTCCAATTTTGCTATTGCCACAATATACTGCAGTTTTTCCGTTCTCACAATGTACTCCAATTCTCCCCTTGTCACAACGTACTCCAGTTTTCTCCTTGTCACAACGTACTCCAGTTTTCCTGTTGTCCCAGCGAACTCCAGTTTTCTCCTTGTCACAACGTTTTCCAGTTTTACTGTTGTCCCAGCGAACTCCAGTTTTCTGCTTGTCACAACGTACTCCAGTTTTCTCCTTGTCACAACGTTCTCCAGTTTTCCTGTTGTCCCAACGTACTCCAGTTTTCTCCTTGTCCCAACGAACTCCAGTTTTCTCCTTGCCAAAACGAACTCCACTTTTCTCCTTGTCACAACGTACTCCAGTTTTCCCTAATTATCACAATGCACTCCAGTTTTTATGTTGTCACAACGTACTCCAGTTCTCCCCTTGTCACAACATACTCACGTTCTCATCATTCTTCCATAAACATCTTCATTTTTCACGTATTGTTTTACTTATCGTCTGACCCTTCGTGAGTTTTTTGTGCACACAAAAACAGGCTCTATATGACTACTAATATTCTCTTTCTTACCACGGGGGCACACAGCAATAAATTATAATGAAAATGAATGTTTGAAGTCAATACTGTCTTCACTGCCTTCATTTACTGTTTTTGAGCGGGGTGTTAAAAGTGTTAAAGTTATTTAATGTATGCCTGAATGTGGCACCAAGGATATTGAGAGGGAGGCGTCCCCTTCTTCTTCAGCTTCCTATTCTCTTGACGTACCCAGAGATTTAAATTGTCCCTGTATGTCGTCGTCGTCACAACATCCAGCACCACCATCGACACAACTATCGTCATCTCTTAGTGCTTTTTATACGTCACTAGATTTAATAGCTTGACTTCGCCCGGGATAGTGATGGAGTTTAAACAAAATCCTGTCCTAAACATTATTTTGGTCTCAACCACTGCCTTGTGTGTAGGCTTAATGGCCTAATGGAAACTTATCCTCTAGCCATCCCCTTGTGGGATGCAAGTTTTCGTTATTTTGGAGCCCCACCCTGGCTCTTCCCAGGGGCCGCAATATAGCCCGGTCATATTATGGTCTAATGGCTGAACACGGTTTCTGAGACCTCTTCAAGGGTGATCCTCATCCACATGGTGGCAGTTGATCCTCATCCACATGGTGGCACTTTGTGTCATCGGGTGTTTATCGCTAGTGTGATGTCCTAGCGGGGTAAAATGTACTACCACTACTACTACGACTACTAGCAGAAACTAAACCCCTATATTTAATATCCCGACTTCTACTTCACCTTTGTCTCCACCGCTGTCGTATCTTAAGTCATTGTCCTAAATCGCACCAGAGGCATCATAGATACTTACATAAGTATCTAACAATGTGGGAGGCACAGACACATTTATTGTCTTAAACACATATACATATGTGGTTTGAAGAAAGATAACAGCGAAATATAATTTTTAACATTTTCAAGGAAAGCAATAAAAAAAAAAATATTCCAAATTATATAGGCCTAACTCAAGTGAAAGTTTACTTTTACTGATTGTCGCAATAAATAACTGGGCCGTCAATGTGACTGTTAAATTAAAAATTGTTATCATAACGGCAAATGAAAATGTAACCCGTGCATTGGCCATACTTTGGGAGGAGTAGACACTTAATTTACAATACACGAAATATGCATAAAAGTAGATGCAATTGTTCGTTAATTTGAAGCCCCATCCTGGCTCTTGCTAAGGGCTGCAATATGGCCCAATGGCTGAACGCTGTTTCCGGGACCTCTCCACGGGGGATCCTCATCCGCATGGGGGCACTTTGTGTCATCAGGTGTTAGTCGCTTGTGTGATGTCCTAGTGGGGTAACATTTACTACTACTATAGTATAGATATAGAGTTGACGGTGCATTTCTCCATTCTGTCATGCCTATCCTTATCTTAATATTTTTTCTAAAAACTACCTCCCAAAATCGGACGTACTTTTGTTGTTGTTTTAAAGCCCACCGTGGCTATTGCGGAAAAAAAGGGGGGGGGGGGGTGGGGTGGAGGGGGCTGATATTACCCAACCTATGATTTGAACGGGGTTTTTGGGACCCGTGCCAGGGTCATCCTCATCCGAATGGTGGCACTTTGTATTATCAGATGTTTATCGCTCGGCGTGATGTCCTGGTGGGGATCAACGTCAGTCAGTAACGTTATCTGTATGGTGTATAGATTCCAATTCAGACCACTGGCCTCTTTTATCAACGTCCGTATTAAGGTTTCTGCTGGATCTCCTTGTCTCCGCAATATATTTGTCTCCTATTTCAGTACCTGTCTGGCCATTCTGTGTTCGCTTCTTCGATTGATATGCCCAGTACATCGCTACAACCCCCCCCCCCCCCTTTTTTTTTTCCAATAATTTTTGATAATGGTGGATGTCCAGCCATTATATGTAAACTAAATAAACTCCTACGCTTTATTGAAATTCAAATAACCGTTGATGTTAAAAGGTAGTGAAAAATGGCAGCCTTTGGCATACAAACTCGGCAATAATTTTCCATTAAACTAGAGCGGTTATAAATGTCAGGTCAAACGTTGATCAGTATCGATTCCAGAGTCATCTTGATTGAAAACTATGTATAACAAATGTCCAGGCAATTTTTATTCCTTGACACTGGGTGGCCTAATGAAACGTAACCCAAGATCGTTGCCATTGACTGATGGCCGAAGCCAAGTTTGAAACTTTTCTGTTCTGTGCGTTGGATGTGGTTCAGTTTTATGCTGTTATATTTTTTTAAAATTTGGGTAGTGTAATAATAAACTCATTGTATCTTAAACTAAAAGTGTATGTAATTTCGGTCCTATTTACGTTTTCTGGTCTAACTACACAGTGGTTGAC